>VTFQ01000020.1:7894115-8363359 GCA_036281575.1 Ancherythroculter nigrocauda
ATTATAACAAGCTTACCGTTGTGAATCGGGCTAAGGTAAGGAGATCCTTAGCTGAACACTGGCTGGTTATGTACTTTCTCAAATAATTGATTTTGGATCATTTTTAACCAAAAAAAGTTACAGACTGCAGCTTTAAATACATGCAGTACATTATATTAAGTATATTTAGCCATAAATGCATGTCAGTACATTCAACAGTACACTTTAACCATATTTCAAAGATAATAGAAGTAATCATGAAATTACATAAAGTAGTAATTTACATATAAAGAAGTTCTATTTAAGTGGATCAGAAAAAGCACCAAGTTCAACTATTTATATTTAATATAGATTTAAACTATACATTTTTATTTAATTGCAATTAAAATGCAATTTAAGTGTATTATTTCCATAATGAGTACTCTTTTTAAAATTGCTAAAGTGTTATATGTTTTCACAAGGAACAGTCTTTTTAAATGTTGCTCAATTCCATTTAGTGAAACTAGAGGCACAGTAATCACAAACTTCACCATTAAGTCAACTGTTTTGACTTTGATTCTCTCTCTCTCTCTCTCTCTCTCTCTCAGTTTAGCAGGCACTGACTCTCAACATATGTCTGTCTCCACTGGCCCGTACGTCCAGCCGGTAAGCTTCAGTACCGCTCCATTCTCTCCCTGTCTCTCTTTCTCCTCCAGCGGGACAGTACCAGGGGAGAGACTGTCCGATTAAATCAGCTTCTGTTCCTTGCCACTGAGCGCTGGGATCCAGGGGAGGGTCTTTGCCTAACACTCCATGAAAACACTCCATTCAGAAGCCATTAAAGTCTATGCCTGTGTTAAACTCCTCCACCAGAGAACAGCAGGTTAAGAGGAAGGGAGGAGCCAGAGTGATTATCAGAGAAGGCACATGTTACACACATATATCAGTGCTTGCTTTAGAGTCCAGCGAGAATCATAGTGGGATTAAAGCTGCATGGGTTCTGCACATGAATCTCAAAAGAAAAAAAAAAAAGAAAAGAAAAGGAAACCTGCTGAAATAAATCAAATGTATGTTTAAGTGAATGAAAATTAATTTATAAAGTTAATAATATATATAGGAAAATAACGGGCCTAATAGAAAATATTTTTTAAACAAAACTACAGTATATTCAATTATTCAAAAGCTTATTCATATTTATATGTTCAATTTAAATTGAAAGCAAATAATGCATTATATGAAGTATATTGTTATTGAACATTACTGGATCAACCTAAATAAATTAGGTTACACCAACAAAACTAAATATAAGGGTAAGATAGGTAAAAATAGCTCTTTAATGTAACAATTGTAAGTTACCATGTGCTTTATTTTGGAGGAACAGAGATGGCAAATGGTATTTGAACATTACATAACTATTTAACATATGAAAACAGGACTGACAACCATATTCTGCTGCTGTGAAAACATACAATGTCATCTTGTTACTATCTTGTACTGTTGGACTTTTCTTTAAAAAAATCTGGAACTATGTTAAAGACCACATGAAATGCCTTGAATGAGCACTGTTTTGAGCACTGCTTTCTGTCCGGTGTCAAAACATTATTTGGTACTTACTAGTTGTTGCAGATTATGTTAGGGGAGGGACAATCTCATTCATACGATAATAATATATTTTAGCATTGTCACGATATTGAAATTTCTCATTTCGATACAATACCTTGAAAAATATCGATATTTGATACCATTTCCAATACTACGGGGAAAACCCCCATATATACAGCCATATACAGTAGATATTTTTATTATTATCTTGTAATCTTTGGATAATTTGGGTCATTTTGTTGCAATAACTTACACACAGCACATGGAGGCTTTATTTGAAACTTTGAATTAAATTTACTAAATAAATAAATAAATAAAATAAAATGCAATATTACAATATTGAATAATACATAAGGAATTGGCGCTTTCATATATTGAAAAATATGTCTCACAGTTATGTTCAGTTTGTTTAGCTTTCATGGACTTGTAGTTTGTATTCACTAGTTTTCTGTCTTCCTTTGTTCATTTCCCCGCTCCTCCTTTGTTTCTATGGCAATGTCATTATGAGTTTGTTCTTTTCAGCTGTGTTTGATTAATTACCTTGTTTAGCCTGTTTCTGTCTACTATTTTAAGTTTCTCCTTCACAGTCAGTCGGTGTCTGGTCATGATTACACCAATGTGTGTTTCTCTACCCGTTTGGATGTTCCTTGTGTGGATTATTGTTATTAAACTTCATGTTGGAACTTATTCATCATCTTCTTCAGCCACACACCAGTGTGACAATATATCATAATGCATGTAATTTTATATTCAGTATTACACTTCATAACATTCAGATGTACATGTGATGAGATATGGGTATAAATATATTGCATAATTTATTTACTGATGCAGCATAAACACACATATATAGAAATGTAACGCAATATACTTATATTTTACAATTATTTAATAATAACTAAATTTATTATATTTATATAAATTTTCAAATCATTTAACATTAACAAAAAAAAAAAAAAACACACCTGCATGTACTAAAGTATTTAGCAAAGAGACTATCGCTGTGCTAAATATTGCACAGCAATTACTTATTAAATAAGTGATATATAGTCTTAATGGAGTTTGGCCAATCATCAACCTCTTCAGCACAATGGTAACCCCAAAAATTCACACATACCAGAAAACCTTTTAAATTCCAAAATAATAAAACATTAAACACTAACAGATCTCCTTCTATATTAATATTGAGCAAAACACATGAAATAACACTTTATTTTAACATTTACTCTTCTTTATCAGTCAGAAGCAAAGCATGCTGGGTAATGTGAGCTTTAGCGTAAGCTCTACCAGGAAGACTCGAATGCCACAGCATTCATTCATACTAATAGGTCTGGCCAATCACTGCTGTACACCTGGAGCACTGAACTGTTTCACGTTCGCAGTTGATGACCCTGACGTTCCCCTCCATCCTTCCCACCACCACCAGGTTGGCCTTGTCCATCCATCGGGGGTAGGCTCCACCCTGCCTTCGTCTTCAAGCAAGATCAGCTGAATCTGATTCCCCCAGCCAGGACTCGGACTAAGGAGGGGGCCTACATCAAAACACTTATCTATACAACTAAACATGAATCATCATGTCGCTCACTACCATGTTAATACGTTATGGAATACATACCAAGCAAATGTTCACCTGCACTCTGAGTCTTTCTGGTCAAACTAGAAATCTGCTATTACTCATTCCCTGAAAGTGTGTATATACATATATATATATATATATATATATATATATATATATATATATGTGTGTGTACATACATTCACATTTATATGGAAACATGTATGTGCAGTGTATTGAAAAATATACTGGACTGTTTTCCCATATACTGTATGGAAATGTATTATGTAATAGATCGCATTATATTTTGCAGTATATTCACATATATTTTGTTCCATAAGGGTAAAGCTTATTCAGTCAAGAGCACTGTGTGATTTTCACTTTGTCTTTTGTTCTTTGATTAACATTAATGACACAGCCAGCAGCAGAAATGTTACCGCATGCACAAGAAATGTTACCATGACTGTATGCACAGATCCAATATACTGATACACATGCATTTTCTTTCTCAACTGTTTACAGGAGCTTAAGGCAAAATTGACTGTTTACCTGAATACTCGCCTGTTAGGTTACAGAGGGGTCGGACACAGAGGATCACAGGTAAGTGTTGTTATTAAAACCAGTGAGCATAAACAGGAGTGAAGGAATGGTAAATATGATGTTTATGATGAAGCGTAGAGATAGTTACAGTCCTTTCTGTTTTCAGATGAATGAGTCTTTGGAATCGCTGGAGCTGGAGATTGCTGGAGACAAAGGAGCACTCACACATAGACGCAGGAACACACGGGGAGAACAGGACACACTGGAGACTGGTAAGTAGAGAGTGGGGAGTCCTTGAGGTAAGCATACACGTAAGTATCTGCGAACAAGACCGGACATGGAGTGCTGTGTGTGAGTGCTCTTTGTAGTGGTGCTGATGAGTGTGTTAATGACGTGCAGGTGGCGGTGATCAGTATTCCGGTGATTGAGTGCGTTGTGATTGGTGGGTGGTGGAGCCTGACGTGTCTGTGACATCGCCAAGACGGACATTTTGACGTAACTTTGTTTAAGCGCAATAAGTCATGAAAAAGTTGAAGTTGAACGCACTTCAAAATGGCGGTGGGGATTCCTCCGAGGGGAAGTGCTTAGGGAAGTTTGTGAGTGTATATCTAAAAGTAAAGTTAAATGCAGCCTAACACTTTTCAACTGAAACAAATAAAACAAGTGAGTGAGAAGAGGTTTTTGTCAATCAATTTGCTATCGGTGAGAAGAGAGGGCGAGAAAGCGTTGCTGGTATTGGTGTTTCAATACTACAGAAAAGTAGTTTTGTTTCAGATATTTCAGTATCGATATGTATCAAAATACCAATATTTCTGATACCACCAATAGATTTTAAATTTGTACATCTATTTAAATTCTATTTTGTCAACATTTGCACATTTGCACGTGGGTTTTCAAAATGGGGTCCTGGGACAATGGGGTCCTGAGAAAATTTCGGAAATATTACAAAATAGGGCAGTCAATGTTAACCTGTGTATTTATATGTTAAATAAATGTTTATATGTTAAATTTATATGTTAAATAAATTTCAGTTTTGGAATCAACATGTTTTTTTATAATATCACAATGAATTTTTTTTTTTTTCCTAAAAGTGTCTTTACATGAAAATATATAGTTGCCTTTATATGTTAGAAAGGGGGTCTCTTGCAACATGATTGTTTAGGCTTGGGCTCCTTGCTATTGAAACATTCACATATATATCTAGAATAAATCAGAGCTAAGTGACATGGAAGTTTTTTTTAACTCAAAAGTAATGTTCGCTTCACTGTGACTCAGGTTTAATCAAGTTGATCGCAGAACAATAGCCACCAACGGTCTCTACGATCAACTTAGGCTTACGATGCTTTTGTGAAACACAGCTGGTCAGTTATTGTCATGTTCTGGTAGCGTAACGTGGTCAGCCACACCTTTGTTTTCAAAAGACTCCATTTTGGTCTGTTTATAATGAAACACAACCCCCGAGTTTTCAAAATAAAATGTGATATGCAGCGTTTTCGAAAGTCTCCACTTTTGCAGGTCAGAGGAGTGT
This sequence comes from Ancherythroculter nigrocauda, assembly GCA_036281575.1. NCBI lineage: Eukaryota > Metazoa > Chordata > Actinopteri > Cypriniformes > Xenocyprididae > Ancherythroculter > Ancherythroculter nigrocauda. The sequence goes on from VTFQ01000020.1 coordinate 7,899,299, forward strand.
AGACGACAGGCATTAACCATAGCAAAAGTTGTGGTTTAAAACAAAAAATACACTAGTGTAAACAGGGCCTTAGTGTCAACCATTACCTTTACTTGTTTTAAATATTATCAGATGGTAAAAATATAGCAAATTATGATTTATACCAGGAATGCACTTCAGCCCAACATATGCAAATATTTTAATATCCGACAACTAAATCGAGTTGATGGAGGCGGGTATGTACATGGCTCCTCAGATCCGACACCCCTGCCTCCAAATTATTGCTATGGCCCATAACCTTGAAAACTCCTGTTTGGAACATTTTCACTCCCATTTTTTTTCTATCGCTGTTTGTGTTGACAGCCACTTGGCACCACGGATCATTCAATCTATCAAAGCCTGTTTTTCCTTTCCCTCTTCTAGTTTTAAAAGAGCACCTCAGTGGCTCCCGGAGAAATAAAAAACAAGGGTGGGATGCTTTAAAGATGAATGAAATAGTATTGCTTTTGAACTGCAAGCTCTATCTTTCACTCTGTACCTGCAGAACCCCGTCAGCATTTATTATTAATGTTTGTTCCTGAACAGGTTTGTAATAAAGAATAGGTGCAGTAAGTAGTATAAAATATTGATTTTATACATTTCCTTATGAATTTTTGTTCTCTGGCATGATTAAATTTTTCATATTTGCTGCACTTAGAGTATTCCTGAAGAATCCATCCCTGTTATGTGTGTGCACACCACTTATGTTCTCAATTTTAGGACATGAATTATTTAGCACTGTGTATATTTGTATGCTTCATTTTATAAGTGAGTTGGTAATGTTTAGAAAGTACATGCGTGTTTAAAACTCTAAAATGGTTTCAGACCAACTGTTTTTTGTTTTTTTTATTTACATACAAAGTTTAACACTATTTCCTACTTAATTGAGAGGCTAGTTGATGTGCTCTTTTAAAATATAATGTAGACGAACTTTAATGTTGACACCTCAAACTTCCAACTCCACCAAGTACGAATCATTCAGAAATGTTCACAATTATGACATTGGAACTGTGAGCTCATTAACATGTACCTGCCCACATTTACAAATGAACATCTATTTCCTATTTGTCATATTAACCAATCATAACAGAAACCATCTGAATACAGAAGGGGTAGTGGTATAGTGGTACTACGGAGCCCAGAAAGTCACCTGTAGGAGGAAAAAAAAAAAAAAAAAAAAACGAGACCCGCAAATCCATGGCCATAGTTTTGCAATCCATCCCTTGAATTTATAATCCGTACTCACAGATTCTTAAATTGTTCCCTTGGTATAACAAACGCGCCTACAAATTAAACCACACCCATGAAATTCCAATCAGTGCTCTCAGATTTATAAACTGTACCCTCGGTTTTTCAATCAGTACCCACAAATTCATAATCCATGCGCACACTTTCGCAATCTGTTCTCACAGTTTTGCACTCACAGATTTTTGGCCCATCCTCATTTTAGAAATCTAGTCAACCGACACAAGAATAGAACAAGGTCCCAGTTCTGTTAACAAATCTTTTTGTAATTTTTTTATAGTGTATTATTAAGTTGAATACAACTATTTTAACAGCATGCTTAAATTCTAGGATAGAATTTGTGAAATAGACAACAATTTATTAAGAATTATGAGCATCATAATCTTGTCCATCTATTTATTTGTGATATTATAATACTCTCACTTTTTATAGACAGGGGTTGGTTTACTTTATACAAAATATATTTTGCCCAGCATTTTTACTAGCCTATTGGCAAACATAAATACAAAATACATCACGCAGTTCCATGACAGCCTTCAGTCGGCCAAGGAGCATAAGCTTCCATTCATTCTTCAACACCATATATTTATTATTGTTAATAATCATTAGTGTTGATCTCGTGGGTGATATTCTCCATTATAACCAATCAAAAAGTCCATCAGATTCAGAAACCTATTGGTGGATCTCACATTGGGTCCCGGTGGGTCATAATACACACAATTTTACCATTATTTTTAACATTACAACATAACAACCTGACACAAAATCTTGTGCTTTCTGTTTTTTTGCATGAAGAGAGAGCGACTTGTGTTAACATAGAAATAATATGTGCTTTTGTTTGGTTGGTAATATATTTGTGTAATTAAAGGATTAGTTCACTTTCAAAAAATTTTTTCCTGATAATTTACTCACCCCCATGTCACCCAAGATGTTCATGTCTTTCTTTCTTCAGTCGAAAATAAATTAAGGTTTTTGATGAAAACATTTCAGGATTATTCTTCAAAAAGCTTACGCTGTATGTCCTACGCCTTCCCTATAAAAAACAGAACTGGCACTGCGTTCGTTCCGTAAGTAAAATAGGGAAGGTGTAGGACATACAGCGTAAGCTTTTTGAAGAATATGAAAGTGCGGTTTTGGTGGAAACACGTGCAAGGCGATCATTTGTTTTTATAAAGCATATACATTTAAGCTGTACAAAGCATATACATTTTTTTTTTCGAGTAAATTAGGTGAGTAAATTAGCAGGAAAATTGTATTTGAAAGTGGACTAATCCTTTAATTCATCAAGAGCATCGTCGCATGGAGAACAGTACTCTTGGAAAATTAACACCAAGTATAATTAATTGTATGGAATGTGAGGACCCACCTGCAGAAACATAATTTGGCGCCTATTATTATTATTTTACTACATTATTATGTAAATCTACTGCAAAAGCAGTCAGTGTAACCGATGGGTAAGCCAAAGTCCAATCAGTCGGCACAAATTTCTAAAATGAGGGACAGGCCTCAAATCCATGAGTACGAGTTATGTCTCAAATTTTAATAATTAAGATGAGGAGAGTGAGAAAACTTTAAAACTTTTTTTTTTTTTCCCCACAAATAATTCACACAGTCCAGAACACCACAAAGTCTTCCACACTTTACCTTTGGAATGCTTCGATGAAACAGTAAAAGAACGGTGTGTGATACTATAAATGTAACAAAACAACTTAAGTTTCATAACTAAATGTTCTTATACTTGCAATTGTACAATTGTGAACAATGCAATTAGCGTCATCTGTCCCCATGATTAGAGACTCTTTGAGGAGCTGAAGGTGTGAGTGCTGAGACACTGGAGGAGACCTTGAATGCTGCTCTGAATGGAATCGATACGGGTTGGGGAAGCCGATGTCTATCAGCAGGGATCGATTTACTGTGGCGGTGCATTCTGCTAACATCGAAAGCTGCTGAAATAGCCTTTATGAATATTAAACCTGCTGAGGGTCGATAGCGGGCCACAGTTCCACAAGCAGGCAGACAGGTCACACTCACTGTCTGTTTGTGCGCAGGAGAAAGACGGAGACAGGGTGAACAGACAACGAAAGGCATGTCTTACACAATCTCTTACGGCCGAATCTCATGAAATCTGTCAAGAAGATTTCTGGGTCATATTTTACCCTGGAATCATAGGAAAGAAATAAGAAAATAGCCATTTCACCAGTATTGTCAACAAGTGAAATTGCAAAAATGTTGACAGTTTCTCAAAAACTGTCTGTCATTGGTAGATCGAGCAGATAGATCCTCCCCAATCAAAGGGGCCGTTCACAGAATCCAAAACTCAAAAACTCACTCTCCAATCCTAACCACTCTGCTCCGAGTCGGTCTCGAACCCCGACCCGTCCACTTCTGGCATGCGAGGCGAGTGCACTAACAATGACGCTAAACACTGCATTCTCTAGTGGTCGTCAGTGTGCAACTCTCACTATCTAGCCACTGTTACACACGCAAAGCGAATTAATGTCTGTTTATCACAGCTGACGCGCAACAAAATGCTTCATGAAAAATAAACCGCTAATGCTGTTTGCTTAGACGTTTGTAGTTGGTATCGCTTGACTAACTTCCAAACAGTGTAATTGAAAAAATGGATACCCCACGTTTAAAAGAAAATACATATTATAGCTAATTTTAGTTTCATGGTGAATTTAAGTTGTAAAAAGCCAAAAAAGCTTGTATCTAAAGAAAATATATTAAGTATGGTATATATCTATATAATAAGTCATCTTTTTACTTTCTATGTTTGTCTGTGTGAAAATAAATGTTTTTTTTTTTTTATTAATAATAAAAATATTGAATATAGAAGTCTTGAGATTATTTAACTCAGTGCTAAGTTAAATAATATATATAAAAAAACCCTCTACTATTAAATAAATAAATAAATAAATAAATGGTTACACTTTATTTTACAGTGCCGGAGTTACATTGTAATTACTCAAATAAGTACTGAGTAATAGTAATTAACTACATGTACTTACTATAGAGTTACAGTTAGGGTTAGGGTTTGGTTTAGGGTTAGTTACTTGTAATTATGCATAATTTACTGTTATTACTATAGTAAGTACATGTAGTAACGTGTAACTATGGCACTGTAAAATAAAGTGTTACCAAATAAATAAATAATACCTTTATGAAATAAAGTAATAAAACACTAAAATGTTTTATTAAAATTAAATTTACTAAAAAGTAATAAAATAGACTTCATTTATTTATTGATTTATTTTTATTATTTGATAAAAATAATACTTAAATCAGAGCTGGATGTTTGATTTGACCTGGATGTTTTCATGAGATTCCAATGCTGTATACTTCAGAAAGATGAAGTTAAGAAAACGCTCCAAGTGTGATCTTATCCATTCCTGACTCATTCACGGTCTCAATTTTCAGACTATTGTTCCTCCACACACATATAAATATGCTAATAAATAAATAAACAGGTAAATAACTCAGGAGGACAGCATGCGTGACCTTTCTCTGAAAGTGCTCCGTCAGCCCATGATCTTGCCCACAGCTCAAGGGTAGACTGGAATAATGTGGCATCTATTAAGCAAGCAAATAGGGATGTAGCCTCCACCTGTCTGCTGTGTGCGGCTATCACTAATGTGTTTTGACATGTTCTTTTGGACATGTGTGTGTGAGTGTGTGTGTGTGTGTGTGGATAAAGAGATTCTAAAGGGCTGCTCTCGTCCTGTACTGTACCCACAGCTTAAAGATTTCTGTGTTCAAATGTCATTGACCTGTGACTCTAAAAGTGATCTGGGTGTAAGTCAAAATATGTTAACCATATTCAATCACTGCTGACCTGTAACCCTCGCTCACTATTTGTAGTGCCATCAACTTGTATAGATGTTACCTGCTAGGTATATTTTGAACCACCGCAGCTGATATAACGCTGATTTCAGTTTTTACATTTTTTTTAATTAATTAATGTAATTGAATACTTCAGTACTGTAAGAAACTATAATTTAAAATAAATGTTTGTAAATATTAAATTTTACCATCTCAGCAAATTGACAAACAAAGGGATAGTTCATCCAAAAATTAAAATTACCCCCTGATTTAGGCTAGGCCTACTCACTCTCAAGCCATCCTAGGTGTATAGGACTATCTTCTTTCAGATGAACACAATAAGAGATATATTTAAAAATATCCTTAGTCCTTCAAGGTTTATAATGGTTGTGAATGGTGTGCCGCGTTTTGAAGCCAAAAATAATGCGTCCATTATTATTATTTTTTTTTTACAGTCTATGGTCCATTCACAAAAAAAAAAAAAAAAAGTAATCCATATGACTCCAGGGGGTTAATAAAGGCCTTCTGAAGCGAAGCGAAGCGATGCATTTTTGTAGGAAAAATATCCATATTTAAAACTTTAGAAATTCAAATAACTAGCTTGCGCACGACCGTATGCAGAATGCGCAAGCTGATTTGCGTCAAATGAGTAATCCTTTGACGCGATGTATGACGCAGGATGTTGGAGTATTGTAAGCTTAGATGCCTCTCGCGGTTCAAACAAATAGGGCTGTGCAACAGATTTAAGCTCCTCTTCTCTTATATTGAAATCCTCCAACATTTCTCTTTAAAAATTATCGTCTTAGACTTATAATCCGTGACAGGTGATTTGTTTTGCTCTATCCTATGCGCATCTGCATTTGTCATTATGTTTGTGCGTCAGGTCAAAGGATACTCTTCCGCTGCAAATCGGCTTGCGCATGGATCGCATGGATATTTTTCTTCGCTTCAGAAGACCTTTATTAACCCCCTGGAATCATATGGATTACTTTTTTTATGGATGGACGCATTATTTTTGGCTTCAAAACGACGATGTACCTTTAATTTCACCATGCTGCTTGCTCACTAAAACCCCCCGCAGTCATAATGTTTTCAGACCATTTCGAGTTTGATTTTGACATGACACAAAACGATGAGTTGTAAGTGACAGTTGTTTACTTGCTTTTTAATTAGTAACCAATCATAACCGATCATATCCAATCATAGCTCAGTTGAGGCATTGCCTCCTCTCACATGACTTTCCCCCATTCATTCTCAGTTACCCCCCACTAAACCCACCGTGCGCTGAGGGGGCTCTGCTTTGTTTCTATAGGCAGGAACACACCAAGCCGTCGATCGGCTGTCGTGCAGTTTTGTTCGTCGGCCGACTAAGTTTTCTAAGTGTGTTCCATACTGTCGGCTGAAGTTGGTCCTCATCGGGTTTTTTTCGGCCGATTCGACATGTTGAATCGGCGTCAGAGCTCGTCGGTACGTCGGGCCATCTGATCATTCTGATTGGCTGTTCAGCTACTGCCACCTGCTGGTACGGAAAGGCATTTCATCTTACGCAGGTGCAGAACGGGCGTGTTACTTGGCCTTTGGCTGTCGAGCATTGGTTTGGTGTGTCAGGCCAACTTTGTACCCAGACGCTGCCGACATGAGCCAACCCTGCAGTCTGCTTTCGTCGCCACTAGTTCGTCGGCGTCGGTTTGGTGTGTTCCTGCCTTATGAGCTGAAGGGAGGCAGAGAGACGCCGACTCCCCGCTGTAACTTCACTTATGGGTGTCGCTGTTTGACAGTGTTTATTTTGAAAAACACTTTTTAATACACTTTTTGATGTCACATTTTGTAACATTTGCGTTGTTTTATTTTTGTAATATCGCCTATTTTCACTGCCTCCCTTCCCTCCTCGGAAGAAACACCCCTGCTTGAGTGTGAGTAAATCATGGGATAATTTTCATTTTTTGGGTGAACTATCATCCCTATAAGGAATCATAAGACAAAATGATACATTTTAATATTTACTTGAAGAGGTACAGTAATATATTGATTGAATGATGTCATTGACATTATTTTGTTCTTTTTTCCCATGATTTGAATAGTCTATTACTTTAGTAGGGGAAACACAATGGTGCTTGATGATCTAGATCTTAATTTTAACATTAAATAATAATGTTTTTTATTTATTTATTTCCCCCCCCTAACTAAAATCTAAAAAGCTTTTAGCAGGGCTTGGCAATAAGGACTGCCTGATGGCCTGGGGCCAGCGTGAACAACACTCGGGACAGTAGACGGAACTGTCACTTTACCGATAGGGCCACTGCTGCATCGTCACGAAAGTTTATCATTTGCTCGCCAATTTAAATATTCAAGCGTAAGGAGATGCGAAAGAACTCAATTCGGTACTCGATGTTTGAGAAGTTTTGTGTGCGCACACATCTGATGTGCGAGCACAGAAAGCCACATCTCAGGGGCTGTTTACATGACATCATTTTCAAATAAAAATGGAAAACTTTTTATGCATTTTGGTGGTTCATTCACATGACAACGGCGTTCTGGGTGCCTGAAAATGCAAACTTTTGAAAATGGGATTCAAAGTGCAAGTTTTTGAAAACTATACCATTATTGTCTCCGTGTACAGTACAAAAACACAAATTTGTGAAAACGGTGACATCATGCGCATATGTCTTATGTGTTAAGTCCAAAGGCGTGTAGTGTTTCTTTACAAAGTGGCATCGCCAACTACTGGCCCGGCATGAATAATACAGCGTTTTTTAGTCAGTTTTGGGGATCTGTGTGAACAGAGATCATTTTGACAACGTTGTCTCTGTACCCGAAAAACACCAAGGAAAACGTTTTTTTACTACATTGTTGTCATGTAAACATACCCTTAGACAGCGCACAAATACTGAATTGAACTATCTTTCACGTGTTCTTACACTTGAATGGATATATTCACACAAAATTATGTCAAAATGCCCGTCTTGACGAGTATCCTCGTAAGCACAGTCAGTTATGTTTTCAGTAAACATAAACAGTTGAGAAATAAAACGCATGTGTAAGGGCCGGTTCACACAGTGTGTTTTTGCTGTTAAAAGCGTGAGACACAAGTCAGTGGAATGAAAAACAGCTCAAGGTCTAGAGACGCATTTTTTAAAAGTTGAACTTCTTTTAACTTGAGACACAGCAAAAGACACGAGACGGGAGCACAATGGTTAAAAACATCTGATAAACAATGGAAAAGCAGTGCAGCAGAATAGAAAAACAGTACACTGGATTCATGCATTAGGTCTTAAAGTTACAGTAGCCTAATATTCCTGCTGCTGTCTTAATGCTAATCAAACAAGATTTTGTCTTGCTCACTGCTTTTGAATGAATAGGTTTTGTAACGTAATAAATATTAATCTATATTTAATTTATACAGTGAAGACTGTGCAGTGTTATTTTAAATGTGATTACTTTATTCAGTTTCTGTACCTGAAAACTACTGCTAGGCCTACCTATGCAATGTTTATTTAATTTATCTGTTTGTTATTGTATTTATTTATTTATTTTCATAATTTGACTGCTTGACATTTATGTAAGTTAGGCTAGTAGTTGTTGGTGTCATAATCTTATTTATTAAGGTCAAAACACCAAAAACGATAACTAGGCCTATTTTATTTGTTTTATTTCATACTTTTTTGTTGTGGGGCCAGTGAAAATTTTGGCAGGACAAGTATAACTTTGAAAAATCCTTGGCATTGAGCCCTGTTTTAGCCAGTTTAACTGATTGAAAATTACTCCTATAGTTTGTAAGCACCGGGGTCAAAAATTCACTTTCCCATGCAGTTTTTGCCAACAGGAAGTGATTTCCTGGGGGCAGTTTTTACCTTTGAAGTGCAATTTTTATAATTATCTTATTAAATTATTTGTTGCCTTTTTTGTCAAATTATAAAATTGTTATATAAATATTTTTATAAAAAATTACATACAATTTTATTGTTTTAAACAGCTAGCTTTTACTTCCATATATTTTGTTATTATCTACAGTAAAAGTGTAATAATACATAATTTCTAATATAGGAAGACGAAAATATAAATATTTAGAAAAAAATGTTAAAAAAGTTACTATTTACACTATTTACCATTCTTGTTCTATATGAATTTTCATGTATTCATTGACTTTTATTGCCAATATGTGAACAGCTTGTAACAAACTTAAAAAACGAGACTTTCCCTGACTTCCTATGAAAGTCTGTAGTGTAGACTGATTTTTATGTGAAGGACTTGGGACTTTTTGCCGGAAAAAAATCAAAAAGATGCGACGTCTACTGTCCTGAGAGCCTCTCTTCTGTTCTCTACAGTGACAAATTGATCAATACTAGCTAATGTTTGCTTAAAGATGGACTCTACTAACATCAACAAATGCACAGCACAACACAAACTAAAATAAAAAAAAAAATTCTGTTTCACTGTAAAGCCCTGGGTATACTTCGTTTTTTTTTTACACTAGTGTACATGCACAGTTGAACGCACAGCCTTACAAAGCATACTTCGTTTGACTCGTATGTGTACACAGGCGTTTGACACGTGCAGTTTTGAGAAATCTCTTGCCATTTTACAACCCATGTAAATATATTTGTATACTTTCATGCTAGAGATGTACAAATGAGGGTACTTTCTAACCTCTCTCGCACAATCTCTCATCTCTGTAGGCCTCCATCGTCGATGTAGCTTGCATGCGTTCCGGTCTGTTCTGTTTATGCAGGTTTTCATTGACTACCTTGTGAATCGATGCCCCCAGGGCAAGTTTGCCACCTTGTGGATAAACTAATTACTGCAAAAAAATTAAATGCGCACATGTGACCTGTGAATACAAAGTATGTGCTGTTACAAAAATCCGGTGGTGCACTGACCCTCGCGTACACATAAAAAGTGAAGTATACTTTGGGCTTAACAGTGACATAAAATGTTAATCTGTAATGATACAATGAGGTCAACAACAATGACACATGAAGAATGCTTCTACATGTTCAGGATAAGGCCGAAAGAGTCATTCTGTACTGTAATGTCAGTGTCATGCCAAGAAAAGGGATTCATTCAAACTATAGTCTCACATAACCAGATCTATTGTCTATAGTCTCAAATATACTTTATAACTATCATAACTTAAATTTTAATTACCTAATCTGTTGACATGATGCCCGTGCAAAAATCTCCACATCACTATGATCAGATGCTTTCTTAACTGCTGTTTTCTCACCACTGTCATTTTTTTGTGTATTTTTGTTATTGAGCAGCACATATTTCCATATTCATCTACGTCGCTCTCAGCAGCGTGGATGGCGTCGGGATGTTCGCTAACAGTATATCACTGTTATAACTTATTTTTACTTCTAAGCAAAGAACGAAAAAGAACTCCACCATCAGGTCCTTGAATCACATTCAGTTTTTTTTTACATTACGCGTGCACAAGTGCATGAAAGAGCAATAATTTACTGGCTGCAGTTCACTTAATGGCCACTGGTGGCGTTAATAACAAGAGTTTCTGAATTATGCATATAGCCCCCTTTTCAGCAAGGACATATTTGACAAAAATGTCAATAAAAACGTATGAGTTTGCACAAGATTTCTATTTCTAAATGCATGCTTTTATATTGAGCTTATATTCATTAAAGAATTATGAAAAAACAAAATCTGTTTACACAAAAATATGAAGCAGCACAATTGTTTTTAACATCGATAATTATAAGAAATGTTTATTGAGCAGCAAATCAGCATATTAGAATGATTTCTGAAGGATCATGTGACTGAAGTCTGGAATAATGATGCTGAAAATTCAGCTTTGATCACAGGAATAAATTACATTTTAAAAATATATTTTTAAAATGTAAATACACAGTTATTTTAAATTGTAATAACATTGGTCCCACTTTATATTAAGTGGCTATGTACTTGCATCAAAAAATAAGTACAATGTACTTATTGGGTTTATATTGAATTGCAAAACACTTTTGCTGCTATTGAGGTGGTATACGGGTAAGGTTAGGGAAAGCTTTGGTGGTATGGGTAGGTTTAAGGATAGGGGTAAGGTGTAAGGGATGGGTCATCAGTGTAATTATAAATGTAATTAATTACAGATGTAATTACATGCAGGTGTTTTTAAAATATAAGTACAATGTAAAAACATGTATGTACACAATAAGTGCATTGTATCGAATGATTAATTTAAATGTAAGTACATAGTAGTTAAGGCCACTTAATATAAAGTGGGACCATAACATTTCACAATATTACTGTTTTACTGTATTTTCGATTAAGTAAATGAGAGAGACTTATTTCAGAAACCTTAAAAAAAATTACCGACCCCAAACTTTTGAATGGTATGTATATGAGGGAAACAATTGGCCTCTTTTTAGACATTTCATTTCAGTGAACCATTTCAAAAGCTGAATCACATTTTTCTCAAAATTTCTCATTTTGAGAAACCTAGCTCATGGTAAGGTCATAGTATAGCTAATGTCTATAATGTTGTTCCACCTCTAATAAGAAGTATGCATCATATATTCATTCACACCAGCATATATTGTGTTTGGTATGCTGGTGTGATAGTTTGCCCACTAGGCACTTGACTAGCTAAACCAGCAGGACTTTCTTTATCATACATCTTTACCAACTCATTTTGATTGTGAACAGCATAATCATGCCATGGACGTTTATGATAGTCCAAGCTGGTCTTTTCAGCAGGACCTTTAGATGTGTTTGAAATACTTTCAACATTGTATTTGTCTGGTCATGTTCTCCAGGAGTGAATATATGTAATGCAAGCAGCCGATTAGGACAACAGCATGACCACACACACACAAAGAAAGCATCTCAATCTCCTCTCTTCCCCCACCGCTCTCTCCTCTTCAAATCATCCCTCCATCTCAACTTTATTTCTTTCTGCAGCTTTCTCTCTTGGCTGTAGCCCATGGCGAGTAGTCATTAAGTTAATTAGCAGGGAAGAGCGAGCGCAGAGCTCCTTTAATGACTGCCGTTTGCATTAGTGTTCTTCTCTGGCCTCTGTTTCAACACACAAGCCCTGAAAACCTGAACTTAATTGAAATGCTGGAGATCTTGCTGAGGGTAATGATTGCCTATCATCACCACCATGTGCTGCTGTTTTCTGTTTCCCAACGACTCATCCTGGAGAAAGTGTGGCTTTTATTTTGCTCCATGTGTGCATTTTGGATTCCTGCATGCACAATATACTGATACTGAGAAATGTTAATTTGCAATAAACTGAATAAAGTGATTTAGTACTTAGTAATAAAGTGATTTATTTAGATTTTATAATCCATCCTTTTAATGAAGGATGAACTGCCATTTTAGTTTCATTTCAATTAGTAATTTTACTTTAGTAATAAGTTATTTCAGTTAATCATCTACAGTTCTTTGGGGTTTTTTATGTGCCCCATTATGCTATTTTAAAGGTTCTTAATTTTGTTTTGTAGGTCTCCTACAACATGTTTACATGCATCAAAGGTACAAAAAAACCCCCCAAAAAAACATAATATACATTGCACATCACCACATTTTTCTACTCGTCCGATGCTTCAGTTTCCCCTCCTTTCCGTGAGCCTGCTCTGCTCTGATTGGCCAGGGGGCACATGCTGTTGTCATTGGTCTGCCACTTACAGCGCCTGATGGAAGCGAAACTCCCATTACCATTACAGAACTTAAGTTCTGGTCCAGAGGCTTCCGGAGCGATTGTACACACTGTCGACCGCTAGTCCGGTGATGAAATATTGAAAGAACTAGTTATTCAACCCAAACCTCCATCGCAAGGACGTCTTGAGCAGGACATTTCTCAGTGATACACTACTCAGTTGTTGCAACTGTAATTCCTCACCATCAGCATTATGTGTATATTCATCAGCAAACCGATGTGTATATTTCTAATTTATTGCGGTGCACATGTGGAAACTGTATCATTTAACTGTATCAATAATAGTGCTTTAGCCGAGCACTAACGTGAATGACTGATGCAACATTAAAGTTTGTAAAACAAATTTTGTTCCATCCTTTATCATTACCCAGAGTTGTAAGATTGACAGACAATCTGCATTAATGGACACAAGTTTAGGTAATAGTGAGCCACAGACGATTTAAAATAAATATAAAATATAAAACACAAAACATATTTTGAACACCCAGTAGAAAATATATACATCAATGATCAATGAGGAGCAAGTTGGTCCAAATAATGTCATTATGGTCCCATTTTTTAATGAATAAGCATTTTATAAATCCCATTTAGACCTAATTGAGATTTGAGAAGCCCTCGTGAAAATGTTATTCTGCTGTTGTATCGCTGTGGTAGTTTTAACCATTGACTCTTCACATTCTCATCCTTTGGAAGTGTTTACAAAGAGAATTTAGTTTTGCAGAGCAGATCTTCTTGACATGTAGCCTACACGACATGAACCAGCTACAGCTTTTGAGGGCTGGTCAAAGTAGACGTTGTTCGAGGGCAGCTAATGAAGACCATAGGCGATCATTAGACAAATGTGTTATTCAGTGACGTGTTTCAGTCACAGAAGTGGGATTCAAATTCCTAATGATTCATTTAAGTGAGTCTATTCTTTCTTTGGAAAGACAAGTTTGCAGACTGTATACATTCACAGACAGCTACATTACACATTGCATGAAAGGTAATATTTGAAAACAATTTTTGGTCCCAATAATAAAAATGGCTTATAAATCATACTAAGTGATGTTTTATGAAAATCAAAAAATGCAAAGTTTTTTGTGATGGGTAGGTTTAGGGGTAGGGGATAGAATATACAGTTTGTACAGTATAAAAATCATTATGTCTATGGAAAGTCCCCCATAAAACATGTAAACCCAGCATGCACGTGTGTGTGTGTGTGTTATCCAAAGTGTCCCTCGGCTCTTGCGGTAATTCTGTGAGTACACACTTGGGTGATGTAATGCCCCATGACTATCCGTTGTGAAGTCTGCACCTGTGCTAAAGGCTACATCAAAGGGCACACTGTGGCCACAAAGAGGGTGGGAACTTCACATGACACATGTAAGCAAAGGTCACAAGTCCACATCAAGTTCTCCGTTTGTGTCAGGGTCATTGAATGGTCAGTGAACGGTGTGTGTATGGTCCGTGGGCATGCTGTCTGTGGCTGAGGTTGGGGTTCTCATTAACTCTGTCCGGTGTGTAAATGCAGCTTGGCTGAGTTCTAAAACATCCACCTCTGTCTTTTGTCCCAAACACTTAGGCAAATGTCTTTCTCATAATTTCACCTATTCAGGATTTCAGCCAAGCCATAATCCAGGGAATTGCAATTCATTAGACTAGGAGGAGCAAAGAGTGATTTACAGGCCAACCTCAACTGTCTTTCTTCCTGTACACTCTAAAAATAGTCTGGGAGTCTGCCTACAAAAGGGTTATCATTTGAACAAATTTTGAACTATATAATAATACTGGAAAGTACAAATTTGAAATGTTTTAAAAGTACAAGTTTAAGATAATTCAAGCTAGTTTAAAATGCACTCCTGTTCTTCACGTGAGGAGCACTAATTGTATGGCAAATGTTGAGCACTTCAAATAAGTTATTTTTGAGTTTCAGTTTTGGTTAAGTTGTTTCTGAGAATGTAGACATCAAGGCAGCTCACTAAGGTATGGAACAGAGATTTAGTGTGTCACAAACTGCATATTCTTGAATTTGTGTTTATTCAAGGATGTCCACATGTATGCAAAAAACAAACAAACAAACAAACAAACAAACAAAAAAAAAACAATAGAACAGTTATTGATTGAAATATTCATTCAAATATTTTTAAGTGCAACCACTGTCGAATGCACTTTCACCCACTGGAGCGCCTCAAGGTTCAGCGCTTGGCCCTCTTATTTTCTTCAAACACTCAGCTTCACCAGGCACGATCATAAAGTGACATGGCATTTCCTGCATTGATATTCAGATGATATGCAGCTCTATCTGTTTTTTTTTTTTTTCAACCTTATGACCGCAACTGTTTAGTGTGCAATATGTATTAGACAGTCTGTATACAAGATGTGAGTGATTCGGCTGATGTGGAAGGTTGTACAAGTCAGTATTGGAATGATCGTATTTATTAGATGAGTGCACATGAGCAGCACCACAATGCCGTAATTACTAGTGGGAAACTCCCCGACTCATCAACCCTTGACTTTTTGAGTTGAGGGTGTGTCAATTAAGGAATAATTTAGTATTGGTTATAATTAAGTTTTCATTGTGAATGTTGGCTACACAATTTAATTTGTACACCTTTTGTGTACTGTTGATGAAGAACAGCGATAAAGCTAGCCAGACAATATTACTTATGCTTATGGGCTGACAGGCTTGCATCATTCTCTGTTGCAGCACAAGAATAATAATGCTTCAATTACAATCCCCATACACAACTTTTGCTCTTCATGTTGCTGTACTAATACTAAAAAATCTTTCTAAAGTTTAAGAAATGTCAACTTACAAACTTAAGTTTCAAACCTGAATTTCCCAAGACCCATGTTCACCCATCCTTAAGCAAGTAAATGAGTTACACCTGTTTTGTAATACTACATACTAACCACATATGTGGATAATTTTACATGGACTTGTGTTCTGTTTTGTGTCTTTATTTATAGATATTTGGGTCCATCAGGGCCTGGTTAGTGCTGTTTAGATGGATGGGCGGCTCTGAGCGGCACTGGTGATGGGATGATGGGACCAAGGCCGGCGGGGTGGAGCGAAAGATCAATCGTACGCCGACAGAGAAAGAGAGGGAGATGGGGCAAGCTGTCAGCTCTGAATTAGATGTTAAATCTTTTGGACAAAACGCATTGTGTTAAGAATTTCTCATGTGCTGTTTCCTCACTGATGATGTATGGAGCAGATTTGGCGAGAGAGCCGCAGTCCGAATGTGCTGTTTCAGGGCTAAAGTGGCTGTCAGGCCTGCACAAGATGGATTTTTATGGGCGTATCTTCAATCTCTCTCTACCTCCAACTCTCTTCCTCTTTCTTTTTCTCTGTTAGCAGTCTCTCACTCTGTTTGTCTCTGGACTCTATCTGGGTGGCTCGTTGGTGTTTCCTCAGGCATGCCACCCCACTTGTGAGGTTTTTGTATGCATGTGAGCACTTTATTCCCTCTCCTTTACATCTCTCTCTCTCACTCTTTTTATCTAAGGCCGGAAAAAGAGAGAGCAACTCAGCCATAAGATGGTGATAGGGCACTTTGAAGCAAAAGCTCAAATCTCCAATCTCGACTGGTATATTCAAAGTCTTCTTAAAAGGACCTATTGCACATTTACATGTTCATAATTTTGTTTAGGGGTGTACTATAATAGACAGGAGTTTTCAAGCCTGCCTTAGAGCACCCCCCATATATCTCCCATATTGGACAAACCCACTTCCGGTCTTGCAGTCTCTACTAATGAGCTGATGAGTTGAATCAGTTGGTGTAGATGAGGGTGAAATGCTGGGGGTCATCAAGGGTCATGCTAGGGTCATGCTAGGTTTGAAAAGCTCTCTTCTAGAATAAATTTACATGATGTAATGTTCAAAAAACTTTTTCTTATAATTTACATTGTTGCAGCACTTGTTTTACTTTCGGTTTCTTTAAAACTGTGGTGATTTGTTTTATTGGTTTAAGCCCAAGTCAGTTTAGGAAGCAAAATGATGAGAACACAAAACAAGGTTGTGGTTGTACTGATAAGGAATAGTGTAAAAAAAAATGCATTACAAGTAACACAAGTTATGTAATCAGATTACTTTTTTCAAGTAAATAGTAACATAACACATTACATTTAAATTTACAACAAAATATCTTACTCTTCTTAAATAAGTAACGCAAGTTACAATGTTTTCAAATTTATTTTTGAGAGAAAATCATCATGTGTAAGTGCAGAGGAATTGTGTGCTCTGTGTGCACTCACTCCCTTCACTCCTTGTCCGTTCTCTGTTGTGTTAATGTGTATGTTCGGTGAACTCTGCCTGTGTTTATTAAAGATCATCTATTGTTTGTGGAAATCCGTATCTGCCTCATCTCTGCACCAGCATACCGTAACAGAAGAACGGACCTTAACCGACCGGATTTTCACAGGAAAAAAAAAAAAATGGAGACTTTCCCCAGCTCCCTGGATCCAGCTCCTCCAAAGCCTCTCACCCTGACAGCCAGCGATCGCCTTATCGGGCTCCTGCAGGTAGGACGTTCGCTGGAGAGGTATGTGGAGGAGTTCGTTGAGCTTGCTTTTTTGTCTGACTGGCCTGAAGCAGTTTTGATCTCCCTGTTTTTGGATGGATTGGATGATGACACTATCCGTTTTGATGAACCTGTTTTTTGTTTCTCCTTAAGTGAAACTATCAATTTAATTTTGTGGTTAAATGGCTCCAAATTCTTTGTAGATGAGGTTCAGGATGAGTGTTGTCGTCCAGTCCATCCAGAAACACGGTTGGCCGGGCCAGTCAGTCAACCTCCGTCTTCCTCCGCATACCCCTCCAGCAAACTCCCTGCCTGCCCCAGGCTGGACCCATATTCCGCTACTGGGCCCAGTAAGCGGAGGAGGAGGAAGAAAGCGGCCCCAATGTCTCCAGAGCCCGCTCCAGTATCTCCAGAGCCCGTTCCAGTGTCTCCAGAGCCCGCTCCAGTGTCTCCAGAGCCCGCTCCAGTATCTCCAGAGCCCGCTCCAGTATCTCCAGAGCCCGCTCCAGTATCTCCAGAGCCCGCTCCAGTATCTCCAGAGCCCGCTCCAGTATCTCCAGAGCCAGCTCCAGTATCTCCAGAGCCAGCTCCAGTCCCCACAGAGCCAGCTCCAGTGCCTGTGGGGATTTTAATTGTATTTGAGGGGATGGATAGTACCCATCTTCCAGCCTCACACAAGCCGCCCAGTCATGCGGCCTGGCTTATAGACTTTTGGGCCGAGCCAAGTTCTCCAGTCTCTGCCGCCGAGCAAAGTTCTCCAGTCTCCGCCGCCGAGCAAAGTTCTCCAGTCTCCGCCGCCGAGCAAAGTTCTCCAGTCTCCGCCGCCGAGCAAAGTTCTCCAGTCTCCGCCGCCGAGCAAAGTTCTCCAGTCTCCGCCGCCGAGCAAAGTTCTCCAGTCTCCGCCGCCGAGCAAAGTTCTCCAGTCTCCGCCGCCGAGCAAAGTTCTCCAGTCTCCGCCGCCGAGCAAAGTTCTCCAGTCTCCGCCGCCGAGCGAACAGCGCCAGTCTCCGCCGCCGAGCCAGCAGCGCCAGTCTCCGCCGCCGAGCCAGCAGCGCCAGTCTCCGCCGCCGAGCCAGCAGCGCCAGTCTCCGCCGCCGAGCCAGCTGCTCCTATGAACTGTGTGTTTGAACCCTCCAGCCCAAAGACTGTTTTCCCTCCCTGCCTCCCTCTCCCACCTCCATCCAGTTATGTTTGCACTGAACCTTCACCTCAAGCCCCCTCGCCCAGATCTCCACCTCGGACCTCTGGGCGATTACCTACACCCCGGCTCCAACCTCCCTCTGCTCCACCGTTACCCATCAGTCCACCAGCGTCACCAGTATCCATCCTGCCTCCACTCACACCTTGTGCACTCGTCAGCCTGCCCTTCCCTCTGGACTACACTCCTCCGTCTCCGCTCCGTCACTCCGTCCCTCAGTTTCAGTTGGCTTCCTCACTCCCCCCGGTGTTCTTTTTGTTGGCTGTCCTACTGCTTCTACTGCGGCCTTCTGGAGTCCCGGCTGCGCTTCGGTCGGCGGAGCCTTCGGTTCCGCCATCACCCGCCAGTCCTTCAGCGACGCCTGGGCTCAACGCCTCGAAGGCTTCGGCTCCTGACCCGCCATGGCTGCCCGCTGCACCTGACCCGCCATGGCTGCCCGCTGCACCTGACCCGCCATGGCTGCCTTCGGCTCCTGACCCGCCATGGCTGCCTTCGGCTCCTGACCAGCCATGGCTGCCTTCGGCTCCTGACCCGCCATGGCTGCCTTCGGCTCCTGACCCGCCATGGCTGCCTTCGGCTCCTGACCCGCCATGGCTTTTGAGCCCGCCCTGGAGACCTCCACTCCAGTCTACTCATCCCCCTGCTCCGGTTTGAGGTCTCCAGGGCGCCCGCCCCCCTCCCGGTTGTTACATCTACGGCGCGAGGACGCGCCTACCGGGAGGGGGAGGTACTGTTACAGATCCCTTGTTTCCCTGGACTCCATTTCCCAGAATCCTCCTGTTCTCCTCACCTGCACACACTTCCCTCGTCAGTTCCTCATCATCACGGATCACCTGCACCTGGACTCTATTGTTAGCACTCCTATATATTGCACTCACTCCCTTCACTCCTTGTCCGTTCTCTGTTGTGTTAATGTGTATGTTCGGTGAACTCTGCCTGTGTTTATTAAAGATCATCTATTGTTTGTGGAAATCCGTATCTGCCTCATCTCTGCACCAGCATACCGTAACAGAATATGCATTTGTTGGAGTTTCCCTTTCAGACGCAAGATTTATAGGAGAAGAGTATTTAACCCTCTGGAGTTTGAGGCTGATTTGGGGCTTGGAGAAGTTTTGACATGCCCTGACATTTGTGCTTTTTTCAGTTGTTCATAAACATATAAATGACAAAAGTGTCATTACACTGTATTCAGCACAAACTAGGCTACAATAATATGTGAGGAACATGTATGTATATGTTTGTGTTTTTGAAGGAATAATGTTTATGCGTGGTTATTGAAAAAACAAAAAACTTAAGTCACTGAAATAAGGCCAAAAAAATTATATTAAATCTGTTTTCACAAGACTTCTGGGTATTGGAGGTTGTAGACTAGAGTTTTTGCTTCAGAATTATGTAAAAGTTATGCTGCCTACTCCTTCATATAAAACAATATATTGATTTAGTTTTTGTAAGACACTTTTTGTCAAGAAACACAGTATGCGTGGAGGCGTGAATCTGCATGAATAATGGGCCATTTACACCTGAGAAGACAAAAGAATCACATAATAATGACCTGAAATTACTTGCATATTAATGAGGCCTTTCAGTCAGGTAGGCTGTGAAAAAAACCCTCTGCAATAATGTCTCAGCTCATCATAAACAGCAATACTGTGAAATATTATTACAATTTAAAATAATGGTATTCTATTATATTCTTTAAAATATAATGTATTTCTGTGATACAAAGTGTCTGAACAATTATGTTACCTCTATGGCATTTCATATAGGCTTTTAGCTTAAAAGCATGCACATTTGGAGAAATATTGATGGATTCTTATATATTTATGTCAATTTTCTATACTGAGAAGTAATATTTATTGTCATCACTATGAGTGCTGGATACTGTGTTTTCAATTCATACTTGCAGCCGGAGGGCGCTCTGTACACCTTTAGTCCACAAATTCATATAAAGAAGAAGAGGACATTTCAGGAATTGTGTTTTCAATTCATACTTGCAGCCGGAGGGCGCTCTCTGTACACCTTCAGGCCACAAATTCATATAAAGAAGAAAAGGAACCAGGAACTAACGGCATGTCTTCTAGAGATCGCTAACCATGGCTTTAACATCCAAATAAACACTTTTCAAGACAATAAATACACGATTGAGACGATGTATACATGTATTGCCTCTGAATTTGCGTCTGAATAGCGCTGGCTCCGTGGGCGTGGCCGCATTAGCGGGTAATGAACTGAATCTCGGACTTCTGACATGTCTCTCTTTTCATACAGATTACATAAACACAGAATGTTTGTTTTCAATTTGACTTGCACGATTTAAAACCTGACATTTCAACGTTTCTTTAGACATAAGTGTCATTTTTTTTGTCATTAGTATTCATAAGTTACAGTTCATTTTCTGAGAACTATCAGATTGGACTTCGTTCAGAGGGAGAGGAGAGATCACGCGTCATGTTAGTTTTCTTTATTTTACAAAAAGCACAACATTGTGTTTTTACTCTGAGTGTACACAAATAAAAGAAGACATTCTATAGTTTCAGTTGATATATTACTTATGTCTCTATGACAAGAAATGACGGAGTATTTTAAGTCTGTTTTGCTGTAATGTGAAAAAAATCCTGCAAAACGTGCCGGCGCGTTTTCGGACCTCAAGGAGTTAAATGAATCATGCAAGGTGAGATAAGGTTTTTGCTTGTCAATTTACTGTTCCATTTAAGTCAGTCACGTTTCGACGTACGTCAGTAGTGACCGACGAATTGGGATATCACCAGAGAGCCCTATCAGCTTCGAGTGAACTAAAACAAACCAATGGAATTGGCATGCGATATTTGCATAATGCACACCGCCCGTGCCTGGTGGGTATAAATATGGGAGTGGATGCAAGCCAACCTTGTGTGCCTGCCATCAAGACTGAGAGTGGTTTTCTCAAACCTTTGAAGAGCTTCTTTTCTTTGTGTTGGTGTAAAGGCACGTTGCAGCGAGGCCGCGAGCTTCCAAAGGAGCTTTAAGCTATATTACAGCTTTCAACTGCTGTTTTCACAGCTTTTCCCCGTGTTGATGGCGATTTGGGCTGGTTCCTCTGTCCGTGTGACCAGGGAGTGGTGTACCTGGTCACATCACGGCTGTTCCATGTGTGCTTCGGCACAAAAGAAGGCTCCGGCCAGGGGAGCGGCACGGCGACGTGTAGGCAGGGTGACCTGAGGATACAGGTCAGGGCTTCCACACCGAGCTCTGCTCCGCAGGTCCCTGGCCCCTCTGCAACACTGCAGCCTGTGGTGTTACCGGAGGATCGTGCCGGTCCCTCTGTCGAGCGACCAGTCGTTTCCTTCGGTGTGCCGGCGGATGACCAGATTGCCTTGCCTCCCTCTGGGAGTGTAGCATTGCCCGATCCTGAGTTGACGGCTATGCTTTCCCGTGCCGCCGAGAAGGTCGGGTTCGTCTGGAATCCTCCACCACATGAGGAGGTGACCAAGTCTTGGAGAACACCGTATAGCGTTTGTGCCAGGCCTGGCCCCTCCTCCGCCTTCACCACTCTGGATGGTAGGGAGGCCAAGGGGTACGCTAGGATCCCCCCAGTCGAGCGGTCTGTTGCGATGCAGCTGTGTCCAATGGCCGCTGACTGGCACGGTGAACTGCGTCTCCCATCTACGGCCTGTAAATTCTCTTCAGGCTTGACTGAGAAAGCTTACAGAGCCTGCGGACAGGCCGCCTCTGCCCTGCATGCCATGGCCCTTTTACAGGTCTATCAGGCCAAAACAACAGATTGGTCAAGCGATGGCTACACTTGTAGTCCAGCAGCGCCACTTGTGGCTGACCCTGGCGGACATGAGGGAGACCGTTAAATATCGGTTCCTGGGCTCCCCCATGTCCTAGGTCGGCCTATTCGGGGACGCGGTTGAGAGCTTTGCCCAGCAGTTCTCAGCCGCACAGAAGCAGGCTGAGGCTATCAAACATGTCCAGTCCGCTCGACGCCGAGAGCGCCCATCTGCGTCGTCCTCCGCCCCTGCTAAGTCGGCCAAGCAGCAGCCTACACCCGTCAGACAGCAGGGAGCTGGTCGCAGACACAGTGCCCAGCCCACTCAGAACCCAGCTAAGCCAGGTGGCAAGAGAACAAGGAAGCGGTCCTGAGAGGGGCGACCTGGAGGAGAGGAATTCAGCTTTTCGGGAGATGATACCCGCATCTCTCCCATCCCCGTAGGAGGGCCGTGGGGGAATTTGTGTCTTGTCTCGTCCCGCCGCTGGCTCTCCGGAGTCCAGTGGTACCCACTTTCTCACAAAAAGAGCTGTTTCCCAATCCTCCATGTCCCAAGAGGGCACGGCTGTCAGTGCGCGAGGCCCCACCTCGCCACTCTCAGCCCCCTCTCACTTCACCATCAGGTCCCAGTGTGTTGGTTGAGGCCACCTCCCATGTGCCATTTCCCATACACACTGCTACCTCGCAGAGTCAGACCCCACTTCGGGCCACTATGCTGTCTGAGTCGGGTCCCAGCACTCTGCCTCGCTGCCCAGTACATCTGTGGTGCCTTTGGTCCCGCTGGCTCAGTGTCTGGAAGCCTGGCTAGCGCTTCCCAGCCCGTCCCGCTGGCTCACTCGTACCATCAGACTCAGCTATGCTATTCAGTTTGCCCGGCCTCCCCCGGTGTTCAGGTGTATTCAGGTGTGTCATAACGCACTTGTTCTCTGAGTGGAGATTGCTGTCCTCCTGCAATCGAGCTGGTCCCTCCAGCTGATATGGAGTTAGGGTTCTACAGCCCCTACTTCATTGTACCGAAGAAGGGTGGTGGGCTACCACCAATCCTGGATCTTTGTGTCCTGAATTGGTCCCTTCACAGGCTGCCTACTGAAGAAACCTGAAGAATGCGTACTTTCTCGATTCTGTCTCGACACAGACCCTTTCTACGGTTTGCATTCGAGGGTCGGGCATATCAGTACAAAGTCCTACCCTTCGGGCTGGCCCTGTCACCCCGCGTCTTTATGAAGGTTGTGGAGGCGGCCATTGTTCCGCTCAAGGAACAGGGCATTCACATTCTCAACTACCTCGATGACTGGCTCATTCTGGCCAGCTCAAGGGAGCAGTTGTGCGAACACAGGGACATGGTGTTAGCTCACCTCAGTCGGTTGGGTCTTCGGGTCAACTGGGACAAGAGCAAACTCGCCCTGGGCAGATGATCTCTTATCTTGGTATGGAACTGGACTCGGTCGCCCAGACACCGCGCCTCACGAGAAGTGCGTCTAGTCAGTGTTAAACTGCCTGAGTATGCTCAAGCACAGGACAGCGGCCCCACTGAAACTTTTTCAGAGGCATATGGCATCCGCAGCTGCAGTCACGCTGCTCGGATTGCTTCATATGAGGCCGCTTCAACACTGGCTTCACGGCCGGGTCCCAAGATGGGCGTGGCAGCGCGGTACATTCCGTGTCCCCATGACACCGAACTGCTGTCGCACCCTCCCTCAGTGGTCGGACCCTTCATTCCTGCGGGCAGGAGTTCCCCTCGAACAAGTGTCCAGGCATGCTGTGGTCTACACAGATGCTTCAGCCACAGGGTGGGGAGCCACGTACCACGGGCATGCAGTATCAGGTCTGTGGACAGGGCCTCAACTGCATTGGCATATCAGTTGCCTCGAGTTGCTAGCAGTACCTCTTGCACTGGGCCGCTTCAAGGAGCTGTTGACAGACAAGCATGTACTGGTCCGCTCAGACAGCACTGCGGCTGTTGCGTACATCAATCATCAGGGTGGTCTACGCTCCTGTCACATGTCGCAACTCGCCCGCCATCTCTTGCTATGGAGTCAGAAGCATCTGAGGTTGCTTCATGCCATTCATGTCCCAGGCATGCTCAACCGTGCAGCCGACAAGCTCTCACGGCAGCCTCCGTTTCCGGGCGAATGGAGACTCCATCCCCAGGTGGTCCAGCTGATTTGGCAGCGTTTCAGGGCCACACAGGTAGATCTGTTTGCCTCCCTGGACACTGCCCATTACCAGTTGTTTTATTCCCTGACCGAGGGCACGCTTGGCACAGATGCTCTGGCACACAGCTGGCCCCAGGGCTAACGCAAATATGCGTTTCCTCCAGTGAGCCTTCTCGCACAGCTCCTGTGCAAAGTCAGGGAGGATGAGGAGCAGGTCTTGCTAGTGGCTCCGTATTGGCCCACTCGGACCTGGTTTTCGGATCTGACACTCCTCGCGACAGCACCTCCTTGGCCCATTCCTCTGAGGTAGGACCTTCTGACTTAGAGACAGGGCAACCCTTTGGCACCCGCGTCCCAACCTGTGGAAACTCCATGTGTGGTCCCTGGACAGGACGCGGAGGTTCTAAGTGATCTCCCTTAGTCGGTTATAGACACTATCACTTCCACTAGAGCTCCTTCTATGAGGAACCTTTATGCGTTGAAGTGAAGTGAAGTGTTCCTCTCACCGAGAGGACCCCCGATCATGTTCGGTCAGGTCTGTGCTTTCCTTCCTGCAAGAGGGCTTGGAGCAAAGGCTGTCTCCCTCCACCCTCAAGGTGTATGTTGCCCCTATTGCCACACATCACGATGCAGTTGAAGGTAAGTCGGTGGGGAAGCACAACCTGATCGTCAGGTTCCTGAGGGGGGTGAGGAGACTGAATCTGCCTCGCCCTTCCTCTATACCCTCTTGGGATCTCTCCCTGGTACTTACATCTCTCCGAGGTCATCCCTTCGAGCCTTTGCAGTCAGCTGAGTTAAAAGTACTGTCCTCCTGGTTACATTGGCCTCTGTAAAGATGGAAGGGGACCTGCACACATTTTCGGTCGACAAATCCTGCCTGGAATTCGGGCCCGGTGACTCTCACATTATCCTGAGATTCCGGCCTGGATATGTGCCCAAGGTACCTACCACTCCCTTCAGAGATCAGGTAGTGAACCTGCAAGTGCTGCCTTCGGAGGAGGCAGACCCAGCCCTGGCTTTGCTCTGTCCCGTCCGCGCTCTGTGCCTGTACGTGGACAGAACGTGAAGCTTTAGGACCTCAGATCAGCTCTTTGTCTGATACGGAAGCCAGCAGAAGGGAAAGGCTGTCTCCAAGCAGAGGATGGCCCACTGGATAGTGGCCGTCATCGCCTTGGTTTATCAGTCCCAAGGCGTGCCTTGCCCGTTTGGGTTGAGAGCTCACTCCACCAGAGGAGTTGCCTCTTCCTGGGCGCTGGCTCACGGCGCTGGCTCACTGACAGATATCTGTAGAGCTGCGGGCTGGGCGACAGCCAACAAGTTCGCTAGATTCTATAGCTTTCGTGTGGAACTGGTATCTTCCCGTTTACTCGCTTCCAGTAGCCGGTAAATGGAAGAACCCATTCTAGTGTCGGCTTGCAATGCCATTCCCGCCCCCTGGGCCGGATACGTGCATCTATTACTGCAGTTCCCCACTTGGCGAACCCTGTCGAGGTCCTCCACCTCCCCTTGCGGCTTGGACATTGCGGAGTGTCTGATGCCAGGCCAAATCTCCGTATCCACGTTGAGGTTTGGCTGGGTGCCATATGTCGTGACCCCTCCACGTGAGTGGTCCCACATATGTATTGTCCACGGTCAACTCCCCACGGTGAGCCTGTGTCTTTCCCTTAGCAGATCCAGCTCTGCTGTCACCTGTCAGATGAGTCTCCCCCTATCTATAGCCTGGAGCCATCCCAGGGACTCCATATGCGTACTGCCCACGGCCAGTCCATATGTGTATTTCCACGTAAATTCCTCCCCTGCAGGGTAGGTTGTGGCAGCATCCCCTACAGGTTTGCGTCCCCAGTGTTGTCTAAGTCTTACTGTAGTGGGTCTTGTGGAACAGCAGTAGACTCTCTCAGTGTAAGCTCACTCCCTTCTCCGCCCGCCAGGTGCGCCGGGTGGCTGGAGCTTATGCTGGGCGCTGGAAGGGGTCAGTAACTATGGCGTTTTATTTGGGATCCCAATTCCTCGGTCACTACTGATGTACGTCGAATGTGACCGACTGAAAGGGAACGTCTCAGTTACATAAGTAACCCTTGTTACCTGAAGGAAGGAACGGAGAAGTACGTCCCGTTGCCACAGTTCCTTTGCCCTCGTTGTAGTGCAGACTTAAGGTTGTCTCCTCAGCGAGACTTGTTTTAGTTCACTCGAAGCTAATAGGGCTCTGGTGATATCCCAATTCGTCGGTCACTACTGACGTATGTCTCCGTTCCCTCCTTCAGGGAACGAGGGTTACATACATAACCAAGACGTTATTTGCACTATTATTTAACAGCCAAAAAAAGCACGTCTTAAACCAGACACTCTTTTGCATTGCTCTTAGTAGATTGAGTTGGTCATTATGGACATGATCCGGCTGCGTCTGTGTTTTTTAAGTTGTACATCGTCAGTATATCACGTGCTGAACTTTTTACTCCCGTTGGCGCTTTTATGGGATTGCGCTATCACGCTAATTTGGCCCTAAATGTGGACATGCATTTATTCATCTCACTTGCTCAAAAACAGATTCAGTATTCCTCAGAATGAGTAAAACAATGAAATGCAAACTCAGCATATTACACAAACCTGCAATAATTAAATATTAAATTACACAAATATACTTAATGCATTTAATCTCACTTTATTAACTAATGTCTTTGCTGCTGACCTTGATCCAATGATGATCCAATTCAGCCATACTAATTAGCAAAAATTACTTTAGATAATCATCACATTTGATTTGTATTTTTTTTATTTATTTATTTTTTTTTTTTTTTGCTGAAGTAGGAGTGTTGAACCTGTGTCCTATTCACTTTTGGTGTGAAAGAGCTTTAACATTTGCCAAAAATTTGTTATGAAAAAACAAACAAGGAACCTCAGCCCAGGTGAGAACGCCCAACGCAAAAGTAATGTAACACATTAGTTTCCATGAAAAGTAAAGTTATTTTTTTATGAAGTAATGCAATATTGTAACGCATTACTTTTAAAAGTAACTTTCCCCAACACTGTTTACCACTGATTCTTCAATTCCTCTGCCTTTGGAAGTCCATGTAATAGGGGTGCACGACTACTGATTTCTCCTAGTCGGTTACTTGTCAAAACAATGCCCTAGTTCCTCAAGTACTCGTAGTACATGTTACTGTTAAAAAAAAAAAAAAAAAAAAAAAAAGTTTGTGTCAACAAGTGATTATTAATTGACAGCCTAATGTTTGCAACAATTACGTTTCTTACATGTATTATAAAAGCAATACAATGATGGGTTTCATTTTGTATTTAATAAGCATAAAGTTACATTTTCTGTCAAAAAAATAAATGTGCATACATATACTGTATAAATAAAAAAAATAAATAAATAAATAAAAATGTGCATACATATACTGTATATTAATACAAATCATTTTAATACTTAAGGGTATTATACAACATTAGCCTTTTCATATAACATTTCAGAGGTCTTCAACAGTAACAACAATAATGGATCTGTATTCACACACTTAGATCTTCACTCAACCGCTTCAAAATAGTTGATAATAGAAAAAGACAAAATTCATGTAGTCTATTCGTTGTCATCATCCTCCTGCCACATACTCTCTTGAGTTGGGGTCATGGCTTGTGGGTTTGCGTAAAAAAATTATTTTGTTATTGTGTGCACTTATCGGCATGATGAATACGATCCTCAACTGGATGGAACTCGAATAAATACTTTGACTGTTGCAATCCTGGCCCCCCGACTGAGCCTGGTTTCTCTCAAGTTTTTTTTCTTCTCCATTTTAACACCTGTTTGCCACCTGATGTCACCTGTTGGAGTTTGGGTTCTTTGCCGCTGTCGCCTTTGGCTTGCTTAGTTAGGGACACTTGACATTTCATATTCAACAGTGTTTTGAGCTGCCTGCACTGGCACCATTGTATGCAAACTGAACTGAGCTGGATGATGACATCACTGTTTACTCCAGTGCTGATATAGATGAATTAACTAAATTAATAACCATTGATTCTTACAACGAAATGAATCTCTACTGAATTTACTTAAGATGGATAATGACACCATTTTCTTTAAGAGCTGCTGTGCAGCCAAAATTATATACCAGTTATCACTGTAAAGCTGCTTTGACACAATATGCATTGTTAAAAGCGCTATATAAATAAAGTTGACTTGACTTGAGTACTCTGTGGTGGAAGTAGTCGACTACTTGACTACCCAGCAAGTCTATGCATTGTTTTACCCTTGAAGTGAAACAACAACAACGGTGTTTACATAATGATAAACTCTTCCTGGCCTTGTTTGAGGTCAAGCCAAAGCAGTGAGTGGGCGTGAATAATGAAATGTGTTTCATGGTCAAATATGGCAACACGAACCTCAAACATCAACTAATGTTAATCCTTGTTGGTTCTTGGTTCTTCATGTTTCTTGATGCTTGCCATATTTGATGTAGTCTGTATATATGTGCATTTATGAATGTTTGAGAGTTAATAAAGGTTTGTGTCACCATATTAGATATAGAAATACTGCACCTCAACATCAAAATTTTGTCATCATTTAATCAACAGAATACAAAATAAAATATTTTGTCTGTGTAAAATGTCTGTATACTTATAATGTGTTTGTGCTGTTTTAAAGAGAGAGAGAGAGAGAGAGAGATAGAGCAAATGACCCCTAAATGAACTACACACTTAAAAGTGCAGTGGGGCGGCACTAGAGAAACTCAAGACTCAAGTGTAATCAGTTCTCTCTGCACATTAACAAACACACACATGCCATCAGTGCAGATTCCAGGGTAGGAGCTTGAGAAGAAGGTAACATCAAGCTCATCAGCGCCTTTGTGGAGTCTATTAAAATTGAAAAGTGGAAAACAACCAGCGCAATGTGTATGTGTGTTTAGGTTGTCTGGTATTTCACTGTCAGCAGAAACAAAACCTTAAGCTTTTATGCTGTTTGAGAAATTCTTGTGCTACAAACAGCACACCAACAAACTGCTGTTTACCCAGATGCTGAGTGGATGAGAGAGAGAGAGAGAGAGAGAGAGAGAGAGAGATGGTGTAGGAAATCCCCAGGGGGCTCATCCTTTAGATGTATTTAAATGTGTAATTACAAATCTTTACACACACATACAGGAGCACTCTGATGACTTGGAGAGTGTGCATGTTATGGATGCTTCTTTGTTGTAAGGAGTTTCTGAAATGGCAGGGTTAACTAAGGTAAACCGGTCTTAGCAGTTACAAAGTACTTAAGTATTTTTTAAACACTGTACATGTACACACGTTTTTAATTAATATAATATGTGTGTGTGTGTGTGTGTGTGTATACTATGGCATGCCACAGTATACACAATTTTTATATATATATATATATATATATATTCCAGATTTATTTATTCAATTATTTTTACTTTTCTGTGTGCAACATGGAAATGAGGGAGGCAGGAGGCAGATCAATTGGAGTTATTAAAGGTGCCGTTGAATGTTTTTTTTTACAAGATGTAATATAAGTCTAAGGTGTCCCCTGAATGTGTCTGTGAAGTTTCAGCTCAAAATACCCCACAGATTTTTTTTTTTTTAATTAATTTTTTTAACTGCCTATTTTGGGGCATAATTATAAATGTGCCGATTCAGGTTGCGGTCCCTTTAAATGCTCACACTCCCCGCTCCCGGAGCTCGCGCTTGCCTTAAACAGTGCATAAACATAGTTTACACAGCTAATATAACCCTCAAAATGGATCTTTACAAAGTGTTCATCATGCATACTGCATGTATGCGTCGGATTATGTGAGTATTGTATACTGTTATATTGTTTACATTGGATTCTGAATGAATTTGAGGCTGTGATCCGTGGCTAACGGCTAATGCTACACTGTTGGAGAGATTTATAAAGAATGAAGTTGTGTTTATGCATTATACAGACTGCAAGTGTTTAATAATGAAAATAGCGCCGGCTCTTGTCTCCGTGAATACAATAAGAAACGATGGTAACTTTAACCACATTTAACAGTACATTAGCAACATGCGAACAAAACATTTAGAAAGACAGTTTACAAATATCACTAAAAATATCATGTTATCATGGATCATGTCAGTTATTATTGCTCCATCTGCCATTTTTTGCTGTTGTCCTTGCTTGCTTACCTAGTCTGATGATTCAGCTGTGCACATCCAGACGTTCTGCCCTTGTGTAATGCCTCGATCATGGGCTGGCATATGCAAATATTGGGGGCGTACATATTAATGATCCCAACTGTTACGTAACAGTCGGTGTTATGTTGAGATTCGCCTGTTCTTCTGAGGTCTTTTAAACAAATGAGATTTATATAAGAAGGAGGAAACAATGGAGTTTGAGAATCACTGTATGTCATTTCCATGTACTGTTATTTGACTATGCCAAGCTAAATTCAATTTTTAATTCTAGGGCAAGTAATTAAAGTTATTATAACCGATTCACATTACTATGACGAACTATACTGTAGCGACCGAATCCAGCTACTTATGTGATCCTTCCTCAAAGTATCGTCGTCAAGCCTGGAACCATGATTTTGTCAGATTCTAGGTTGATTTTAGACAAAATCTCGAAAATCTTAACTCCAAACAGCATTGTGAGGCTAAATTTATCATAAAATAATTGCACTAAAGGTCTCATGGTCTACTTAGGCTCACAATGCTTTTGGGAAACTGTATTGAACCTTCCTTCGTAGAAGACACTGGTTGGTTGAGAAATGTAACACACATTATTTCAGTTATTGTAGAGACAAGATTTTGTTAGTGATTACAAGATAAAAGTCTGGCTGTCATCAACTTAGAATCTGATGATGTTGTCGATGGTTCCGGCCTCGATGGAAATGCTGTGAGGAAGAATCTCATAAATAACTGGATTCAGCTTTGCGTTTCTGTTTCTGTTTGGAAAGCCGTTGATGTTACAAAATAATTCGACAACATAATGAGAATCGATAAAAGTTACTCTTAAGTTTATCTGCCTCATCTTATCTCTAGTTCTTAGTTAGATCTGACAGTAACGCGTCTATACGTGACCTCAACCAATGATGCACTGGAGCTATATGCAAGGACCGCCTCCCTCATTTCCATGTTGCACACAGAAAAGTAAAAATAAATAAATCTGGAAATAAATACATGTGGGAATAATTAAACATAAAAATAAATGAATGCCTAAATAAATGAAATAATAATAAAAGTTAAAATGAATAAAAATAAATACAGAAAAAAATGAAGGAAAAAAGTAATACAACAATAAATTCAGGATAAATTTTATTAAAAAATTTATCATATTTGTTTTATCAAGTCATTTATTCCTTTATTGATTTATTTATTTATTCATGCAGGTTTGGGACTGACTCCATAAAAGACATGTATACTGTTACAGAATATTTCTATTTCAAATCAATGCTGTTCTTTTGAACTTCTGTTCATCAAAGAATCCTGGAAAAACATATCACCGTTTTCCACAAAAATATGAAGCAGCACAACTGTTTTCAACACTGATGATAATGGGAAATGCTTCTTTAGCAGAAAATCAGCATATTATAATGATTTTTGAAGGATCACGTGACACTGAAGACTGGAGTAATGATGCTAAGAATTCAGCTTTGATCACAGGAATATATTACATTTTACAATATATTAAAATAGAAAACAGTTATTTAAAACTGTAATAATATTTCACAATATTACTGTATTTTGCCTTGATGAACATGAGAGACTTTTCAACATTAAAAAAAATCTTGCCAACCCCAAAATTTTGAACGGTAGTGCATAAAATAAAATAGTATATCAAAAAGACAAAAAAAGCAAATGTTGCCAGGAAAGTGAAACAGCCTTTCTTGTACATGTTGATAGTAACACATAGAACATAAAACTTGTCTTAGAGAAACAGTGAGGTCTTGTGTTGGATTTGCCTATATTCAAGCTTGTTTTCTCTTTTTTTAGATGACAGTATTTCTATACACTCATTAGGTGTCAGAGCTGAACACACACTCACACACACACACACACACACACACACACACACACACACACACACACACACACACACACACACACACACACACAATTGTTTTGTTTATCTTGAGCAAAAACAGCAGAAGGAGTGTGTGTGTCCGCAAAGTAACCCGAATAGAGATAGAACAGTGTTTGTCTTGGGGGTGGATATGCGAAACTCCATGTTTAAGAAAATATTTGATATAGTGCAGAACATTCCAGTGTATAAAGTGGACTAGAACAGCACTGGGGCAGGGGCGTGTGTATGTGTGCTCAGTGCTTTTCAGTTCAGATTTTATCCCACACCACCTTAATCATTAGTCCAGTTATTCCTTCACTCGGTGGGACGCACACTGCATGTACACCCCATCCACACACACAGACTGTGATTATCACCATGTTCGGTAATGAATCCCACAGTTTTTTAACACACACATCCTGTTCACTCCCTGCTGTATGCCACTGAAGTTAGTCACACACACACACAAACACACACTGTTGGTAAGCGTGATGAGGGAAATGGTTAACTGAGGTGTGGAGTTTGGACTGCATCTGAGCCTGGAGTCACATTTATTTTTGTTAGTTTTATGGCTGCAGCTGAAATCTACTGGCTCACTGCCACCCACCTTTATTCCAGATGTTACCAGAGAGAGACACGAAGAATGAGGGACACAGGGAGAAAGAAAATATGAGTGTATTTGGGTTGAGAGAAAGAGAGAGTAAATACACTGCTGAAGGAAAGAGACACCAAAACTTTTCCAAACTACAGCTTTGTGAGAGTGGAGTTCACATGAAGACAAACATCACTATTACTGTTGCATATAATTTGAGTTATTTGAACAAACCCCTAACCTATTAAACTTTTTAATAAATAAAATCAACCAAGGCCTGTGGAGGCATTTCTGCAAAATGATACTTCTTGCATGTTTCGCGACACTTGTGAAAGTGAAATGTCCAGTGAGTGGCGCTAAAAGTGTGTTTAGTTTGATCAGTCTTATTAAACAGATGAATGTAAATCTAGCAATGTTTTATTACATATCACGGCAGTTCGGAAATGAAATGTCACATGAGTTGCTCACACTAAACCTTACTGTAAACCTAACTGATAGTGTTAACAAAAGCAAATGTGAGTTAAAAACTCTTTTACTGAAGCAACCATTTTAGCTTATTTCTACAAAACATTGAGTTCTTTTATTTTGACTCGTTTTTTGTTTTTTTAGAATAATTTCTTTTTTTAAAGAAAAAGATTTTTTTATTATTAATGGTGCTTGCCAAAGGCAAAGCTCCATTCTTATTCTCCCGCATACTTATTATTATTATTATTATTATTATTATTATTATTATTATTATTCCACACAAAAGTTTGGCGCGCTACTCCTCCCGCAGTTTTTGTCCTAGACCCATGAATGAGGTGTCAAATCGACCGGCCCATTGAGGAGAGGTGTGCTATGACTTTTATAAGCGATCGGGTGTACGATGTTCGTCCAGTGGGCGAAAAATCGGGCGAAAAATCCCATAGACTTAACATTGTGATGATATTTGACGAGTCATAGCTCCTAATGAGGATTTCATAGAAACATGTGGGTTACTACGTTTGAAGGGGCTGACAGGCTCTGTCAGACCATATCTCAAAATGGGGTGTAAGTTGTACCCCTGGGGCGCAAGAGCTGCCCAAAGTTGCCCCATAGACATACTATGGTGAAGCCGTGCCCATGAACCAGGAAGTACTGTGTTTTTCCTACTATGGGAAATTACATAGGGATTTTGTATTGAACATAACTCTAGATTACAATGTCATAGAGACAAGGGGGTGGGCTCATTTTACTCAAACAACCAATCAGTCTCTCAGGATCATTGTGAAACTATCAAGCCACGCCCTAGCAACCATATAGAGCACCTTAGTAACAAGCTCCATAGACTTCCATTGAAAAAGATCAAATGAATATCTTTGGATAGGAGTGTCATACAAACATGAGGGTGGGCTCATTTGACTCGAGGCAGCAAACCGCCAATCACAAATCACCTTAAAGACATCATAGCCATGCCTTAGCAACCATTTAGAGCACCCTAGCAACCCAAAGCATAGGCAGATATCTTCAAATCTGAATATCATAGAGGCATGGGGGTTGGTTTATATCATTCATACTGGCAAGCAGCCTTTGGTTTATCATTACTGGCAGCTGCCAAGCCACTCCCTAGCAACCAAACAGAGTACCCTAGCAACCGTTTTGCAAGATCTATATCTCTGCATCAGAACATCGTAAAGACATGGGTGTTGGTTTATATTGTCAAGCAGCCTTTGGAGTATCATCATTGGTAGCTGCCAAGCCACTCCCTAGCAACCAAACAGAGTACCCTAGCAACGATTTAGCAAGATCTATATCTCTGCATCAGAGCATCATAGAGACATGGCGGTTGGCTCTTTTGACTCATGCTAGCAAACTGGACTTCCAACATGCTACACATGCTAGCAGTGAATAGCTACATGCTAATAGTGATTAGCTTAGTGTTTAAACATGACACAAACTAGTAAAAATGTGTTAGCATCATGCTGGTAGCATGCTAATTGTGTTAGCATCATGGTAGTAGCATGCTAATCATGTTAGCATCATGCTAGCAAACATGCTAATCATGTTAGCATCTTGTTAAAAACATGCTAGCAACATGGTAATCATGCTAGCATCATGCTAGCATTATGCTAATCATGTTAGCATGTTGCTAGCATAATGCTAACATGATTAGCATCTTGTTAAAATCATGCTAGCAACATGGTAATCATGTTAGCATCATGCTAGCATTATGCTAATCATGTTAGCATGTTGCTAGCGTTATGCTAACATGATTAGCATCTTGTTAAAATCATGCTAGCAACATGGTAATCATGCTAGCATCATGCTAGCATTATGCTAATCATGTTAGCATGTTGCTAGCATTATGCTAACATGATTAGCATCTTGTTAAAATAATGCTAGCAACATGGTAATCATGCTAGCATAATGCTAGCATTATGCTAATCATGTTAGCATGTTGCTAGCATTATGCTAACATGATTAGCACTTTGTTTAAAACATGTTAGCAGCATGCTAAGGGTGTTAGCATCATGCTAACAACATGCTAATCATGTTAGCATGTTGCTAGCATTATGCTAACATGATTAGCATCTTGTTAAAAACATCCTAGCAGGATGCTACGGGTGTTAGCATCATGCTAGCATCATGCTAATCAAGAGTGCCGAATTTTTCCACTGCAAGCACCATTCACATTTTCTTCAGGAAATGTACATTCTAGTTATTATTATTATTTTAATATGTTCCTCCTTCACTTATAGTTACGGCCCTGTGCTGGAGTGCCCTTGAGAGCCACCAGAGGGCACTCCCCTGTTCATTGCCATTTTCATCTCGGACTTCATTACCCATAACCCAGACTATTCAGCCATGATTGTCTACAGCTGTGTCTTGTTACCTCATCAGTCTCAACCTATTTAAACCCTGAGGCGTTTCTCAATACCAAGTTTGTGAAGTTTGGACTTGTGTCCTTAGTAGTTCGGACTTGGCAAGTTCGACTCAGGAGAATGGTCTCCTGAGGACGCAAGTCCGGTGATTCTGCAAATGGCACAGCATGTAACTTACTTGATAACATCACTCAGCTCTCTCTGGTTACACTGCATGTATAGTATTTATAACAAAACGACATTAAAAAAAACAACCCTGCCTCTTTACATTAACATTTCAAAAATATTAAACATATGGTTCAGGCAATATGTGCATAGTACGGAAGAGGATTAGGGCCAAGCAATAATAAAAAAATAAAACCATCTCGAGATTAAAGTTGTTAAATTTCGAGAAAAAAAAGTCGAAATAAAATGTTGAGAATAAACTCATTAAATTATGAGAAAAAGTCATTAAATTACGAGAATAAACTCATCAAATTATGAGAAAAAAGTCGTTAAATTACGAGAAAAAAGTCGTTAAATTATGAGAACAAATTTGTAATTTAACGAATTTGTTCTCATAATTTAATGACTTTTTTTCTCATAATTTAATGAGTTTATTCTCAACATTTTATCTTGACCTTTTTCTTGAAATGTAACAACATTTTTCTCATAATTTAACGAATTTGTTCTCGTAATTTAACAACTTTTTTCTCGTAATTTAATGACTTTATTCTCAACATTTTATCTCGACTTTTTTCTTGAAATTTAACTATTTTTTTTCTCGTAATTTTATCTCGACCTTTTTCTCGAAATTTAACAAGTTTTTTCTCGTAATTTAACGAGTTTATTCTCAACATTTTATTTCGAGTTTTTTCTCGAAATTTAACAACTTTAATCTCGAGATGGTTTCATTTTTTTATTATTGCTTGGCCCTAATCCTCTTCCATAGCATAGTCTGATTGTCTTCACTGTAATAAAGTGAAATATAACATAAAACACAACCCTGTCTCTTTTTGTTAAATGTCAGTTTTAATGATCAATAATAACCATTATAAAAGTATAAAAGCTATAAGAATATATACAACAAGAAATACAGCAAACAATTCAGTCAAACATACAAAACCAGCACTTTAGTAGGCTACAATGGTCAAGTTAAATAGCCTAAATATATAAAGATATGAAACGTCACTTTGCCCTCAGCCAAAAAGATTTGCCAGGGAACAAATTATAGATTCATGATCTAAGACGAATCATATCTTGTGCTTAACCACTATACAGAGACATCAGAGCCAGCGGCAAAACGTCAAAAGTACTAGCTGAGAGTTAGTAAGGCTGTACTCTGCTGGGTACATGAGCACTGAGCGCCCTGTGATCTCCTGGATCTCACAACTCCAACAATGTCAGATCAAATTTTCAAATAGGCACTATCTTTATCAATAAAACAATTTGAGCTTTAAACCAGTACATTCTCACCTGAAAAACTCTTAAAACTACATATCATGACATAATAACGGTAATAAGTTTAAATTACGCAGGTTTTCTCCTTTACTATTGATGCTTGCTGGTCAGTGTGCTATGCATTCTGGGATACCTGGCTGTCTCAAGTCCGCACAAGTCAATGCATCCTCGATAAAAGGGGCGGATCAAGAACACATCCGGGGATTTGAACTGAACTTGGCTAGATGCGAACTTTGAATTGGAACAGTACTTGGACAGCGACTGATGACGTTTCACAAGTCCACAAGAACACAAGTACAGACAAGAACGCATATTGAGAAACGGCTCTGGTTTCTGTCTGATTCATTGCTCAATCTTGCTAATGTTAGCACTGCTTCCCTAGCCTTGGGTTTTGTTGTGTTTTAGCCTGTTCGGTTTGCCTGTGCTCTGGATATCATTATTTGAACTGCCCATCTGTGTTTGATCCTTTGCCTGTTTTTGGACTTGATTGTGGATTTCTCCTTCTAATAAATACTGCGTTTGGATTCTCAACCTTCATGTCTCCATGCAGTTCGTTACACTTATGATGTTAATAAAGTTTTATATGTGGAAAATCAACTATTTTCAGAGTTCATTCTGACACTGTCTGATATTACCTGTTTTTAAGGACTGGCTCCTTTAACATCATTGCATAGGAAACAGTATCAATGCCTACTCGCTATTCCACGAGAGTAAGTGTTTTGAAAACCATATTATAACCATTTTATATCCATATAAAACTGTCATTTACAGACAAAGCAATATGAAATCGTTTACTTAGGGTTTGTGATGCAGCTGCTGTCGTATCCGATACAGTTGACTGCTTCATCTGTCAACAAAAGTTTCTTTGCAAACCCTCCATAACACTTGTTTACAAAACAAAATGCTCCGAAGAAACATATGCAATCCGGGACACCATTAAAGGGGTGGTTGATTATGATTTAATTTTTTTAACTTTAGTTAGAGTGTAATGTTACTGTTAGAGCATAACCAACGTCTGCAAAGTTATGGCAGAGTTCAATGCAAAGGGAGATATTTTCTTTTAAAGAAGATTAAAATGATGGCACATGCTAGTTGACAAGTTGAATCAACTCCACAGCAACTACATACATGTATCCACTAACCATTCAGAATGGTCCAGATGCATTCTATAAGTTGTAACTTCTTCTTGAGTCAATCCATCAGTGTCCGACTCCGGTGAACAATGTAATGCTGAACACCTTTAATGACAATTGTCATTTTGGCTGTATGAGAGATTCTCCAGCTTTGTTGTTGTTGAGCACCTGAATCACGAGCTTTTAAAGCTCCGTTCTCTTCTGGAAAGTGGGCTGGGAGCAGCAACTCATTTGCATTTAAAGGGACACATACAAAAACAACATGTTTTTGCTCACACCCAAATAGGGGAAAATTTGACAAGCTATAATAAATGATCTATGAGGTATTTTGAGCTGAAACTTCACAGACACATTCTGGGGACACCAGAGACTTATATTACATCTTGTAAAACATCTTTAAAATAAACCATCCACTTGTTTCCGACGTCCTGTTGTCGACAGACTCAAGTGCATCGAGTACGTCAGAAACTGAATGCGCATCTGTATACTGTATTCAGTGTATACAGAGTCATTGATTATAATGGGTTCTATATGCTTTTGACGCAATGAGACGCTCACATCCAGTGGCAAATGTCAGCCATTAAGCAACTGAATGCCAGTGGGCGGGACCTATGATGCGATGATGGAGGCAGGCATATGCAAATGTATTTGCCTGTGTGTTGTCACAGATCCAATAATACCAGAACAAGCTGTTTTTCAAACTTGATTAAATAAATGCTTTGTTTAAAATGAGAAGGACGTTTTAACCCTTTGGCGCATACGATCACACCAGTGTGATTAGAACATTCAGTGCATCACGTGATCAACTGCTAAATTCAATTGTGCTTTCACGCTTTGGCTGGCGCTGAGCTGAAAAGAGTTTTTCAGTTGAACTATAGGGTGCTGTTTCAACTGTAACTGACATGGGTTCAATTAGAACAAAAGTACTTCTTGTCTTTATCAGCAAACTGTGGAAAATATGAACTATTTATAGGTGTCACAGTGCAGGCAAACAAAGAGGAGCACAGGATCTAAGATGCAGAGTCAAACTGAGAGCTTAAATGCATAGCTAAAAAAGGAAACCAAACAAGACACAGGTGAACATAATCAATTAGCCAATGAGTAACCATGACAAACAAACTAGCAATGGGAACAAAAGGAGCAGGAAGGAAACACAAGAACTAAAGGAAACACAACATAAAATCCAAAAACAGAACGACAGTTACAATAGGTATTATTGATAATAATTTCTTTAGTAGACAAATAAAAGAAATATCACATGAAAAAAATACATGTTTTTAATTACTAGTTTTTGTGGGATAATGTAAAAAGCAAAAAAAAAAAAAAAAAAAAAAAAAAAAAAAACAATCCACCTGTAAATTGGACTAACCCAATTTAATTAGAGGCACAAGAGGCTATGTTCCAGAAAACAGGACTTTTTTTTTTTTTTTTTTTTTTTACATTTTGTCTGACAAACGATAATGTGGGCTAAAAAAATGTTGTACACTTACTTTGAAGGAGGGACCCGAGTGATATCTAGAGATCAAAAAGGGTGGAAACCTTTGACTTTCGGCCAGGAAACAACTACCTAGCAACACTTAGGATCATGGCAGTGACTTTTGCACAGGCAAGCACCACTCACATTTACTTCAAAAAATGTAAAAAAAAAAAAAAAAAAAAAAAAATCTAGTTGGATAATATTGTATTTTCCTGCTCACAAAGCCTTGGTTACATCAGCAGAAAAGTTGTTTCAGAGGCATAGAGAGTTATTACATTTTGATAGAAGATTTATTTTTTCTTTTGAATAAAGTGCACTGATGAACTGTGTACAATAAGGTCAGGAACATTTATTTAGAAATTAAAGGGAAAAGAATAATAATTGCTCAGCACTGAGCAGGATACAGTAGTCCTGGACTAAGTTGACAGACATGTGCAGATGGAGAATGATGGATGGATCTATTTATGGCCAGACAGACTGATGGGCTTATTGCCTTTAGAATAATCATGATCATAATTATCGTTATAAATAATCATATCTCACTTCAGGAGGTGGCAGGGTAAGAAGGCTCTCCTGACTAATCAAAGGCACTTTTAGTTTTGATGGTGGTTCCTGAGGATATATGTTTGAGTATATATTGGTGCAAAAAGCTCTGCAGCTAGTCTTTTCAGCAGGGTATGGAATCTCCTGATAGTTCTCTAATTTCTAATATTATAGTCAGTTTAATTTGGGCCAAGAATGAACCCAATGCAGGTTGGAACCCATGACCTGGACCATAAAAAAAAATGATCCCATCATCCAGGGTTGAGAAGCTTATACTCATCTTTTCATTCTGTAAGGAGGCTGCGTTGTTGCTGAGGCTGCAGGGAAATAATACATGCAGGTGAAATAATAAAGCCCTGACCACTATGTTCTGTGAGGGGTTTTCCAGTGATCTAAAGAATGAGTCAGTTG
The DNA here is from genome assembly GCA_036281575.1 of Ancherythroculter nigrocauda. NCBI lineage: Eukaryota > Metazoa > Chordata > Actinopteri > Cypriniformes > Xenocyprididae > Ancherythroculter > Ancherythroculter nigrocauda. The sequence continues at coordinate 7,940,119 of VTFQ01000020.1, forward strand.
TGGAGGTGCCATCAAAAGGGCAATTGGCAAGACAATACAGCTCAACCATGCAACTGGGTCCATATTTGCACCCTGGTCAGCTAGTGAATCAACTTAGGATGTTCCCATCAGGATAGGGTCCTAAAAGCTTGCAACCCAACATATACACTCTGCAAAATATGGTTATTTAAAGGTTCTTTACACATAGTAGCAGTTCTATTTAGAACCATATCGTCTTGAAGAACCCTTTATATGATAAAATGGTTCTTTGTGTTAGATTTTAGGGTTCTTTTTTCCCACCTTTTTGTTTCTCAAATCTGTAACCATCAAAGCCACCTCATAACTGATTTGCTGGAGTTCAGCAGCCATCCAATTACACAAACTGTCAACACACTCTCAACAAATAAATTATTTCTTTCCTAAAATGTCTATAAATTTTAACTTTCAAGTTGTTACTGGTTTCCTACCAGTCATGTCTTTTACTCTTTTTAGTTTAACAAAACATGTAAGTGTGAGCTATTCAGTTAATGATACTTCTCTTCTCCAATAAGTAACAGAGATATTGAATTTATGATCCAAATTGTTAGATTTTTTAATTATTTCTTTATGCATAAACATACACAGTCACAAAAAATATTAAAGCTATCCTATGACTATATCACCTTTTCCTTTTAACATTGTAAAGGGCTGCACATACTGTCCATTTTTGCTAATTTTGGCATTCATAAACATAATTGTTTTTACATAAACAAATAGAAGAGACACACTGTAACTGTAAAGATACTAATATTGATTTAAAAAATGTTATTAATAATACCATTAAGGTCCTATATAGCACTTTCAAAGCATGGTTCTTTATGGAACCTTATAAAATGAATCTATTTAGCACCAAAAAGGCATTTTTATTAAAGGATTAGTTCACATTCAAATTAAAAATTCCTGATAATTTACTCACCCCCATGTCATACAAGATGTCCCTGTCCTTCTCTCTTCAGTCGAAAATAAATTAAGGTTTTTGATGAAAACATTCCAGGATTTTTCTCCATATATTGGACTTCAAAGGCCTCCAGATGGTTGAAGGTCAAAATTACAGTTCCCTTTCGTGGGAACTATCGACGCTGCGTGAAACGCATTGGGAACCTTCTGCATGATATCGTCATTGAAGCACTCCTGTATCCAACCAATCGTGTAACGAGACGTCAGAGGCGGGTGACGTCACGGACCAGGAAACTATAAAGCATGCCCGGATGCAGAGAACGCTAGCTTCTGTTATCTTCAGCAAGCACTCTATGTTATCCCGTGTGTCTTATTTATTGTTGTCTGTCCATATATATTATTGGTCTCACTCTTCGTCTGAGGACAAGAGCTGCAGCAACAAGTGTGTGTGTGTCTAAGATCGCTGTTGTGCGTCTTATTGTTTGTGATTTATCTCTCTTTGTCTGAGGACAAGAGTTTCAACATACATACATACATACACCTCATAAGACACAAAAAATATATAAAAGAATGGCGGATGAAAGCAGCAAGCGGTTCAGGAAATGTGTCCATCCCTGCACTCGCTTTATCCCTGACGGGGATACGCACGATATGTGTGTTGTTTGCCTGGGGGTTGAGCACGCGCAGGCAGCTCTCGAGGGAGCTGTCTGCGTGCATTGCGAAAGGCTCGCCCTCAGAGTGCTGCGATCTCGCCGGGCACTCTTTGATAGAGCGGAGGGTGCCTCGGCTGATGTTCCCGGCGGATCGGGTCCCGTTCACAAATGGATCTGGCAGCGGGGGTTGAGACGGGCCCCGCCCTATCTCTCCCTTTAGCTGTCAGATCCACTGTCTCTCCTGCCGTGGTGGAAGCACGCCCAGCGGTTTCTTCCCCTCGGGGAGAGACATCGGCACTTCATCTGTCTTCATCTGAGGATGTTGATGTGATGAGTGTCGACGCAGTGGAAGAGGAACCGCCATCCTCTTCCTCTGCAGATGAGGAGCTCATGGAGGTAGTGGCCAGAGCTGTTGCCAAATTAAATATTAGCTGGCCAGAAGCAGAGCGGGGAGATGTAAGACCTAAAAGCAAACTCGATGAGCGCTTTCTCCCCGCGCGGTCATTACCTCCACGTCGGTGCTTACCGTTCTTTCCAGATCTACACACTGAGGTGTCTAGATCTTGGAATATACCAGTACAACACAGAGTGTTCAGCCCCCAGACCTCGGTCTATAGCAACATCGTGGGGCTGAAACAGTATGGTTATGCGGCGATGCCCCAGGTTGAAGAGACGCTCGCGGGCTATCTCTCACCCGAGTCGGCATCGTCCTTAAAAGCACCGACGTTGCCCACCAAGCCCCTTAAGACTACATCTTCCTTGGTGGGCAAAGCTTATGCGGCAGCAGGGCAGGCAGCAGCGTGTCTTCACACCATGGCGCTGCTGCAAGCTTATCAAGCTGAAGTGCTGGGGGAAATTGATACCAGCGGGGAGGCCACATTTGGGTGCATCCAGGAACTGCGCATGGCGACAGACCTGGCTCTCCATGCCACCAAGGAGACGGCTAAAGAAGTGGGCCGTTCTATGGCAGCCCTGGTGGCCACGGAGAGGCACTTGTGGCTGAACCTCTCCGACATAAGGGACAGAGATAAGTCTGCCCTTATGGACGCGCCGCTGTCTCCTGCGGGCCTCTTCGGTGACGCAGTCACAAGTGTCGTCGAGAGGTTCCAGGAGACCAAGAAACAATCTGCGGCGTTTCAGAGGTTCCTCCCCCGCCGGTCTAAAATCCCCACCGAGACTGTTGAGCGGGAGCAGTCTCGGCCCGCAACGAGCTCCTCAGCGCACCACAGAGCGCAACAAAAAATTAGTGTGGCCGCCCGTGCTCCCCCACGTAGATTCTGGGGACAGGGGCGAGCTGCACAGAAGCCTTCTCAGCCCAAGACAGACCTGCGGGCTGTTATTGTGGCGCGGAAGGCTTCTAAAAAGCGGTCCTGATATCTGTGGATCAGGACCCAGGAGGGCGGCCCCCGTCTGGAGGAAGCGTGGTGTTGAAACACCTGGCCCCCGCTTCCATCCAGCGCCCTCCGGGGACCACGCTACTTTTTCCATCCAGTGTGCGTCGGGTCCCCACCAATCCTCCGAGGAGGGTTGGCCTGCACTTGATTCGGCTGACTTCTGCCGGCACGCCGTTTCAGAGCGCCGAGCCAAGTGCTCAAAAAACACCAGAGGCCAGTCTCGAGAGACTGGTTCCCTTAGTAGATTTTCTGGAAGAATGGAAAACTCCGAATATATCAAATTGGGTGCTGCTCATGATAGAAAAGGGGTACAGAATTCAGTTCGGGTCTCGCCCGCCCAGATTCAATGGGGTCCTTCCCACAGTGGTGACCCCCGAGCAGTCTCTGGTTATGGAACAGGAAGTTATGACACTTTTGCAAAAAGGAGCTATAGAAAGGGTTCCTCCTCCCAGCAAGCTGTCAGGTTTCTACAGCCATTACTTCATAGTTCCGAAGAAGGATGGAGGACTTCGTCCTATCATAGACCTACGGGTGTTGAATCGGTCGGTGCAAAGACTAAAATTCAAAATGCTTACACTCAAACAGATCATTCCCCAAATCAGGTCCGAGGACTGGTTTGTGACGATAGACTTGAAAGATGCTTACTTTCATGTATCCATCCATCCTTCTCATTGGAAGTTCCTCAGGTTTGCTTTCGGGGGCGAAGCTTACCAGTACAAGGTTCTTCCGTTTGGCCTATCATTATCACCCCGCACATTCACGAAGTGCGTGGATGCAGCCCTGGCTCCTTTGAGACTCCAGGGCATTCGCATACTGAATTACATCGACGATTGGTTGATTCTAGCTCGCTCAGAGCAACAAACAGTTCAACATCGAGATGTTGTTCTGTCTCACATGAAAAGGCTTGGGCTGAGGCTCAATGCCAAGAAGAGTGTGCTGATACCGGCTCAGACCACCAATTATCTAGGTGTTATGTGGGACTCCACAACAATGCGGGCACGTCTGACTCCTGCCCGTGTGAGCTCTGTTCTGTCAGCCGTAAAAGGGGTGAAGTTAGGCCAGTCTCTCACTGTGAAACAGTTTCAGAAACTGTTGGGTCTAATGGCAGCTGCGTCCAACATAATTCCTTTTGGCCTCCTGCATATGAGACCCCTACAGTGGTGGCTCAGGACCAGGGTGTTTTCCCCGAGGGGGAACCCTTTTCGAATGATCAAAGTCACACGGCGATGCCTTCGTGCTCTAGCCGTGTGGAAAGACCCCTGGTTCCTGTCCCAGGGTCCCGCGTTGGGAGCCTCTGGTCGTCGCGCAATGCTTACGACAGACGCTTCCCTCACGGGCTGGGGAGCGATCATGAGCGGTCGCTCAGCTCAGGGTCTTTGGGAGGACCATCAACTCTCCTGGCATATAAATCGACTGGAGATGATGGTGGTGTTTCTAGCACTAAAACACTTTCTCCCAGACCTGAGAGACCATCATGTGCTGGTCCGCACAGACAATATGTCAGTGGTCTCTTATATAAACCATCAGGGGGGTCTACGGTCTCGCCAACTAAATTACTTGGCCCGTCGGATCCTCCTGTGGTCTCAGGGGGAAGCTGCTTTCGTTGAAGGCAGCCTATATCCCCGGGAGTCAGAATGTGGGGGCAGACACCCTGTCGAGGCAGGGGCCGAGTGGAGACTCCATCCAGAAGTGGTGGATCTCATTTGGAAAAACTTTGGTCAGGCACAAGTAGACCTGTTTGCTTCGGGAGAGTCAACCCAGTGTCCGCTCTGGTACTCCCTCACACATCCAGCACCCCTGGGTCTGGATGCCATGGTACAGACGTGGCCGAGGCTACGTCTGTACTCATTTCCCCCGTTCGCCCTGCTCCCACGAGTCCTGGAGAAAGTACGCCAGGAAGGGGTCAGCCTGATACTGGTGGCCCCATACTGGCCGACCCGAATATGGTTTTCGGACTTGGTGTCCATGATAGACGGCGCTCCAATGGAGCTCCCCTTGAGACAGGATCTTCTATCTCAGGCGGGCGGCGCGATAATACATCCCCGCCCAGAACTATGGAAACTATGGGCCTGGCCTCTGAGGGGGACAGGTTCATAGAGGCTGGTCTCTCATCTGAGGTTGTTGAGACCATACTTAGCTCCAGGGCTCCCTCCACGGGGAAGCTTTACTCTTATAAGTGGAATTTATTCTCTACATGGTGTAGACAACATGAAACGGACCCTGTCCGTGCTCCTATCAGCTTTGTGCTATCTTTTCTCCAAGAAAAATTCTCGGAGGGCTTATCTTATTCAACCTTGAAGGTTTATGTTGCGGCTATATCAGCCTATCATTTTGGGGGGGATTTCTCGGTGGGTCGAGACCCCCTCGTGTCACGCTTCCTCCGTGGTACTCTGAGGCTGAGGCCTCCAGTGCGCACAAGGACCCCGGTCTGGGACTTATCAGTGGTTCTACGTGGGTTAGCTGAGGCGGCCTTTGAACCACTGGAGGAGGTGTCTGTAAAGTTTCTGACTTTAAAGACGATATTTTTACTTGCTATTACTTCTCTAAAAAGAATTGGAGATCTTCAGGCCCTTTCAGTGGCCCCCTCATATTTGGAGTTCGCTCCTGGAATGGTGAGAGCATTTCTTCATGCTAGACCTGACTATGTGCCGAAGGTCCCCACCAATGTCCCGGGTCCTATTGTGCTTCAAGCCTTTCATCCTCCTCCATTTATATCCTTGGATCAGGAAAAACTAAATCTGCTTTGCCCAGTGAGGGCTTTGGACGCTTATGTCCACAGAGCTGCCCTGTGGCGTAAAACAGAGCAACTGTTCGTCTGTTACGGTTCTCCTAATAAAGGTGGACCGGCGTCCAAGCAGAGGATGAGCAAGTGGGTGGTTGAGGCCATCTCACTTGCATATAAAGCAGTCGGACAGTCCTCTCCCTTTAACGTCCGCGCTCATTCCACAAGGGGTATGGCGGCATCGAAAGCTTTGATGTCTGGCGTCTCTATGAGTGACGTTTGTGATGCAGCTGGATGGTCAAACCAGCACACATTTATCAAATATTATAACCTTGATGTGGGCTCCACTCCGGGGTCCTCCGTACTGTCGAGCTAATATAGCAAGCATTTGAAGTACGGCACAGTTGGGATTGCGTTCCCAATGCGTTTCACGCAGCGTCGATAGTTCCCACGAAAGGGAACGTCTCGGGTTACGGATGTAACCCTGGTTCCCTGAGTAAGGAAACGAGACGCTGCGTCTCTTGCCGTACCCCTGCATGCTTGCGAGTGCTTGCTTCAGATTTTCCACAGAAGCTAGCGTTCTCTGCATCCGGGCATGCTTTATAGTTTCCTGGTCCGTGACGTCACCCGCCTCTGACGTCTCTTTACACGATTGGTTGGATACAGGAGTGCTTCAATGACGATATCATGCAGAAGGTTCCCAATGCGTTTCACGCAGCGTCTCGTTCCCTTACTCAGGGAACCAGGGTTACATCCGTAACCCGAGACGTTTCATTGCAGCTTCAAAGCATTCTACACAATCCCAGATGAGAAATAAGGGTCTTATCTAGAGAAACCATCACTCATTTTCTAAAAGAAATTAAACATTATATACGTTTTAACCATAAATGCTCATCTTGAACTAGCTCTCTTCTTCTCTATTAGAATTCTGGCAGTGTAGACACTGCTAAGGGTATTACTGCCCTCCACAGGTCAAAGTTTGAATTAATTGTTATATATTTGCACTAGCATATTGTATATGACAATTTAGTTCAAACTTTGACCTGTGGAGGGCAGTAATACACTTAGCGGTGTATTACATTCAAATAGAGAAGAAGAAGAAGAGAGCTAGTTCAAGATGAGCATTTTTGGTTAAATGTATAAAATTCTAATTTTTCTTTAGAAAATGAGTGATGGTTTCTCTAGATAAGACCCTTATTTCTTGTCTGGGATCGCGTAGAACACTTTGAAGCTGCAATGAAACTGTAATTTTGACCTTCAACCGTATGGAGGCCATTGAAGTCCACTATATGGAGAAAAATCCTGGAATGTTTTCATCAAAAACCTTCATTTCTTTTTGACTGAAGAAAGAAAGACATGAACATGTTGGGTGACATGGGGGTGAGTAAATTATCAGGAAATTTTATTTTGAAAGTGAACTAATCCTTTAAGAGTGTAGGTTATTAGAAGGGTCCTACACATGATCAGTGATCAAACACTTTTACAAATAAGAGACATTGTGAGTGTACATTTTGTAGTGATCACGGCAGCAGTTGTTCATCAAATGATGGAGAAAAGTGTTATAACCAGACACTATATACAGTACAGTGGAAAATATAAGTTGATCCAGATTCTGGATTGATTACTCATAAAGTGTGGTTTGATTCTTATCTAAGTTACAATTACAGACAAACATATGCTGACTAAATTATTAACACACAAACAGTTGTACTTCACAACATTTCATTGAAGACATTGACAGGGCAGGCCAAAAAAAGTAAGTGAACCTTTGTGTTACAACTTTTCCGAAAGCTAATTAGAGTCAATGAAGGAGCTGAGATTGGAAGTGTGGATTGCATAGGTTTTTTCTAAAGGCACAGAAAGCCTGGTTACTGACAAATCTTGTTTTCCCAAAAAAGAGCGGTTAGTGTGAATCATGCCTTGATCTCAACAGATTTTACATGAACTTAAAAAAAAGCAATACAGAGATGCACAACGATGGAAAAGGCTACGAGAGCATTGCTACAGACCTGGGTGTTCATGAATCCACAGTAAGAGACCCTGTCTGTAGAAATGTATGGACTGTTGTTATTCTCCTTGGTATCTTTACACCCTGTAAAGATCACTCTAAGAACACAATGAACAATCCTGAAAGACATGACAAAGAACCCAAGGATAACAGCAAAAGATCCCCAGAAAACACTACAAACTCCGAAAGTCTTTGTTCATGTATCCACTATCAAAAAGATATTGAACAATAAGCTCATGCAAGGACAACTCGTAGGAAATCACTGGTGCCAAAAATATATATAGCTATAAATATATACTGAGGCTTGTCTCACATTTGCCCAAGACCACTTGGACTTTCCACAACACTTCTGGAAAAATAATCTGAGGCAAAACTTTTTGGCAAAAATGCAAAGTAAAACATTTTGTGGGGGTTTTCGACTAAAAGGAGGATACAAGATACTAAATTCAAGGGTTCACTTACTTTCTCTGCTCGACACTGTGAATGATTACTCAATATTGTGTCATTAGTTTAGTCAGATTGTTTTTTTTTTATGAGTTTAAGAACAAGGTTCTTTATAAATTAAGAACAGACAATTCTTTTATGAGTAATCAGTGGAAGAATATATTTTCAGTGCAGTCAGATTGTTGTAGTTTTCTGTAACACCCACAATTTAGCACTTAGTTAGGGACTTGCACTGTGTAAACTGCATTATATAAACATTTTTGGGCACGACTGTCCTGACACATCTAATTTTCACAGTTCCTTTAGTGAGCTGGGTAATGAAACAAAGCAGAGAGCACACAAATGTACTATCAGTGACTGCAGATCATTGAATGTATTAATGGAAATGTTCACTTTTTTCTGAATATTGAATGTACGTGTGCACAGTTCTACACACACGTCCACATTAGAGTGTGTTGGTGTTTTGTGTATTCAGTCCATTACCACATTTCAAGTCAGATGACAGGAAGAGCACAGGAAAAGGGACTTTTCCATTCTGTTGTTTACTTTAAAACTTCCTAAAAAAAGAAGTAATTTTATGATATCTTCTCGGATTCATTTGCACAAAAGCAGAAGTTTAATCATATAATATTGGTTTGACATATTTTAAACTCTCTGTGTGGAATACTAAAACTGATAATTATGTACATTTCTCATTTTCATGTAAATATTTGGGGTCAGTATTTTGGTCTTAAATTTGCAAGGATCTTTTTTGCACATCAGTAAAGTGCAATATTTATAAGCGTCTTTGGCTGTTTGTTTTTAGCCTGTGTCTGTCTCTGTCTTGACTCTGTTTGTATCTCTGCACACTGTAAGTAATTAATTCCTGAAAGACAGCCCAGATTTTTGGAGATAGGAGCTCATCCTCCTATAAAGATTGAGACAATCATCAGTTTGTTTAGGGACCGTCCATAACGTGTGTGTCTGATTACTTGTCTAAGTGATGGTGTGTCTGTGCCTCAGTTTGCAGATGTTCATGATTAATCTATGGCAAAAGCATTCACCCCATTGACCTCAGAAGCAGTAAAGAAGCAGCAAGAAGAAAAGGGTGTGTTTTTGGATGTGTGTACAGTATGTGGGGTGTGCTATTTGTGTAAAACTGACTTTAAAAATGCACTGTAAACTTACATGGTGTGCTTAGAAACAGAGAAATTTATGAATTTGGGGAAAACCGTTCAGAAGTTTTAAGCAAAAATATATATTTCTTAATATCTCCTCACCAGTAGGTGGCACTTTGCTGAAGTGCTGCAAGTAGCCTCAGGTCATGCTTGAGATGACATGGTGATTTACAGTAAGTGACTTTGAAAGTGGCATGGTTATTTGCGCCAGACGGGCTGGTCTGAGTATTTCAGAAACTGCTGATCTACTGGGATTTTCATTCACAACCATCTCTAGAGTTTACAGAGAATGGTCCGAAAAAGAGAAAATATCCAGTTCTGTGGGTGAAAATGCCATTTTGATGCCAGAGGTCAGAGGAGAATGACCAGACTGGTTCAGCTGATAGAAAGGCAACAGTAACTCAAATAAGCACCAACCAAAGGTCTGCAGAAGAGCATCTCTGAATGCACAACACATCCAGCCTTGAAGCAGATGGGCTTCAGCAGCAGAAGACACACCGGTGCCACTCCTGTCAGCTAAGATCAGGACGGTGAGGCTACAAATCACATGGGCTCACCAACATTGGACTGGAAAAACATTGCCTGGTCTGATGAGTCTCGATATCTGCTGTGACATTCAGATGGTAGCGTCAGAATTTGGCTTAAACAACAAGAAAGCATGGATCCATCCTGCCTTGTATCAGCGGTTCAGGCTGTGGCTGGTGGTGTAATGGTGTGAGGGATATTTTCTTGGTACACTTTGGGCCTCTTGGTACCAACTGAGCATTGTTTAAACGCCACAGCCGATCTGAGTATTGTTGCTGACCATCTCCATCCCTTTATGACCACAGTGTACTCATCTTCTGATGGATACTTCCAGCAGGATAACAGTCCATGTTACAAGCTCAAATCATCTCAAACTGGTTTCTTGAACATGACAGCAAATTCACTAAACTGGCATCCACAGTCACCAGATCTCAATCCAATAGAGGAATGTGGTAGAATGGGAGATTCTCATCATGGATGTGCAGCCGACAAATCTGCAGCAACTGTATGATGCTATCATGACAATATGGACCAAAATCTCTGAGGAATGTTTCCAGCACTTTGTTGAATCTATGCCATGGAGAATTAAGGCAGTTCTGAAGGCAAAAGAGGTCCAACCCGGTACTAGCAAGGTGTACCTAATAAAGTGGCCAATGAGTGTATGAATTAAGTTCATACCTGCTACTGTACAGTGACTTTTAAGTTTTAAGCCATCCGTTATTGGTCTCTCGTTATTGATTTAATTCTTCCTACGTCGGCTGGGATGCCAGCAGTACTTGGACCACCAACTGCTATTTTACTCAGAAAGTTGGCAAAAAGGTCTAAATCCATAAGGAAGGAATGCTTAAGCAAATTAAGCTTTAGTTTCAGTATTCAACAAAGGTCAAAATAAAAAAAGAGAGGCAATGTGAAAAAGAAAATATGCCACAATCACAGACATTCGTATCCGGATGGGATTAGATTTCTCTGAAGACCCCACAAAGGAAAAGTAAGTGAACTGCTTCATAATTTTACAAAGGTTGTGTGACCAAAACACTTGGACAGGATTAAAATCATAAAGCACAGCTGATAAACACAACTATTATCTTCTGAGAAAACTAGTCAGAATCAGACTTAAGAAGCACCATGTACATCTGTTTCACAACCTAAAAATGCATTATTATAGCCGATATGGCTAGGAACTATACTCTCATTCCGCAGTAATAATCAAGGAACTTTGCTGCCGTACCATAAATATGGCAGGCGCAATGATATTACGCAGTGTCTCTCACAAATGTCTCCATGTTTGCAAGGCGCGCTCCCTGTGCAAGTGTTCCTTTAAGGCCACCTAATATGAAATGGGACCAAATCTTTTTTTTTTTTTTTTTTTAAATCAACTTATCAAGCTGTAAAAAGGCACCCGTTTAATGGAAAGACATGCGTTTTTATTCTTGAGTTGGATTAGTGATAAACTGTCCTTTAAATGTGTGAAAATCTACAACTGACTGAGATTTTTATAGGTGCTAACAGTACGTTTATGAATAAATCATCAGCAGTCATTATTTCTTAGCACTTGGTCAGTTGGCAAACTTACAGGACACAAATTACTGTGACAGTCCCGCATCAGATTGGTCTTGCTCAAAGGCATTGATATGTTTCTCTTCATGTTCACTGTTGTACCAAAACAAAAGTTAGAGATTGTATCTGAGGAGACTGAGGAACTGTTACTCACGAGTTTATACAATCTGTCCGTGCTGGTAGACACAGTAACTACACTATTATGACGGAATTTTGGCTAGCTACATTTAAATTGCAAATAGTTCATATTATAAATGTTTTACCAGTAAAATTGTACTATTGTGAATGTTTTTTTCACTGTCAACTGCCTTTCACGTCACAGCATTCCAGATGTATTATAACTCTCTAGTGCATACTAGACCAGCATAGAAAACTCCTTCAAATAATTTCCCAAAAGTGCTTATTATATTTGGTTTCATATTGTTATCTAATGCAATGACATTCATGCATTTTTAAGTGCGATAAAATGTCCAAATACTTTCTGGGGTCACTGTATTTTAATTTAGTGTTATGACTATCAATGCACATTTAATAGACCTCATTTAGGTGCTGCGCTCACACAGTTCACCTGTCATCACATTTCCATTGGGTCTGGTTTTTATATTTCTGTTTGTACTGAATGATGTGTTGCACCTAGTGTTGACAGTTAACACCACGCTCTGTTGGGACGGCAGAAGTGACAGCTGAACACCTGTGGGCCGAGGATGCTGTCACACCATCATGACTGTTTGACTGCCCATTATAATGCCTTACACTGAGCGCATGAGAAGACGGGGGAGGAGAGGAACTCAGCCGGGAGGTTAGTGTTTCTGTTATAACCATAAACATTGCTGACGGCCAGCCAGTTTTCCATGCTGCAGGCAATGTTACTGCAGCCCTGAGCAAAACCAACGACCTTACGGTGGCTGCCTTTCAGTGTGTGTGTGTGCGTGTGTGTGTGTGTGTCTGAGGGTGAAATGACAAGTGACATGATATTTATACAGTTTCAGTTCTGCTCCTCTTCATAAATTCTAGCAGAGTTAAACTGGATTAAAAGACTGCTCAAATTCAAACAAATTGAGTTGCTGAGTTTTATTATGTACAGATCCCAGAGGGGCAGCAATTTACACACACTCACAGGCACATACTGTACACACAGCTGTGTCTTTGTCCACAGGTCTTGTCTTTTACAGATCTGAACGAATGGAGAGCTTATAAATAGAGATTGGGAAGATGGGTATGGATGAATCTCACAAAACACTGTCAAGAAATGTAACATTTCAACCCAAACACAACATCTTAGTTGTCTGTTATAGTGCAAAAAATCCCATTCTTGATGGGAAGTAAACTTGTTTATATGCATTATGGTAATATTTTTGCACTGAATTGAATTTTAATTTAAATAAAAATATTTTGACACTGCGGGTCAAAAGTTTGGAATTAATAATATATATATTTTTTAAATGTTCAAACATGTTGATTTGCTGTTCAATAAAAAAATCTTAATTATCAATGTTGAAAACTGTTTTTGCTGCTTAATATTTTTTTTATTTATTATTAATCTAACTTTTTAGGAAAGTTAGATTAATACTTTCATTCAGCAAGGATGCATTTAAATTGATCAAAAGTGACATTACATTGTAAAACCAGATAAGTTCAGAATACTCAATTTTGTAGACACCGATTACCTCAAAAAATTTAAGTTAAGCAACTCAAAACTTTTTTAAGCAAACAATTACGGTGGCCCAGTAGTGAACAACACAACGAAATCGAGCCACAACACAACGGAATAAAGCCACAACACAACGGAAATGCTCCCGACCACTAGGGGGCTCTCAGAGCTCGGTATTGTTAGTATTCCTTGCCAATGTTTTATAGAGTCGGCAGTGATATGAATACTATGATTAGTTTCAACAGTATATAACCACTGTATATCGACATGAAAAATTAATTCAAAATCACTTGAGTGCACAATAGCTTCATATTTATACCTGTGAATGATTTGACACGCTACCACAGCGAACGATGAAGGGAACGTCTGCCAATTCCACCAAGTGCTTAAAACATATAATTTGTATTCATTAAAATTACTTTTAACATTTAGAAACAGACATGTTCAAATTACAAAGCTTGTCAGTCTTACCAACAGGAAGTAACAAGCTTTGGAATTTGAACATGTACGTTTTTAAATGTTAAACAAAGTCATTGTAATGAATACTAATTATACGTTTTAACCACTTGGTGGAATTGTCAGACGTTCCCTTTATCATTCGCCGTGGTAGCGCATGAAGCTATTGTGCACTCAAGTGATTTTGAATTAATATTTCATGTTGATATACAACGTTTACATACTTAAAACTAATCACGGTATTGACATCTTTGTAAGACTGTCGACTTTATAGAACATTGGCAAGGAATACTAATATTAACGAGCTCTGAGAGCCCCCTAGTGGTCGGGAGCATTTCCGTTGTTTTGTGGCTTTATTTCATTGTGTTGTGGCTTTATTTCGTTGTGTTGTGGCTTGATTTCGTTGTGTTGTGGCTTTATTTCGTTGTGTTGTGGCTTGTTTCCATTGTGTTGTGGCTCGACTTCATTGTGTTGTGAACTTATGTTTGCTTTTTTAATTTCGTTGTGTTGTGCACTACTGGGCCACCGTAAACAATAATTATAAATAACAATTAAGTCAAACTGAAAAATTAAAAAACAATAAAATTTGCATTTTATTTAATGTTTAAGTCCACTGTAGTTAAAACTATTGTTTACCATTTGCAATGTTTCTCATTTTTTCAATTATTTTGATGCAATGGTTGTAAAACCCAATAAGTTCAGAATACTCAAAACATTTAAGTAAACAACTCTAAGATCACTTTAGTTGAACTTAAAAAATGAAGTTTTTTAACTACACAAACTTGCTATTTACAATTAAATTGAAATATTGAATAAACTAACACTAAACTTTATGGTTAAGTGTTAGTGAGTAACAGCACACCAGCATGCGCTAATGTAACCAAAGAGACTATCACTTTCATGAACTGTTAATCAACATGCATTATACAGCCTTAAAGTTTCGCAGCCCATTCTCGACCTAACCACAGGCACTACTCTTCACCACGACATCACAGAAACCCATTTAAATACCAAAATATCCGAACATTAAACAATAACACATCTTCCCCTGTATTAATCTTGTACAAAAACACACAAAATAACGCTCACTTTCAACATTTATTCTCTTTACACAGTGTGACGCAAAGCATGCTGGGAACTTGAAATCTGCTGCAACTCAGTTTAATGTTGAATGGATTCTTCTGATAATGACGGTTACGTTGGTAACGTCGGCAACGACGTGACATGGATGACATCACTTTATATTGCTCAGTAAACTTAAAAATAATAATTTAAGTATAAGGGTTTACTCAAAAATTAAGTATAAGGGTTTACTCAAAAATGTTGAGCTACACAAAGATAAAACTAATATCCTCATTTATAAAATGTAATTGTTTTAAGTTGCATCAATGATTTAACAGACTTTAATTGCAGTGTACTCAATCTTTATAAGTTGTAGTGTAGGGAAGATTTTTATATAAAACAAATGCTGTTCTTTTGAACTTTCTATTCTTTAAAGAAAAAAAAATATGAAGCAGCACAACTTTTTTCAACATTGATAATAATATTAATAATAATAAAATAAAAAAAAATAATATAATAATAAATAATAATAAAAAAAAAAATGTTTTTTTGGATGCTTTAAAAAAAACAAAACAAAACAAACAAAAAAAAAAAAAAAAAAAAAAAATATATATATATATATATATATATATATATATATATATATATATATATATATATATTTTTTTTTTTTTTTTTAAGCATCCAAAAAAGCATTTTTTTTTTTGTGTGCATCCAATCAGCATATTAGAATGATTTCTGAAGGATCATGTGACATTGAAGACTGGAGTAAAATGCTGAAAATTCAGCTTTGCATCACATGAATACATTACATTTTAACATATATTCAAATAGAAATCAGTTCTTTGAATTTGTAACAAAATTTCACAATATTACTGGTTATACTGTATTTTTTGGTCAAATAAGGGTTTTTTAACTAGTTGCTTATTAGCATGCATATTTATTAGTACTTATTAAGCACATATTAATGCCTTATTCTGCATGACCTTTTCTACATTCCTAATCCTACCCAATACCTAAACTTAACAACTACCTAACAAACTATTAATAAGCAGTAAATTAGGAGTTTATTGAGGGAAAAGTTGTAGTTAATAGTTTATATGTGTTCCCTAAAGTGTTACCGAGACTTCTTTCAAAAAACATTAGAAATTATGTATTCAAAACTTTTGGCTGGTAGTGTATATATCATTTGTTGACTTTAAAGTGAAATATGATCCAGATCTATCTGCAAAGTGTTATTACATAGTAAGAAATTAGTTATTAAGCATATGCTTTTATGCAATATGACTTCTGGTAGATCTTCAGCGCCTCTCAAACACCATAGTGATCAAGGTTGCACTGATGAAGTTCACAGCTCGTTCTTTGCAGGGTTCAAACCAGAAAATTTCCAGTTACCAACCCTGAGCATAAGTGATTATGCCACATACTAAAGAATGAACAGTCAGCTAAGTGATTTTCCATCCATGACCGTAAAATAAAACAGTGCAAATTACATTTGCATCTGGTTACAAAAGAAATTTGCATTGTGTTTGTTTTCAAACAGTTGTTTGGTGACAGCAGTGAACATTCAGAGATGTTTGGATTGCAACTGTGAATTTCTCAGGTCTCTGCCCATTCTCACCCAGGCATTTAAAAAAAAAAAAAAAAAACATACTTCTGTTTTTTGTTTGGTATAGCATAAATAAAATGTTCCTAACAGAAATAGAGAAATCAGTTCACTACAATGAACTGGATGTCAAATCAACACATATGGCAAAATGTTGACATTTCTGTATTTTAATTGTTATACACCTTCAAGAAGGCCAAGACCTTGGAGGTTGGACAGGGATTTGTGTTTCCACTTTGAGGAAAGTGCCTGCTGTTTAAGAACAGCTGATAAACTCACGTGTGCTCTGAAAGATGTGGATGAATGAAAGTAGACAGTTGCAGACAGTTGCAAAAAGAGACCCTGCCTCTCATAAACCAGCCTGGTCTCACAAGGGAAACTTGCTGCATCAACATTTATCCACAGACCACTAAAATGTCCCTCTGGTAACGTTTTAACCTCAGTTGTCTTTGGATGTTATCATGGGTTTGAGTGACATATGAAATTAAGTAGAAAAGTAATATGTCAAGAAATGTTTCATTACAGTTCTGTATGAATTTCTTACATTTGGAAGTGATTGTTTTGTAGTTCTCATGTTCGATAGACTGATGTTTCCTTGCAAGAGTATGTTATTCCCGTAATATTCTCGTAATATTATTCTCGTAATATTGCAAGAGTATGTTATTCTCGTAATATTCATGATCCGTCTTATATATATATATATATATATATATATATATATATATATATATATATATATATATATTATGGAATATGGAATTAATATACTTTAAAAGAATATGGTTGCATGTGAACTGGATGTAATGATTTTGGACAGTTTTTAGCACTTTAGACAGTTTTGATTTAATGTCTTTGCTATTGAAACACATATGTTGTGTTTTTAAATTTGAATTTCCACATTTGTTATGAAGTTGCAATTTAGTACATTTAAAATATTTGACCATTAAATGTATTATCAAATAACATCCTACAGTTAATATTATAATCAAGTACTTTACATGTGCTTTAGTATGTTAGTCAACACATCAAAATAATGTACTTCTTTAAAGCACAACAAAAGATAATGATTTAACATATACACTTTAAAGTAAAACTTTTACCCCCTGTTTCACGGACAAGGCTTAAGCTAGTCCTAGACTAAAATGAATGTTTGAGCTGCTTTAACTGAAAGCAACTTCTACTGACATATCTTAAAATATGTCACTGCCATAGTTTTGTCTCAAGATGTACAGAAGTAATGTTTTTTTCTAGTGAAAGTTTATAAAAATGCCCCAATTGAACAAAAACCTAATCATGGCTTAGGCTAAGCCCTGTCTGTGAAACCAGGCCTCCGTCTGACATTATTTAAAAGTGCACTTAAAAAAAAAAAAAAGGTACTTAAAGAGAGCACACTTTCATGAGTATGTTTCTTAAGTGCACTTAACTGGCCTTATTTCATTAATATTATATTATCTGCATGTACATTTTTAACATACTTTGAAGTACACTACAATTGCACATTCAATAAAATTAAGTGAACCTATTTTTCACAAGGGCATACGCACACTTACAGCCCTCTCAGCTGAGTCTATGTAAACAGAAACTGGAGACACAGCAATTTGATATGCAAATCTCCAATGAGTGTGACTGAAAAAGTGTGTGTGTTTGTGTGTGTGTGTGTGTTTGTGTGCATGAGAGAGAATCATGTATTCTATTCAAACCCAGACAGGGAAACCCTCGAGTGACTGACATTCTTGAATTTTTGCATTATTTCACCTTTGTGCACACACACACACACACACACACACACACACACACATGTTTGTTTTTGTGAATTGTGGGGACTTTCCATAGACTTCAATGCATTTTACACTGAACAAACTGTACATTCTATCCCCCTACCCTGCCCCTACCCCTAAACCTAACCCTCACAGGAAACTGTGCAAACTTTTACTTTTTCACAAAAACTCATTCTATATGATTTATAAACCCATTTACATTGTGGGGACCGCTGGCTGGTCCCCACGATGTAGGTGAACTCAGGTTTATATTACATCATGGGGACATTTGGTCCCCACAATGTAATATAAACAAAAGCACACACACACACACACACACACACACACACACACACACACACACAGGTTTGTTTTGCTATCAAAGTGAGGACATTCCATAGGCATAATGGTTTATATACTGTACAAACTGTACATCCTACACTACCCCTACCCCTAAACCTACCCATCACAGAAACATTCTACATTTCTATATTTTTAATAAAATATTGTTTAGTGATTTTAAATATGAGGACTCATGAAATGTCCTCATATTTCATGTTTATGTTGTAATACCAGCGTAATACCCATGTCATTATACAAATTTGTGTCCTCATAAATCGCAAAAATACGCACGCGCTCACACACAAACATATTTTCCTGCAGAGGCAGACAGAGCCAGGGATACACACACACTTTCGTGCTTACCCTAAAAACAAAAGTGTGAAAGCCCTTTAGTGAGCCAAAGCACACAGTGCATGACTGCTGAGAAAAAGACAAGTCATTCAATTTCAGAAGTTTATTCCATTAGCCACATTAGTCTCGGGTAATTACGTCTATTTTCCTTCTCTCTCTCTCGTCAGAGTGACATGTTGTTTTAATGTAATTCACTGTATTGTGCATACACATTGCTTACAGAATGTGAATACTTGTTCCTAAAAAAATTGACTTCTGAAATACTAAATGATTTGTGAAATGAATCAAAGTAAATGATATATAGCTCTTTAGGCTATCAACTTATATCAGTTCTCAGCTAAAATTTTCATCTTTGATGAATGCATATTGCAGTTTATTCTGCTTAGAATTTTGATTACAGTACATAAATTAATTATGGACATTGGTTACACAGTACCCTGTTCATGTGGTTTCAATATATAAATCAGTATGTTTTTTTGTTTCTTATTTTTTTGGAAGAAAGTTGTTGTTTTTTTCAACAAGGATACATTAAATTGATTAAATGTGACAGTAAAAACTTTTACATTGATATGAAACAGTTATATTTCAGGTCACATTATGACTTGTACAGTATGTGCCTTGGGAAAATGGGGGGAAAAAATGCTGTTGCATAACCGATTTACAGCTGTTCTTTTATGAAGCTTGTGAACATCATGAGAAGAACTGGTTAGACAAAGCCTTAAAAAGTCTGCATTAAATTGCATGTTTCTAATAACAAATAGAATAATTTCACTAATCATTTCACTTAATAAAATAATTGTCCTCTCCAACTCCTCTACACAATTTGAATGTTTAGATATTGTGTAGAAGACATGTCTGTAATAAACTGCAAAATATATAATAAACATAAACTGTAATTCTGCTGAACAAAATCTCAATGGTGAAGTTTAGGTCAAGTTTTGGGTCCTTGTTATACTGATTTTCAAAAATCATCATGGAGTGATGAGATTTGTTTTTTTGTTTGTTTGTTTTTTTGTACAACCCCCCCCACCCCCCCCCCCCCCCAAAAAACAAAACAAAAAAAAAACAAAAAAAAAAAAAACCTCAAAAGTGTTGCACAAATTTGTGAGGTACTTCATGGTTCAGAGCATAAATGAGACCAAACAAGATTGCAGTTGCAAAAGCCACATTCTTGAGGTCCTAAAGCACAATCACAGCCTCAAGGACAATTAAAAAGTTCATTCTTGGCATACAACCCACAAAAATTAGCAGAACCTTTCAGTCCTGTGCTTTGTGGATAAAGTTTCCCTCTATCCAGATGAAATAATCACTGAAGAGACATCATTCTGAAAACTAAGCAGAGTACAGCTGTGTTTAAGAAAATTGCCAACTTTTAGACACAAACGTGGACCATCTTTGCATTCTTGTAAAACTGTCCCTGTGCAGTCAATAATTTTAGCCCTTAAAACTCTTCTTTGATAATCAAAATGACATTTTAAATGTTTTTTTTTTTTCCATGTGAAAATAATTTCTTCATGCCTTAATAAAGTTTGAATGCAACTTGCTTCATTTAGTATATGCAGACCATGAATATGCAAATTAGCCCCACCTCCACTCACTCACACCAGCTCAGAGATCCACTCAGTCAACTTTATTGTAGTAAACTCTATACAATGGCAAGTGGAAATACTGGTTTAATTCAGCCATACAGTATGTGTTTGAACCAGAAGCTGATTCAGAAGAAAAAGTGGAAGAGTGAATTATACAGGGTCGTCTACAAAGTCAATGTATCTGAATGGAAATGCATTTTATGTAACGCTCTCTACACCATTGGACACATAAAGGTAATTAATATGATTAGCCTTTGGCTTGAGTATGTTATCAAACCGCTAATAATGTGTTGCTAATGTTACACAAACCATGTCAGAGTCAGAAAGCTGCCTTCTGAAAATCAGCATCCTTGTACAATGTAGAACATCATTGAAGAAAAGCCCTGCCCCACTCATGACGGGATTGGTTACATGTTTGTGACATAGAGAACAAGGGAGGTGTCAAATGCATTTTTTGGTTCACTGCAGTTTTAAGGAGAAAATATTCAACAATGGTGTTGACTGATGAATTTGCACATCCAGGTTTGTCTTAAAGCATATTAAAAACAGTACATAAACATATAAACAACATTAAAACTTATTTTTTACCACAGGGGGTCTTTAAAACATGATCTTATCAGCCTTAGAAAATCTGGCACTTTCTTAACAGCCTCCTAATTTCTAAACAGTTCAGATCAAACAATATAAACACAAGGCTTTTGTGTTGACTTTTGATTGAAAATTTGAGTTTGAATCCCAGTAATATATAAAGACGTTGATAAGATATTGATAAGAGTCCTAACAGTCATGAAAAAAAAGCATAATATTCCAAGATATGCTATTAATATAAATATAGTTCCATATGAATTAACAGATGGGATGCATGTTTGTACAAAAACATGTTTTATTACCATAAACTCTGTTGTTATTACTGGCTTGTCTATAGCCTAGTTTTGAAGACTCACATTTTAACTCTTATATTCTCCTTATATTCTCCGCTGTTGTGCCAACTCAAAGCTCTGGTACAGTGTTTGGTTTGGTATGTTACCAAAAGAAAAGAAAAAAAAGAAAGAAAAAAATGGGAGGGGGGGTTGCTGAAAGAAGGAGATGTTGTATGTTGATACTCCACAGCAGATTTAATGTGTTGATATGACTAAAGCTCCACACTGGGAGCAAACACACCCCACTTATCTTGTGGGAATTACTGTCTGAAGTATTCCCTCACACAAACTCACAATCATACAAATATGGAGAGGAAGGCTAATCCCACATGATCATGTAAGCAATTATTTTTTTCACTTTACAATTTTGTCTTTCGCAATTTTCTGACTAGGATATTTTCACTTTCTTGATTTGGTCACGTTGCATGACTCACAGTTTTTTTCAACTGCTTACACACATTTTCAAAACTTTGCTTCTTTTTTCAAAACTTTACACACAAATCCAAGAATTGCACACACAAAATGCAAAATGCCTCACATCTCTTGCAAAATGAAGCACTGCATTTAAAATATCACAAAAACATCTCAAAAGCAAACATTTTGTCTTACGTTGCAAACACTTTTGCCATAACATTATATTTTTGGATATACCATACACACAGTTATTCAAAACCTAAAGCTCTTCAAAACCTAAAGCTCTTCTTTCATGAGCTTTCATGTACATTTCTGTACACGATTGAAAGTAATTGGCAGAGAGATGTTGAAATATTCATGGGAAACACAAAAGCAAGAATGAAACCAAACCATTATTTTTTTTTTACTGTAAGCATTTGTGGTTGTGAATACTGTGTAATACTGTATTCACAACCACAAATGCTTACAGTAAAAAAAAGAAATACATCAACCATGTGTAGATGGACAGAAACCAAAACTAATGTTGAAAAAGGTGATTATTCCAAAATGAATGGTGTGTGTGTGTGTGTGTGTGTGCTTTTGTTTATATTACATTGTGGGGACCAAATGTCCCCATGATGTAATATAAACCTGAGTTCACCTACATCGTGGGGACCAGCCAGCGGTCCCCACAATGTAAATGGGTTTATAAATCATATAGAATGAGTTTTTGTGAAAAAGTAAAAGTTTGCACAGTTTCCTGTGAGGGTTAGGTTTAGGGGTAGGGGCAGGGTAGGGGGATAGAATGTACAGTTTGTTCAGTGTAAAATGCATTGAAGTCTATGGAAAGTCCCCACAATTCACAAAAACAAACATGTGTGTGTGTGTGTGTGTGTGTGTGTGTGTGTGTGTGTGTGTGTGTGTGTGTGTGCTTTTGTTTATATTACATTGTGGGGACCAAATGTCCCCATGATGTAATATAAACCTGAGTTCACCTACATCGTGGGGACCAGCCAGCGGTCCCCACAATGTAAATGGGTTTATAAATCATATAGAATGAGTTTTTGTGAAAAAGTAAAAGTTTGCACAGTTTCCTGTGAGGGTTAGGTTTAGGGGTAGGGGCAGGGTAGGGGGATAGAATGTACAGTTTGTTCAGTGTAAAATGCATTGAAGTCTATGGAAAGTCCCCACAATTCACAAAAACAAACATGTGTGTGTGTGTGTGTGTTTGTTGGTGTGCAAGATGGTTGGGTGTATCTAGGCTCCATCTCTCCTCCAGGCTGGGTCCGGCCACAATACTTCATCCACATCACATGCTATGTTCTCTCTTGCCGGACACCGTGGAAAGAACCTCCCTGTATGGTGCATCCAACCTTAGATGGAGGCAGTGTCAATGTCTACACATGCTTGTGGAGTGTCATGTTGACATAGGGACAAGGATCATACACTTTCTAGCACCATGTTGAGAAAAATTCCTCAATAGGCTTTAGAAATGGTGAATATGGTGGCAGGTAGATAACAGAAAAATTGGAATGAGTAACAAACCAGTTTTGGACCTGATGGGCGTGATGAAAGCTGACATTACCCCAGATGATGACAAATCTTGCCTGGTCTTCATCCTGCAGACCTTGAACAAGCACACCATGAACAGCATCCAGAAAATGTATGATGTGATCAGTGTTTTAGGGGCCAAGTTTGACATGATGGTGCAGGACACCATTCTGTGTAATTGCAGCACACGTTGTAATTTTTCCACCATGTTGTCCAGGGACATTGACAATGGCCCTTTGTCCAATTACATTTCTCCCCCTTCTTCTGGTTTTACTTAGATTGAAGCCCACCTTATCCACATAAATGTATTCATGGACGATGGCATGAGCATGCATCTCCTAAATTCTCTGTAAAAGACAAAAGAATATGTAGATCAGTATATACACAACCCAATAGCCTGACTTGGTAGATGCAAGTCTGATATATTGGAGAAAGTGTTGTATGCAAACATCCAGAAAGTCATGTCAAAGGTTCTTGGCTCTGTCACAGTTCCTTTAAAATGGGACCCTGTAGAGTTGTTTCATTCTCAGTTGATTTTTCTGGAGGACACGATGTATTGTTGAGGGGCTCACAGCATTTATGTTAGCAAAACTGTGGCATCATTAAGGATATGATTGCATATTTTGCGAATTGTTATAGCATTATTGGCCAAAACCAAATTCACAATAGCCGTCTCTTGCTCTTCAGTGAACCTCGCCCACCATGAAACCTTCTCGCCTTTCCACTCTGTAGAGGATTCAAGAACAGTGTGAGTGTATGCCATAAACTGTAACATAATATATACTATTCTATACAGTATAGTCAGAATGTCTTCTTACAGTCAGCTGTACTGTTGTACAGTATGATAACCCACCAGACTGTGACCAATCATGCAGTACACTGCAGTAAATGAATGCATGGGTACTAAAATATATGTATTATAGTATACCATATGTTATGCTGAAATAGATATTATGTGTACAACATGTGTACATTACAGTACATTGTTACATACCTGTTCTCATTTCTAAAGGTTCAAATTATACTCGCCACTGTAAATTGACTCAAATTAGGCTGGACTCTCTGTCCAGCCTCTCTCACTGTTAAACCATGGTTGATCGCATGATCAATGACAGTAGCCCTAATCTCATCAGAGACCACTGTTCTTGTTCCTGGTATTTGTCCTCCTCCTCTTCCCCGTCCAACTCATCCTCTTCCTCCTCTTTGAACTCCTCCTCCTCTAAATCGAACGCTGCCTCGTCCTCTGGCTCTCCCTCCAAATCCCTTTACTCTGTCTGCATTGTTTGCATCCAGTGTTCAAAACCTATAACTTGACCTTTGGCCTATTTATTCTAAAGCCATTTATTCTAAAGCCATGATTGGTTGGTGTTAAGTAAAGCAATAAGTGTTTGCGCATGTGAGGAGTTAGTGTGAGGCACTGATGAATTAGTGTGGGATTTTGATTGGTTGTGTTTGAAAAAGGAAATCAAGATACTTCCTGATAGATTTTTGTGTGTTACATAGAGAATTGTGTGTTGTGTTTTGCAAAAAGTGTTTTATGAAATTGAAAACTGAGTCAGAGAATTAGTGTATGTGCAGATTTGGTCTGTGGTTCTGGTGTTTGAGTGTCAGGTTTCAGAAATTGTGTGACAAGTAAGGATTTTGTATGCAAGCACAAACAACTGTAACACATGCCTGTAATTATTACAAAAGTACTCAGATAAACTTACATTAAATATATCCTGTACGATGGTCCATAATGCTTTGAAAATAATACAAAAATAAACTCATTAGCCACGTTTCCACTGTCTGGCCTAAAGCGGGCTTGCTAGTGTGTGCCAGGTTGTCTTTCCACTATTACTTCTGGGGCTTGATTGGGCCTCGTCGGGGGTTCCTTGCGGCCAACGGTCAGGGTTTTTTGGCCTGCTGAATATCTTGGTCGAATGTGGGCCCGCTCAGGCTTGAGGAGTGGTTATGAACAAAAGCGGAGTCTGGAGACGGCAAGCGCCACGGGTGATTTCATATATCAACTATCATCAGCATTAAAGACTTTTAAAATCATTTTAACTCAAAACACACTTTCAGACAGCAGTGAGTGTTTGAAATAATTTCTGTTTGTGATCCGATGTGGATTCTGGTCACCATATAAGGCAGAAATATTTATGTATGATGCATTACCATAGTAAACATGCAAATATGACCGCTTGAATTAATCAAACAAATCATATAGGCTATCACAATTGTGTATTAAAGGTGCCGTCGAACGTGTTTTCAAAAGATGTAATATAAGTCTAAGGTGTCCCCTGAATGTGTCTGTGAAGTTTCAGCTCAAAATACCTCATAGATTTTTTTTTTAATTCATTTTTTTAACTGCCTATTTTGAGGCATCATTAAATATGTGCCAATTCAGGCTGCGGCCCCTTTAAATTCTCGTGCTCCCCACCCCTGAGCTCGCGACTGCCTTAAACAGCATAAACAAATTTCACACAGCTAATATAACCCTCAAAATGGATCTTTACAAAGTGTTTGTCATGCAACATGTCCAATCGCGTATGTATTGTATTTATTTGGATGTTTACATTTGATTCTGAATGAGTTTGATGGTGCTCCGTGGCTAAAGCTAACATTACACACTGTTGGAGAGATTTATAAAGAATGAAGTTGTGTTTATGAATTATACAGCCTGCAAGTGTTTAAAAAATGAAAATAACGACGGCTCTTGTCTCCGTGAATACAGTAAGAAACGATGGTAATTTTAACCACATTTAACAGTACATTAGCAACATGCTAACGAAACATTTAGAAAGACAATTTACAAATATCACTAAAAATATCATGGGTCATGTCAGTTATTATTGCTCCATCTGCCATTTTTCGCTATTGTTCTTGCTTTCTTACCTAGTCTGATGATTCAGCTGTACACAGACCCAGACGTTAATACTGCCTGCTCTTGTGTAATGCCTTGAACATGAGCTGGCATATGCAAATATTGGGGGCGTACATATTAATGATCCTGACTGTTACATAACAGTCGGTGTTATGTTGAGATTCGCCTGTTCTTCGGAGGTCTTTTAAACAAATGAGATTTATATAAGAAGGAGGAAACAATGGTGTTTGAGACTCACTGTATGTCATTTCCATGTACTGAACTCTTGTTATTCAACTATGCCAAGGTAAATTCAATATTCAATTCTAGGGCACCTTTAAAATCAATCTGTCAGTACATCTCGGTTTTTTTATACAGGCCTGTCTGATATCCATATTTAGCTCCACATATGTCATAAAATAAAGCAACTCCAGTTTTTCGGGAGCTTTCTCTGTTTCTCTGACTGAAAATATAACTGTCACTGGGGAAAATTGGGACTGTCACTGGAGAGAGTGCTAAAGCTGCTCAGGTTGTATTTTTGGTGGAAATTTTGCAGAAATTATCATTCTTTCTAAATGTGATGTAAATATGTAAATTATTTACATCACATAAATACATAAATACTACAAATAAACAGAAACAGAAGCGACTGAACATGCGTCCTCTTTCTTTTGTGAAATAACGGTAAATACCACTTTATTACTGTGTGACTATTGTGCAATCTTAACACAAATTAATTAATTATGATCAATGTATCACTTATTATTGTAAAACTGTGGTAAAACACCAATGCTTGGGGTTGAAATCTTTAAGTAAACTACAAAAATGCCAACCAACGGCCGCTTTTATCATGTTCGTTTTTGCTATCTCGCTAGTTTCCAGTGTTACAGGCGGGAGCTTCCAGCTCGACAGTGGAAACGCAGCGTGGTTTTGGACTCAGTGCTACAAGTCCAAGGCTATTAGCCCAGCCCAGCCCGTTGAAAGCCCTGGCTCGCACTGGGCCGACAGTGGAAAAGTGGCTAATGACTGTGCAAACTGGCTTATAAAGTACATGATGGAGCTCCCATAACACAGCTGCATGATGTGCTCAACATGTTCAATGTGAGTACTCCATCATAGAAAACTATGAGGTGTAGAAGATGACATTTCTTCAAGAGCACTATATTTCTTTGATAAAATCTGTTAGCGAAACCAAGCATACCGTTATCTTCACATACATCAGAAGACATGTCACTCTTTGTTAAGTGTGTTTTCATTGACTGAGGTTATTACAGGAGACTTGACATGTGCTTTGGGTTGAAATTTTAATGTGGTGTGGAATGTGGTCCGGTCCCTGGGGGAAGCCCGCTAAACTGGACCCACTTAGAGTGTGAACAGACTAGGCTGCTGCATGAAGAAACTTCCTGATGGCTTCAGGATAGAAAACTTACATCCAACATAAAGCCTAATTAAGGCAAATAGAGTTGCTTTAGAGAACCTTTTAGGTGCAGAAACCTCACAAGACTTGACATGGGTTTATGCCCATAACCTTTGGTACAGGGTTAAAATGAACAAAGCTTTAGTTAGACCACCAGCTCGGAGCATGGACTATGTTTGAAAGCTAGAAACCTCATTCGACTTGACCTGAAGTCATTAGAGAACTAGAGGGTTGTATCCAAACTTGGAACAATGACTATCACATTTAGCTTCTACCTTTTGCACTTTCTTTTCCAGAGCAAGCTGGTGAGTTTTCGTGGTAGCCAGCGGTTGTGATACAACAGTACTGCTTTCTGACTATTTCTGGTACTGGTCCACAAGGCAAACAGACATTTGAAAAGACATCAGATAAGTGGTTCATTAGATGTTCTAGTTGCTGCCTTGGATCAGGGAGAGCTGCTCCCCAAAGTCTACCTTTGCAGGGGTCTCTGCTGCAGAGCAAGTTTGACCCACTTTTTTATCAGGTGGTGTGATACAGCTGTTCCACCTTCTGTTGGCTGGCCACCAATACGCACAGAATCTGTACATGGAGAATTCCACAGAAAACTGCAGAATTGGAACACACATCATTCACAAAGTTCCACTTGTCCTCCATCTCTTGTGTGCTTGTTTATTAAATATTTGAGCTAATTGTAAAATGCTTTCAAGAGTGTAGCACTCTCTCAGTTCATTTAACATTTCACCATGTTTAAATCTACTCCACAGAATGCACAAAAAGTCCATCTGGACCTCCAGGACCACTGCTAACCAAACTGGTGTCCTTATACGCAAAATTCTGTGACCGTTTGATTGGTCCTGTAAACAAGGAAAAACTTTGAATTTGTTAAAGTAGTGGACTTGTTATTGTTTACTTGTTCTTAACAACATCAGTAACATTCCTGGAACGGTTGATGTTCGACGCACATCTCTGATCTCAGAAATATGTGTGGGATTCCCAGTCACACATCCTTCATGGCATACCTTTATTGAACCTCTCAACGAAGTCCATATTGGTTATAGACAAAAGGTATTCAGTTGTTTCAGTTAATCATAAGACAAGATACAAATCAAGTGCCTGTCAGAACCTCTTTAGGGATACCCACCCAGAGCTGATGAGTATCAGGTAGCATAGTCATTCAACACCAGGATCTACTCCAAAGTTGACCTAAACAGTGGCCTTAAAAGGGGTACTGTGTTCTATTTGCTTTGCTTAAATCTTTCAAGGCAGATGAGGTGCAATAACCATTTGCACACATTATCACCTTTGCTGATAATTCTGGGGGTTCACCACTGATAGTTGATAACAGATGGCACTTGTGGTTTACTATGATACACTTTAATCAACCAATAAGAGCCTCCTTTAGCCAGGATTTTTGATAAACACAACCATTGCCTGATGTACTGGCCATACAGTGTGTCCCAAGTGTTTGGTGTTTCCTTGCCTACAGTCCGAGATGCTGGGATGGGCTTCAGGACCTCCACTGTCCTATAGGACAAGTGGTTTGGAAAATGGATGGATGGACAACCTTCACCAAACTGAACTTCAAAAGGTAAATTCTGTTATGTTTTCAACTGTATGTTGTTCCAAACCTCTATGCTGTTGTTGTTCTGTGGAACATAAAATGAGAAATTTTTAAGAATATTAGCATATAGTCCATTCAACTTGTGTGTTATATTCCCAGTGTACTGAAGTCATACAAAGTGTTTTATAAATGGAACAGACAGAAACTTTTCACTGAAATTCCACCACTTGAACAGCAGACAACCAAATGCGTACTCATATTTCAGTCATGGAAACGCTGTGCATTGTATAAAAACAGTAAATTCAGCGTTTGAGAGGAAAAATGTCAAATGCTGACAGAAAACGTGACAATTTGAGTGAAGAAGAGACTGTTTCATTCTTACCTTTATAGTCCGATATGCCCATTCAGCAAACTTGATAGTACAGTCGGAAATACGAGAATGCACAGTGCTAGAGCTAGCCTATGTTAACAGGTTGCATGCTGGGTTTATCCAATTAATGACACTGACGCCGCAAATATGCAAATAAGAACATTCACCCAAGGTTTAAGAATGTACAAACGTACAGTTTGTGAATGCGTCAGTTTATGAATACCCAGGATTAATTGTTAACTGTTAACCCCGGGTAAATTATAAGCAGTGTTCAAGTGTGAGAAGCCCTATTGGTTACTGTGTGTAGTAACCAAACATAATGCTCCATATATATATATATATATATCAAAATACACAGACTGTAGCTACACTGATTACTTGGTTGTGCTCTGCAACTTTAGCCATGAAGAAGTTCATCCAGACATGATCAATTATCAAAAGAGACACTGTTTCAAGGTAATTATTACATACTTACAGTACTTAATACAATGATTCATGTTAAATCAGTGTAATATTGTTTGTATGTATTATATAACAGGGCTTGAACATTGTGTGAAATTTTGTGTTGCACAAAAGTTCCATCGTCACAACATAGTAATTTCCACACACACATCTTAACTACTTGCAAAAATTTAATTTGTGGACAGCACATACAAAGTGAGCCCAATTAAAATGCCCAATAAAGGATATAAGATCAATTTCCAAAAGAGAAAATTTTATTTATTTTTATTTATTATTTATTTATTTTTTTCTTCCAAAAACAAATTGTATTGTCCCAATTTTTAAGTCATAGATAATAACAAGATTTAAATTGTGTTTTGACCACTTAACTACAAAATTTCAAGGCACAAATATGGGTTTGGAATGACATGAGGGTGCAAATAATGGTAGAATTTTCATTTTTGAGTGGACCTATTTCTTTAAATCCAGACTCTTCTCCAGACAGCAAACTGCACATTCAATTCTCCAAGCCTTTTAAT
Source organism: Ancherythroculter nigrocauda (assembly GCA_036281575.1). Classification (NCBI taxonomy): domain Eukaryota; kingdom Metazoa; phylum Chordata; class Actinopteri; order Cypriniformes; family Xenocyprididae; genus Ancherythroculter; species Ancherythroculter nigrocauda. The sequence continues at coordinate 7,970,345 of VTFQ01000020.1, forward strand.
TGGCTCTGGATCCATTAGACAGCACCAAGTGTTATTTGCCATAGTTGCACTTAGCTCACTGATTGGTTCATGGCCCAGAGAAAACAGGCAAGAGAGACAGAAGAAGAGAAAGGCTTCATGAGCCATCTATCTTTTGCAGTTGAGAGCGACTATTGATTTTCTCAGCCAATAGATTGCTCACATGGATAATTGGTAAATTAGCCTGGTAATTGGTCACAATAATTAGCCATTTTAGGATATCATGTGTAATGAGTAATATTGCTGTTCACATTCCCCAGCTCAGTTTAGAGGGGAGTGATACCCTCCCCCAACAGACGAGTGCCGGATCAATTGGAAAGCAGTCTTTCTTTCCCATCCTCCTTTCCATTCCATTTAGCATGGCAGGCTTTCCCGTAATACTACATCTGTAGAGGGGCTGACTGAAGGAATGCTTGCATATATACATACATACACTTGGGTGTGATTTCAAAGGTATGGAAAGTAACCGGGCAACTCGAGTTGAGTGTGTAAGCAGACATTTGGCAAGTACAAGGCAGTATTAACTGCACAGTTTTACGGTAAATAAACATAAGTAGGTTAAAGGTGAAGTGTTTTTTCAACGTTAAAATATGTTCTTCTATCCCAGCTTTCTTGAAAAGTGTAAGCACTGTGGTGCTCTCGAAATATATTTGAGCAGCTTGACCAGCCATGACTCTACCAATGGCATGGGTTTGAGGTGGGACTAATCCAATGGAAAACAAAGGGGAGAATTTTAAAATAATCATTCATTTTTGTAACTTCATTTCTAAGTCAAACACGTCAACGTCTGCCAGTAACACTTTATTTTACAGTGTTTTAGTTACACTGTAAACCTGAATAAGTTTGTAAAACTCAAAAAAGTTGAGGTAATCAGTTACATCAATTTTTTTTTTTAGTTAAGTATTCAATGTTTAAAGGTGCCCTAGAATGCTTTTTCACAAGATGTAATATAAGTCTAAGGCAAGGGTCTCCAATCCTGCTCCTGGAGGGCCACTGTCCTGCAGAGTTTAGCTCCAACCCTAATTAAACACACCTGAACCAGCTAATCAAGGTCTTACTATAGGCAAAAAAAATTCCAAGCAGGTGTGTTGAGGCAAGTTGGAGCTAAACTCTGCAGGACAGTGGCCCTCCAGGAGCAGGATTGGAGACCCCTGGTCTAAGGTGTCCACTGAATGTGTCTGTGAAGTTTCAGTTCAAAATACCCCATAGATTTTTTTTAAATTAATTTTTGTAACTATCTATTTTGGGGCATAATTAAATATGTGCCGATTCAGGCTGCTTCCCCTTTAAATGCTCGTGCTCCCCGCCCCTGAGCTTGCGACTCTAATACATTGCATAAACAAAGTTCACACAGCTAATATAACCCTCAAAATGGATCTTTACAAAATGTTCGTCATGCATGCTGCACATAGGCATCAGTTAATTTAAGTACAGTATTTATTTGGATGTTTACATTTGATTCTGAATGAGTTTGAGGCTGTGCTCCGTGGCTAATGGGCTAAAGCTAACATTACACACTGTTGGAGAGATTTATAAAGAATGAAGTTGTGTTTATGAATTATACAGACTGCAATTGTTTAATAATGAAAATAGCACCGGCTCTTGTCTCCGTGAATACAGTAAGAAACAATGGTAACTTTAAGCACATTTAACAGTACATTAGCAACATGCTAACAAAACATTTAGAAAGACAATTTACAAATATCACTAAAAATATCATGATATCATGGATCATGTCAGCTATCATTGCTCCATCTGCCATTTTTCGCTATTGTTCTTGCTTGCTTACCTAGTCTGATGATTCAGCTGTGCACAGATCCAGATGTTAATACTGCCTGCCCTTGTCTAATGCACATGAGCTGGTATATGCAAATATTGAGGGCGTACATATTAATGATCCTGACTGTTACATAACAGTAGGTGTTATGTTGAGATTTGCCTGTACTTCAGAGGTCTTTTAAACAAATCAAATTTACATAAGAAGGAGGAAACAATGGTGTTTGAGAGTCACTGTATGTCATTTCCATGTACTGAACTCTTGTTATTCAACTATGCCAAGGTAAATTCAATTTTCAATTCTATGGCACCTTTAAGTCAGCAGAACTGGCAGATTTCAGTTTCATACTTATACATTTTAATTGCTCTTATCTTGAATTTTTTGAGTAATTCATACATTAAACTTAAAATTATCATGTAATCTACACTTATATTTTAATAGTGGAAATTTAGCTATCCTTAACTAGCTAATTCAGCAAATGCTAATTGATAATAATGCTTTAATGTCATTAGCATAGCATAGCAATTGGTGAAAGAGGCAATATAGAATATTTATGATATACCTGTTCTCAAACTAAGCCCATGCTCCATTCATCACCATCTTCTAACTTAGCATCAACATTAAATACTACTAAATCTCCCATCTTTAATTTTAGCATTTATTCTCCCTTTTGATTGTCATGGCAAAGCATGCTGGGAAATAGACATCCTAGCCCAGTTTCAGGTAAATTTAAGTTTGTCTAAATTAAAGAGATCTGCTTGGTTGCAAACATCATTTCAAATATCTTCCTTTGTGTACAGCAGAACAAAGAAATGTATACAGGTTTAGAACAATTTGAGGGGGAGTAAACAATGACGGAATTTTCATTTTTGGGTGCAATATCTCTTTAAGGTGCTTGTTTGAACCTTCTAGGGGTAAATAAGGAACAAAGATGTCCTTTTAAGTGGTGATTGTACCCCTAAAGGTACAATTTTTAAACTTTTTTTTCTGAGAGTGTGTAACAGAAACACTTTAAAAACAACGCGTAACCCATTTGCCTTAACCATGAATTCAAGACTCTCTTTTTTTCTGAATGTCAGATGGAGACAGGGTATGATTGTTTGGAAAATCAGTTTGTAACAATCATTACTGATGCTGCTAGTCCACACTTCACCACAAAACGGGACATAGCAGATCAGCTGCCATCACTGGCTGCTGTTTTTGCTAAAACATGCACACATTCACAGACAAATCTGGAGTCATCACCTCTTTATCATGTAATGCTTCACCATATGTGTTTTCATGCTAGCGTCTGAGTGGAAATCCCCCTGTCCAGACTATCATGCCCCTATCCGACCACTCTAGCGGGAAGAAAAGACGAGACAAGGAAAAGCGATGAGTCACAACTCAATTGACTGTGAATGAGAAGACACAGGAAAGGGATCAGACCAATTTTGTCATGCACGTATGTGTGTGTGTGTGTGTGTAGTTTTATTTGAATATCTTTTTGCCTCATTGTTTGTGTTAATATATTTTGGTAGATAAAGACAAAGTTTTTTACTGAAATTAAAAAAGATTTTGATAGTTTCTGTTTATGTATTTGTATATGTGTGTATGGTGTGTTACTGTAATCTGCAGTCTGCCAGCTGATTCTAATCACTAGGGGAATTTTGCAAACGCTGTGTGTCTTTGTGCGTGTACCACAATAAAACTGTTCTTATGAGGTCTGAGCCCGGTTTAGCTGGAATGTGATGGGCAAAACTTTTCCCCACCCAAAATACTGACCTTTTTAACAACATGCAATCATAATATCATCATAATAGTACAGACAGTCTTATCTGCAGTCAAATAGACCTTTCCTTCTAGGTATATTCAAATATCTGTCTGGCACTACAGCTATGAACAGCTCTAACCTAAAGGGAACTGTACATATTGTTGTTCTTTTTTCTTCTGAAACTCTTGCTTTTCTTTTTGTTTCTGAAAACAGGAAGTACCCATAGTGTGTGCTTCCTATGTCCAGCACTATCTCTAATCCCCCTCCCACGCACACAAACAAACACGGAATCTAGAATAGAGAGTGGCTATGGAGCCCTGCCTAAAGCCGTGCACACACTTAACGATTGTAAGGCCAATTATGAATGTAAATTGACACTTATGACTGATCGTGCTCAAACGCGTCCAGTCAGAGCCAGTTGCGTTTAGATTACAGTTTGTGTTCAAATTCCGTGTGTAAGTATGTAAATCTGCTTAAGTCGAAGGAAACAATCACTGTGTGTTGAGCACAGTCTTAGAATGTTTTAGCTAGTTGTTAAATGTGTGCCTGGCTTTAGAGAGGCTCTCTCTCTCTCTCTCTCTCTCTCTCTCTATATATATATATATATATATATATATATAAATTACTACAAAATTCCCTTGTTTGAGGTACCATAAAGCCTACATAATAAAATGTGGGTAATGTGTATGTAACTCTCCGTAATTTATGTATTTGCCAAACGACTGTAATTTTTTAAAAATCTGCCAGTTACGGAGGCTTCCGGGTAAGTGGATCTACAGTAGCTTTTGCTCCTTCCCTCTGTTGTTATGTATCGTCATCATTGTCTCGGATTCTCATTGGTTTGCTGGTCTATAGGGGAATCCATGCACTGGAAAAGCTGTGAGCGGATCTCTCTCCCAAGAGGAAAATTGTGCTGCTGCTGCCAGATCTCGATCAAACAAAAATCACACTGTATTTGTGACAAAACTAAGTAGACAAAATAGTAATATATATATATATATATATATATATATATATATATATATATATATAATGTATAATATATAATATATATATATATATATATATATATATATATATATATATATATATATATAATGATTCATATATATATATGAAATGGAAAAATGGAATTGTAGCATGATTTTCTTGTCATATGATTTTCTTGTCGAAAGTAACAAAACGCAGAGCTTATTTTACAGGAGACCTTAATGTTGCAATGTAATGCATTTGGTACACGTGTGAACCGTACCGGTCCTGTACCGAAATGGTTCGAATACGTGTACCATATATACACACACATTGTTCAAAAAAATTAAAGGAACACTTCGAAAACATCAGCTATCAATGGGGAAAAAAAATAATGCTGGATATCTATACTGATATGGACTGGGTAATGTGAACGAAAGGATGCCACATTGTTTGATGGAAATGAAAATTATCACCCTACAGAGGACCCCAATACCTAATGTGCCATTGTCTGTAGAGGTCTGTACGTCCCTCCATGGATATGCCTCCCCAGTCCATCACTGACCCACCACCAAACCGGTCATGCTGAACAATGTTACAGGCAGCATAATGTTCTCCACAGCTTCTCCAGACCCTTTCACGTCTGTCACATGTGCTCAGGGTGAACCTGCTCTCATCTGAAAAACACAGGGCACCAGTGGCAGACCTACCAATTCTGGTGTTCAATGGCAAATGCCAATTGAGCTCCACGGTGCCGGGCAGTGAGTGAGCACAGGGCCCACTAGAGGATGTTAGGCCCTTTAGGCCACCCTCATGAAGTCTGTTTCTGATTGTTTGGTCAGAGACATTCACACCAGTGGCCTTCTGGAGGTCATTTTGTAGGGCTCTGGCAGTGCCCATCCTGTTCCTCCTTGCACAAAGGAGCAGATACCGGTCCTGCTGATGGATTAAGGATCTTCTACGGCCCTGTCCAGCTCTTCTAGAGAAACTGCCTGTCTCCTGGAATCTCCTCCATGCTCTTGAGACTGTGCTGGGAGACACAGCAAACCTTCTGGCAATGGCACGTATTAATGTGCCATCCTGGAGGAGTTGGACTGCCTGTGTAACCTCTGTAAATATTCACAAATTTGATAACTATAGTATGAAATATCAATTGGATGTGTTTTGTTGTTTAAACACCTTTATAATGATCACGTTATTTGAGCTATACTCGCGATGCGCGCTGCCATGTTAGTTTGCACCACAGTTCAGAGAATCGATTCTGTTGGATTTACAACACGTGAATTCATCCACTTCTCCCGAAATACATGAAAGTAAGTGAGCTGGTGAACTGGGAGAAGAATAGAGTAAACTTTAAATTTACTTAACACAATGTGTATCTGATATGAATAAAAAGTGCTGTCTAATTATAATGGAAATAATTGTTATTGCCACTTCCATAGACATCAGTGTGCATTTTACAAACTCTAAATGTATTGTTTTGTTAGTAGTTATGTGTATATAAATGTCTGAAACCCAAAATAAACATTACATGGTTGAAAACACTGCATATTTGTGATATATGAAAAGCGTCTCCATCAGCTGGCTCAGCGCCAGCCACAGCACGAAAAGCACATTTAAATTTGGCAGCTAATCACATGATGCACTGAACTTTCTAATCGCACTGGTGTGATCATACGCTCCAGAGACCAGCCAAAACTGATCACACCGGTGCGATCGGACGCGTCAAAGGGTTAAGGACCTATGAGCCTGTGCCATCTAGAGTTTCATGACAGAACTTTGTTTAGGTACATTTTAAACAATCATGTTGATTTGATTTGACTTTTTTTGACTTTTGACTTTTATAACAGATCATTGAAATCATGATCATTTATCACTTGCTATGCATACACTACACTACTTAATTTATTCAATTTCTGCCTGTGACTACAGTAACTGTGTACTGTAGTCACAGGCAGAAATTGAATAAATTAAGTTTCCCGCCCTCATCACATTTCCCTGGGTCAATTCCTTGCACCTGACAGCTCAGAGGTCACCAAAGGTCAAAGCTTGAGGGTCAGGCAGGCAGTTAACCTCCTTCCAAATCAGGAAAGCTGTCCCGTGAAAGCTGTCACCACTACAGAATGGCACAGGTGTTGAGAGCTGAGGAGAAAAGTAAGATTTACAGTGAATAATGTTTGTCTTTTACTCAAACAAAGTCTGATGGGACTGGGGAAAGTGTTTTGGTCTTCCTAATTCAGTACTCATTTCTCCTGGTTTTGGCAATCCATTAAAGCATACACACCTCTGTCTTTCTCCGCTTCCTCATGTTTTTTTCTAATTGTCTATCTGAGTGTTTGTATGTGGCCAGCATATGGGCTCTTTCAACATGGATGAGTGTTTCTCTGTGTTTGTATGTTCCCAGTAGAGTGCTTGTTTCTGGCAGCATGTGGCTCTAAAAGTGTGTTTACTGTGATCTATATCTCTGCCCTCTCAATAACTCTTTGCTTTAACTCCAGACAAGCGCTCTTGGCCTCTGCCTCTCCTCTTTCTCTTGCTCTGTCTACCTATCTTTCTCACTACAACTACAACATCTATTGTCAGTTACATTAAAAAGTCATTTGCCGGCAGGGACCTCAAGCACAGGGAGCTGTCTGAGCAATCGTGCCTAGACTTGATCAAATAGATGTTGTTGGTTAAAGCCCAGCAGGACCCGCCAGGGGTGTTCTCCAAATGCTCTTCTGAGGATGAGAAAGAGAGGAATGGAGAAAGAAGGAAGAAGCTTCTCTTTCCCTGATTTTTAGCACTAGAAAGATATATACGGAAACATTGACAAACTCTCTTTCAGCACATGTGAAAAGTGTTTGTTTATGTGTATGGGCTCTGGAAAACATCTCTGCACAGAAAAGAAAAATGTGTTCTAATTTTTTTCCCTCTTTTGTTGCCTTTTTTTCTTGTTTCTTTGTTACCTTTGGTCACTTTTGGCTTTGACCCTAAGACATGCTCATATAAACAGGAAGAAGGCACAATGACCCAATGGAGCCTCTGCTATGCAAATGCTCTCTCTCTCTCTCTCTCTCTCTCTCTCTCTCTCACACACACACACACACACACACACACACACACATTTGTTTTTGTGAATTGTGGGGACATTACATAGGCCTAATGGTTTTTATACTGTACAAACCATATTTTCTATCACCCTACACTACCCCTAACCCTAAACCTACCCATCACAGGAAACTGTGCACATTTTTACTTTCTCACAAAAACTCATTCTGTATGATTTATAAGCCTTTTGAAAAATGGGGACACGGGGTAATGTCCTCATAAGTCACCCTCTCCTTGTAATACCTATGTCATCTATGTGACAAAAACACGCGCACACACACACACACACACACTTGCTGAGTCACGCTCACATGTTTGAGTCAAGACTTTAAATTAATCTTTTTAGCACTAAATACAATGAATCTCAAATTTTATTGTTCCTTTCAAGCAGTTGACCTTTGATATTTCTCACAGAGCTTGGAAATTTTCCATATCTGTCACCTCCAGCCACAAATTAAGTGGCATTTGCAAGTAAAACTTGAGAAATTAGTTTAAAATGCACAGGACAATCAGTGATAGGATAAGTGATTGATTACGATCCTAAAAAAGACAAGTCGTTGTACATTACAGACCTATATTTAATGCACTCATATTGCGTGGAAATCAAATTAATAATAGAAATACAATGTATACCCTTACAAAAAAAGTGCAGTGGTACAGATGAAATAAAATTAGTTAATTAAATAAATCATCTACACGCATCCTCCACAAATTATGAGCTGTGGTGGTCAAGCAGTAGTCATCGAAGACATATCACACAATAAAATTATTATTATAATTATTGTTGCTGTTGTTATGCTGTAAAATGTATTTTGACATTTCTTTTCTAAACAACAAGTTGCAATTTAATAGTAAAACTGCCTTTTTCCTTTGAATATAAAGTTTGAAGATCAGCATGTTTTAAATAGAAATGTTTCTATTGAAATATATTATACATGTAATTTATTCCTGTGATCAAAGCTGAATTTTGAATTTGGTCTCATTCACTTTTTCACAGAAAAAAAAACCTTATATGGACATGGTGTGGGTGTGTTTTATGTAAATTACTTTGGGCACACTGTCACTCATTTAGAATACTAGTTCATTTACATTAGAACAAGGTTAAGAAAAAATTCATATTTGTATGCACGTGTTGTGAATTAGGCAGAAAGTTTTCATGAGAAGTTCAAATACGAATAATTTACGCAATTATTAGTGAAAGAGACTTTTTTATAACAATGCAAATGGTTTTCCCATCACTTTTGATCAATTTAATGCATCCCTGCTGAATAAAAGTACTTATTTCTTTTTCTTTCGTGGCAACTGAGCACCCATCTTGCTACAAGACTGGCAGCATGCAGTTCGTGCAGCAAATTGAGATGAATGGGAAAGCTAACTGTCAGTTTTCTCCAGGTGTTATATAGACCTCCTTGACTGTTGCCATCCACTGACATTTAAAGTGAATATCAGTAGGGCTGTACTTCCTGTTGGCAAAGACTTCAAGCCCTCGAGTCATCAAGCTAACCAGTTTTAATAGTTCTCTCTGGAGAACTCTTCTCCAATTACACTTAATGACTGTCACTTCAAGTTCACACAGTAGGCCGAGCAAATAACGCATCCGTACGCTCACTTACAGAGAGAAATGTGGGTACGATCAATGTCCGCAACTCCCAAAGAGTCCAGACCTTACTTGTGTATCTGGTGCACAGCCGCTGGCATTTGGGACAGCTGGCAAAACAATAACAAATGGCTAATAACAGCTCTCGGTAACGAAAGATGACATGATGCTTGGAACACGCAAGTGTTTCTTCCTCTCACCCCATTGGCCTGTGTTCATCTCTCCTCCAAACCTGTTTTTCATTGTCTCCTCTCCCCCTGCTCCACTCTTGATAATCGCATTAGCTCCAATCCCTCGTATTGAAATCCCAAACTGCTGTGCGTATTAATCGTGCAGGAATCTCGTTACAGCTTCTGCTGTAATTTAAGCCATCTGCTGAGGGGTGGGCGAGCGGGATGGCGGGAGAACTTTTGCACGCCTCGGGGCCCTATCTCTGTGTTTGTGAGGTAGCTATCTGCATGCTTTCTCCTCTCTTTTACTGAATAGAATGAGCTAGAGAAAGACAGATAAACAGAACAGACAGGTCAAGCTCTAATACTCTGTCCTCATTTGACCCCGAGCTCTCCTGTATACCAAGTGTCTAATTCCTAAATCCAGCACACAAAGTGCTGTTGATATAAAAGTGATACTGGAATTCTAGGAGAGTCTGTGCTTGCTAGTCTCATGTAGCCAGATTTTCGACTATCAGCATAAAGTCTGGTCCACATTGCAGCTAATTCTGGCCAAGAACCAGCCATTTAAACAGGAAGATACCACCTGCATTACATGTAAAGTGACCAAGCAGAGATTGCTTTTTTTATGTGACATTTAACACTGATGAATTTCTCATTTACACGCTACTAATAGTCTCAAACAAAATGTTTGGATAACATTTAAGTATTCAATTGCTGTTGCAGCCAGTTAAAGTGGGACTTGGAAGTGCTGAGATCACCGGACTTGAAAGCACCAATACCACTGGATGTGGAAGCACTGAGACCATCGGACTTGGAAGTGCTGAGACCGCCGAACTTGGAAGTGCTGATACCACCGGACTTGGAAGCTCTGAGAATACTGGACTTGGGACAACTGGACTTGAAAGCTCTGAGACCACCGGACTTGGGACCACCAGACTTGGAAGTGCTGAGACTACTGGACTTAGAAGCACTGAGACCACCATACTTGGGACCACCAGACTTGGAAACGCTGAGACCACTAGACTATGGACCACAGTGGCCATGTCTGGTATGTTCAGTGATGGACCAAGCATCTGTTGAAGCTTAGGAAATGAGGAGGCTCTGGCGTTGTGGATACTGTGGAGTTCCAGAGTCCCTCATCTGCAATTCCCACAGTAAAAGATGAGCCATTCAATAACAAAGTATAATCCAAATATTCTGCGAGAATTCCCTCCACATTACTCTTGGGCATAAGGTAGTTTTTAAAATAATCTAATCTATTGCGGAATATACCTTTTAGCACTGCCTCATTAAATTCCACTACATTACAAGGTCCAAAAAACTCCTCCAAATATTCCTCGATAAGCTGATTCCCCTTGCATAGTCGAAAGAGGGCAACTGCTGAGTTCATGCTTGTGGGTTGAGTATTCTGTAACCGAGCTGACACGGAGCAGAAGAAGACAATAACGTAGCAAGTACAGTTTATTTTCAGTGAAAATCAAAACATATTAAACATAAACTATAAACAAAATCCAAAACATGAAACAAACCATAAACAAGAATTTGACTTGATGATAAACTGACGTGGAAACTTGGAACAGCAACTTACTTTAATACTTGACAAAGTAACATGGCAAACAAAAGACTATGGGGATAACATTCAATTCACATCTGTTTGTATAGTGCTTTTTACAATACATATAATTTCAGTGCAGCTTTACAGAAAATGTATGTGTCTACATTACATGACAAAAACAACCAATGAACAGACAGAACTAATGAAGCAAGAACCAATGAGAACAACACATGAAACAAAGGAACCAATAAAAACAAGACACATGTACTAAGGAAACGAATGACAAGATCACAGGGAATCGCATGACATGATCAAGAAACATGCCTATGTAAAATTTCAAAATAAAAGACAAGAAAACATGAACCTGAAACCAAACCCAAACACAGATTGAGGTTGGGTTGCACCAGCCGTAAGTTCTTAAGTTCATCGTTTTCAAAAGATGTAATATAAGTCTAAGGTGTTTCCTGAATGTGTCTGTGAAGTTTCAGCTCAAAATACCCCATAGATTTTTTTTTTATTCATTTTTTTAACTGCCTATTTTGGGGCATAATTAAATATGCGCCGATTCAGGCTGCGGCCCCTTTAAATTCTCGTGCTCCCCGCCCCCGAGCTCGCGACTCTAATACATTGCATAAACAAAGTTCACACAGCTAATATAACCCTCAAAATGGATCTTCACAAAATGTTCGTCATGCATGCTGCACGCATGCATCAGATAATGTAAGTACAGTATTTATTTGGATGTTTACATTTGATTCTGAATGAGTTTGAGGCTGTGCTCCGTGGCTAACAGGCTAAAGCTAACATTACACACTGTTGGAGAGATTTATAAAGAATGAAGTTGCGTTCATGAATTGTACAGACTGCAAGTGTTTAATAATGAAAATAATGACGGCTCTTGTCTCCATGAATACAGTAAGAAATGATTGTAACTTTAACATTTAACACATTTAACAGTACATTAGCAACATGCTAACGAAACATTTAGAAAGACAATTTACAAATATCACTAAAAATATCATGATATTTTTATATTATTGCTCCATCTGCCATTTTTCGCTATTGTCCTTGCTTGCTTACCTAGTCTGTTGATTCAGCTGTACACAGATCCAGATGTTAATACTGCCTGCCCTTGTGTAATGCCTTGAACATGATCTGGCATATGCAAATATTGGGGGCATACATATTAATGATCCCGACTGTTACGTAACAGTCGGTGTTATGTTGAGATTCGCCTGTTCTTCAGAGGTCTTTTAAACAAATCAAATTTACATAAGAAGGAGGAAACAATGGAGTTTGAGACTCACTGTATGTCATTTCCATGTACTGAACTCTTGTTATTCAACTATGCCAAGGTAAATTAAATTTTTCATTCTACGGCACCTTTAAATTGGAATGTAATGTCCACACTAGAAGCCTGATATCTAATAGCTAGTTTGTAACCATCTCTGTACTTAATTTGGTTTTACCATTAGCTCTTAAGGCGGAATGTAGCTAGTCGATCGTAAATGCTATATAATGTGTAGTCGCATATAGTAATATGATGTTTACCTTCAGTAGCAGCCTTCAAATTTTTGAGCAGAAGTTGTGTTGAAATGCTGTGAATTGCAATTTATCTTGTTAAGGCTCATTCTAACTACATGAGATTATTGATGCAATGCAATATGGAATGACGCAATACTCCTGGTAAGAGGCTTTCATAAATATTTATTTAAAATTGTAGAGTAATATTTCAAGTTTAATTGTGCAATGCAAAAATATCTAGTAGTGCGTCAGTGGTAATTTGGTGGCCCTTTATGTCACAACTAGGCAAAGCTGTAACTTACACACAACTGGTGCAACCGGCCCCATAACATTAGCATTTATACAAATGTAATGTGGTCACATGCATTTTCAATGACTTATGATTGTTTTTGAGTGGCTGGAGTGGCGTCTCTCGTATCACTCTGCACTCTCGTTCTTCTCACATTATAAAGAAATTCAAATAAATATTTCACATTTCATTCAATTATTTATTTGGTAAGTAGCCATGTAATAAGCAGGATAATGTACAGACAGTCAATCAAGTCAGTCATAATCGCATCATGTTGGGGTTCTAATCACCCTGAGTTTATTTTGCAATAATGACATTGACTACATTAGCCATTAAGTATATAAGCTATATTCCGGTATATGTATATATATAGCCTACGCTAATGTACTGAAATTTTCAACTGTCATTCTTAACTCTGTTGCTTCTCAAAGTTACAAAAAGGTTAAGTTTAAGATTCTCTTCAGCGTGTGTGTATGTGTAGAGTTTACAGTTTGATAGATTAATCAACAGCTTATGTGATAGTAATAGGAAGGATTATAATCTAGTGTGAGCTAAACCAGCTTGTGGTGTTTGCTACATCCTGTTTGGGCCAATTATGCTCCAATCTGTTCCGGATGTGGGGGACACCCGTATGCTGAAGCTGTCGAATAGACATCTTATCTCCCACTCAAAGAGAGAAAGAGAGTGTGTCTTACGTACCATTGTTCTTCCTGGCTCACAGGAAGTGAGCTGGATTGCCCTTCAGTGAAAGTGGTGTGTGTGTGTGTGTGTGTGTGTGTGTGTGTGTGTGTGTGTGTGTGTGTGTGTGTGTGTGTGTGTGTGTGCTTTTGTTTATATTACATTGTGGGGACCAAATGTCCCCATGATGTAATATAAACCTGAGTTCACCTACATCGTGGGGACCAGCCAGCGGTCCCCACAATGTAAATGGGTTTATAAATCATATAGAATGAGTTTTTGTGAAAAAGTAAAAGTTTGCACAGTTTCCTGTGAGGGTTAGGTTTAGGGGTAGGGGCAGGGTAGGGGGATAGAATGTACAGTTTGTTCAGTGTAAAATGCATTGAAGTCTATGGAAAGTCCCCACAATTCACAAAAACAAACATGTGTGTGTGTGTGTGTGTGTGTGTGGTTCAGGTATAGCCTAGGTTATGGGGACCAAATGTCCCCACAAAGTCCCCACAAAGAACATGAAAGCCAACGTATGTGTGTGTGTGTGTTTTCTTATATATATGGTTTATAAGGACACAAATGTGTATAATAACATGGGAATTACAACATAAACATGGTTTACATTGTAAACTGTGTCCTTGTAAACCAAATTGCTTTAAAAACATACTAAACTGTGTTTTTTTGAAAGTCAAAAAATGCAGACAGTTTCCTGTGATGGGTAAGTTTAGGGGTAGGGGTAGTTTGTACAGTTTGTACAATATAAAAACCATTACGTCTATGGAGAGTCCCCGTAAACCACATATACAAGTGTGTGTAGGTGTGTGTGTGTGTGCTTTTGTTTATATTACATTGTGGGGACCAAATGTCCCCATGATGTAATATAAACCTGAGTTCACCTACATCGTGGGGACCAGCTAGCGGTCCCCACAATGTAAATGGGTTTATAAATCATATAGAATGAGTTTTTGTGAAAAAGTAAAAGTTTGCACAGTTTCCTGTGAGGGTTAGGTTTAGGGGTAGGGGCAGGGTAGGGGGATAGAATGTACAGTTTGTTCAGTGTAAAATGCATTGAAGTCTATGGAAAGTCCCCACAATTCACAAAAACAAACATGTGTGTGTGTGTGTGTGCATGTGCGTGTGTGTGTGGAGTAGCTGCCCTGGAGTGAGTAGCACAGAACAGAGGAAGGGAAAAAAAAGGAGAAAGGTTCAAAATGAAATAATATTGAACTCAGCAGTATTCAAAAAAGAAAATGCTGTTAAGTTTTGATATGTTACTTTTTCAGAAATAGCTCTAGGCTGGCCATGTAGAAATATGGAGAAGGAGAACGTTAAAGAAAGGCTAAACCTATGATCTATCCATCTTCCCCGGCCTGCTTCCTCCTTTCATTCCCTCCTCATCATCCCATTCCTTCATTCTATTATCTCCGGGGTGGTGAATGAAAACACGTCATGGGCCGCAGGAACAGAATCATGGGAGATCTGTGTTTATGGTCCGCGGGGTCTGATTAGTGGGCGAACATGACATAAGCTTTCTGACATTCACCTTTCTCCTGAAGTCTTCATTTACACATTTATTCATGGAGGTTTTTTTCTTTTTTTTTTTTTTTTTTTCTTTTTTCCTGCCTCAAACCATTTTCAGAGCCACATAGGATGGGTTCAGTCTATGGTATTTTAAATGTTGCCCTGAGGGTCTCACATGAATTGTAAGACCCTCATCAGGAGTGGAAAAGAAACAGGAAGATAGAGAGCATCTTCTTCCTGGTATTTCTTTCTTTCTTTTTTCTTTTAGAAAGCAATGAAGTTAAATTGTAGGTAAATATCCAAATGTTTTCTGATGCTGGTCAACCTTTATCCAGCATTATGGATTTTGATGCCACTTAGTTTGTGCTCATAAAAGTATCTGCTCATAAAGTAGCTTCTCGTAAAATGAGTCTTTAATGTACATGATGTAACTGGAGTGTTATGCATGATTTTATTATTCGAGAAAATGTTCTTCTCTGAAGGCATTTCTTGTACAAGCAGGATTTAAACTCATTCCCATCACAGAAACTAAAGATGGGGAAATGTGAATTGTTATTAAAGAGCTTGTTATGTGGCAACACCTATCACTGCACTGTTCACTTACACCAGCTTCAAGCAATTATCAGTGAACTCTCAGAAAAAAAATGTTTTCTGGAAACATGCAGTTCCACTTTGTGTATTTTTACATGATAAGAGGAAGCTTTGACTTTCTGAGAACTTTGATCAACAGCAAAATTGTAGTTTACGTATATTGATAAAGACGTGCAGACGCGATTTCAATTGAGGGGGGCACAAAGGGAAATATTATTACAATTTTAAATAATAATAATAAAATATATATATATATATATATATATATATATATATATATATATAGTGTGAACAGAATCTAGCAGGGGTAGGAGGAGGAGGGAGCAATCAAATTCTGGACCAAGCAATTGAATTGTGAAAGCACCCTTACTTAGCTATATTTTAGGGACAACCTGACTTTTGGGACATCCTCAAATGGAAAAACAATTCATAAATTATGTTTAATAATGTCAGGTGTTATTCTGAACAATTAGGGTACGTTTACACAACAACGATGTACTAAAAATGATGTACTTTTTCCTCCATGTTCTTCATGTACAGACGACAACATTGCCAAAACGATTCACACACGGATCCACGAAAACAACTAATAACGCTGTATTATTCATCCTAGGCCAGTAGTTGGCAATGTCACTTTGTAAAAAAACACTACGCACCTATAACTGAAAACATAATTGGCATATGCTTGCGCATGACATCACCGTTTTCACAAATTTTTGTTTTTGTAGTTTACACGGAGACGATAATGGTATCATTTTCAAAAAAGTGCACTTTGAAACCCGTTTTCCAAGGTTTGCATTTTCAGGACCCCAAAACGTCATTGTCGTGTTAATCAGTGGTTCCCAACTCAATGGGAGTGAATGGGAACTCCATCTATAAGAGTCGAAAAAACTTGCATAGACAAATCTCGGTTAGTGAGGTCTGATCGCACTCTGACAACGGCAATAATGTCTCGCGCTTTGCTTCAATGAGTGCTAGACATTACTTCTGGTGTCAGAGCGTGATCAGACCTCACTAAGCGAGAGCTGAACGCAGTTGGACATAGTGGCGTATTAGAGGTAAAAAATGATATAAATACTGTTCGGTTTCTCGCACAAACTGATCGTTTCGTGTCTTAGGACATCAATGTGTCGTCACGAGCCGCAGGGTTTAATTTGGATTTGTCTATGGAAGTGTTTTCGACTCTTATTGGTCGAGTTCCCATTCACTCCCATTATTTGACTGACAGACCGCAACGGTTGCAGTTAAAAATCATCTTTTGTGTTCTACTGAAGAAAAAAAAGTCACCTACATCTTGGATGCGCTGGGGGTAAGCAGATAAACATCAAATTTTCATTTTTGGGTGAACTATCCCTTTAACGAAACCAATATTCCAGCCTTTAAACCATTTTTAAGAAACATGAATCAAAATGATTATAGGTATTTTATCAGCTCAGTAATTAATTTTCGATACCTTATTATCCAAATTTACATTTCCACTTTTTTGTTTCACAAACAAAAAGCACAGACTGAGTGGAAATGTAAATCCACACTCTGTCAGTAGGTGGCGCTTATGGAACAGCAGAAATAGAGCTGTTTCCCTGGTAACCTCTGTAAACAAAGCAGCTGGAGCAAAGAAGATGAAAAGAAAATGCCATCAAAACTTTTCTTAAGGCAGTCAGTTTCCTGAGAGATACATTCAAATAATTCATTCATACTTTAATTCATATCATTTACCTCAGCACTCTTTTGTAAAGGTTGTAAAACCTCTCACTTCTTTACGCCATTATTTCAAACAAAACTAAACCTATGCTGCATGCTGTGTTTGCTTGAGACTGTTGCTTACTTTGCTTAATACGATATTAATTTACAGTGAGTTTTTCAAATCCTGGCAATCAAATACTGTTTTAATGATGATTAAAATATTTAACTGTAATACTAAAGATTTTGAAATCGCATCACGGATTATCATCACACTGGTAATCTCATAAATCTTTAGCGCCCCCCAGGTTGGAAAAAACTGGTGTAAATGAATGGCTAAATTTAGTGTTTAATGGTAGGTTCATCTGTAGTTATTATAGTTATTTTTATGTAAGCTGCTGAGAAAATGAATAGGGTGAATTCAGGTTGATTGGGACACTTTTTCCAAGTCATCTCAATAGCAAAATGTTTCCTACTCTGAATTCACCCTATATGGAACTCACATCTCTTGGGCACTATCTTGATCTGATATCCCTGACCTCGTTATTTGTAGGTTTGGGATAGAAATAGATTTCACAGCCATGTTCTGCTGTCCAACATCACAATCATTCACTACAAAAGTGAGGATCTTTTGTTATGTTAATGGACATTTGCTCAGTTAAGGTTGCTCACATTCATCTGTCCCTTGGTGCACTCTTAAAAAAAAAAAAAAAAAAAAAAAAAAGGTACCAAAAGGTTTTTGTTGTTGTTGTTTTTTTTTTTTTTTGTTTTTTTTTTTGCAGTGATGCCATAGAAGAAATTTTATTTTTTTAAGAGTGTAGAAGCTTGACTACACAACTAATCAGTTTATAGAATAGAGTATAAAGCAAATCTACACACTTACAGGACTCTCATAGACAACATTATAAGGGAATCTTCGGATCTTGTCCTGGCTTGCACCTCTGCTCAATAAATCACGGGATGGTGATTAAGATGAGTAGAATTAAAGGTGGATTTGTGTAGAGTGTGTCTTTGAGTGTTTTATTAGAAATCTTTTCTAAAAAAAAAAACCCTTTTTACCAGCATGATCTAATGACATGGTGGTACGAGAGATGAAGAGAAAGATACAGTGACAGAGAGAGTGACAGTGTTTAATTTGTAAGCATATGCCTGATTCAGCACATACAAGTAAATATAAAAAATAATAATAATAATAAAAAACATAATGGGATGTATTTTCGAGAGAAAAGGATAAACAAGAAAAAAATCTTAAGACAGCAATTAATTGTATCTGTTTTGTTCAGCTACACAGGATACTGAATTGCAATTTGAACATAGGAGTTAAATTAAATTTCAAATTTAAATTCAACAGTTCAAAATCAAACTGGATTTCAAAATAAATTCTCAATTCGATTCTGAATGACGCAAAAACCTAATGAGCATCGTGCTCACATTTGACTCCATATGAGGAAAGAAGACATGGGAACACAGAATTATCTGAATTTATTCTCACCAAACTTCAAGTAACTTCTTCACTCATAATAATAAACTCAACTGTTTTCACTTTCATTTTCAGGCCAAATTCAAAGTATAGGTTGCAAAATAAAAGAACAAAAACGAAACTCTGGGTTAGGAGGAAGAAAGAAGTGAGACTAACCTTGTGGTCTATAAATTTGGCTAGTTAAAGAAGTGGATGTTTGGTCATCACTGGTGTTCCGACCCTTCCTGATGTATTCATGTCATAAATCTGGGTGGAAATAAATTCAAAATTAGATGTCTGGGAAAGCAGATGGGGTTCAAAAATTGATTTGAAAATGAAGCTAAATTTGAATTCATTTACCAGCTACTCGATTAAAGGCCCTTCACCAAGTTTCTTGCATGTTTTTTTTTTTTTTTTTTTTTTTCCAAAGAAGTAGAACCTGTGGTTATTTTGTACATTTTCTACATTGAAATGTAATGAATTTAAATTGCATTTCAATTCTGAATGTAATATGCTTTAGACCTCTTATTAAACAACAACAACAAAATTATGTATGACAAGATAAAGATTCTTAATGATGTATGTTGTTCTGATGGAAGACATGCACTGAAGAGAAACATTTGAAGTAATGTGCTGAAAGAACTAAGAGAAAATCAACTTAACTGCTGTTAAAGCAATAATTTAAGTAAGTTTTGTCTACATTTACTTGCTCTCGTGACTAAAAAATGGTGTGAGACCAAACGGCATTGGTTGTCACTGGTCCTGTGATCAAAAAACGCATCAATGACACCATTATTCTAGATTAATTTGGGTCTGTTCTTTACATACATTAAAATTACTTCACATATAGCACACAAGTCATATGGGATACTTTTATGGTGGCACTTTGGAATCCTTTTTTTAGGCTTGAAAGCCTACAGTCACTGTTTATTAACTGCATAGAAAACTGTCTCTCTGAATGTACTCCTTTTCTGTTATGTGAAAGAATCATTTTTGGAATAACATTCAGTAAATGATTATTGAATTTTCATTTACACTACTTCAATGGTCCAGTTTAGACTCTCTATTAACTATAAGTAACTTTGCAACTACATGTCAACTAACTGATAGAGTATTAGTAGACTATAATAGACTGTAGGCTTGGGTCAGTAGAATAAGTTGACATGTAGTTGCAAAGTTACTTATAGTCAGTAGAATGTCTGTTTGGGAGCTTCAAAATGAAGTGTTAGCCGATATTAAACAGACAGTCTACTAATACTCTAATGAGAGTTAGTTTACATGTAGTTGCAAAGTTACTTATAGTAAGTAGAATGTCTAAAGTGGGACATCAAAATAAAGTGTTACTGAATTTTCTTCCATGTTGTGATGAACATCTGAGTGTAACAAACTATCAAAAGAAGAAGAAAAGAAAGTAGGGTGGGGATTTGGTTCTGTGTATTTGTTGCTGACTGAATGTTGCACTCAAAAATAGAGGCAGATGAACACAAACTTGCAGGGGCAGGATTTAAGTTGACTAAATGATTGCAGAAGTTTTTATTTCATGTCGACTTCAAGGATCAAAGAGCGCTCTTACTGAGGTTTCTGGCTCAGACTGACGTAAAGTGTCAGTAAAGGGTTAAATGTGGAGCACAGCTGATCCAGTAAGGGGTTAACTGCAGGACGAGAGGCAGAGCAGCCATAGGGCCGGGCAGAGCGCCAGCTCCACTCATAAACTAGAGGCTTCCAGTCAGTGTGCCAGGGACAGCCCCGTGACTCAGAGAATGAATCCTGCAGAGAGAGAGAGAAGATGAGGAAGACCAAGAGACAAAGACTTTAAAGAGACTAATGACAATAACACAGGGTTTTGAGGAGCAGATGATAATATTTTGAACATGAATAAAAGTTGTATTGAGCCTAAGAAACTTTTTAGGCTTTAAAAGTTGCTACAAAGACTGAAAATATAACATTTTGGTAGTTGTGTCATTTTGAAGACAGTATTGTCCTCACAACTGAGTTATTGATTAAAGGAATACAACAAACATACAACACAATAAATAGCTGTTTGTAATTCGATCTGTTTTACATTAAAGTTCTACAAGAAATTAATGTTTTACATCAAATTCTCTACGATAGTCACATCTCGTGTCACCTCCTATCAGAGTGTGATTTTCTTGCAAGTCTAGGTTGAAAAGTGCAATCTTTTACTGTCATTTCGACATACAAAGACATCTGTCAGTGTTTAAGACACATTCCACCCAAATGTGTGAAAAAGTCAGTCAGTTTCGTGATTTGTTTGTTTTTAAGTATGAAAAAAGTGTCTTGCTACGACTAGAAAGCCTGTCTAGCTGTTATAAAATCATAGTTTTTCCACAAGTTCGCCTGTATTTCCTGTTGAACGTATCTCCAGCAGAGGGAGTTAAGGTTGAAGTGTTCATGTCCAGACCAGCGTGTGAGTGTCTTTGTGTGTGTGTGCTTGCGCACATGTGTGTTTATTTAGAGGTTAGCCTAGTTTCACCAGTCACACTCACGGTTCATGCCAGCACAACTGAGTTTACTTCAGTTTAATGAATATAGTGTTGCATAAATATATACAAACTCGCTCACTTTCAGAACACAGTAATGGAGATAATGACACAGAAAATTTCTCTCTCTCACTCACACACACACACACATACAAACTGCCTGCTTAGTCACGTTTTCAACAGGCAGGATAGAAAATGGTTCAGCAAATACTTACATAACCTCTCTGAACTGCCTTCATTTTACCATCGCAAGATGCTAAAAGAAAACAAAAAAGTTTTAGCCTGACACTATTTAGCAAAAACATTTACTAAAATGACCCTGGCAACAATTTTAGTTATGACTAAATGATAATATGTAATTATGAGATGTCCTTCAAACAGTTTCATCTTCAAAATCTTTCTATCATTTTGTATAATTTGTGTTTGTGATTACAGTGGTGGCTAATAGCAAGTTAGCATAGCTTTATTGTAGCAACATACTTGTAACTATGATGTTTTATCAGAAACTATGGTTGTCAATACATTATTGTAAGGAAACTCTTTTAAGCAATGATGCCAATGAAAAAGAAGTGTGCTTAATGTACTGAATGTGCACTTTTAATGTACTTCAAATCTTAAATGTATAACTTTTAAGAAGTGCACTTTGAAATAATGTCAATTTAAAAGTTTTTCTTTGAGTACATATAAATCATTGTTTTAATAAAGTTTTGCTGTGCTATAAATAAGTACACTGGTTTTAATGTGTTTACTAACATAGGCCTACTCGAGTACTTGTAAAGTACTTGATTATTATTATTGTAGATGAGTATTTTAATTGTAGTGTGGTATTCAATATTACAATGAAAGTTATATAATATAAAGCTACAATTAAATATTATCTTTTTAGCTGTGTAGTAGTTTGTGAGCAGAAGGTGTTGAAGGGGTTAAGCATGTGTCTGTGCAGAAAGCGAGGGAGTCGACATCCTGGCAAGCGCCAGTTTACACAGATGGAGCCGCTCTCTGAATAAACCACAAAAAATTCCTTTCCCTGTCCAACTTAGCACTTCTCCAAGAGAGGACATGATCGTCTCCTCGTTCTCTCTTGCTCCGACTACACACAACACGAGCAGCAGGCCAGGTCAGACGAGCCTCGATGGTGCCTGTATATCATCCCCCTTCACATTGCCCATGAGTGCCTAGAAAAGAGCAAAAAGACCAGAGACATGGAACAACGCTGTCTCTCTTCAATTCTGAACATACAAAAAAGTAAAAGTCTGAATGAGAGAGTTTTACTCTGTACTTGTGTTTTTGGGTGTACTTTCCACAGGTCATCTAGCGGACTTGTCAACAGACACACTCCAGACAGTGGACTTTGCTTCTTAGAGTAATCCATTGAAGGAGCAATGAAAATCTTTGAGAATGTACAATGAAATTGTTTTGTTAGCTCTTCATTATAGTTAAAGTGATAGTTCACCCAAAAATTAAAATTCTGTCATTAATTACTCAGCCTCATGTTGTTCCAAACCCCTAAGACTTTCGTTCGTCTTCGTAACACAAATTAAGATATTTTTGATGAAATCTGGGAGCTTCCATAGATGGCTAAGCAACTACCATTTTGACACTTCAAAAAGTTCATAAAGAGATTATAAAACTAATCCATATGAATTGAGTGATTTAGTCCAAATTTTCAGAAGAGACACGATCACTTTATATGATGAAAAGATTGAATTTAGGCTTTTATTCATATGTATAAACATGCACCAACTCACACATCAGATATGGTAAACAGAAGCTCAAGCATGTTCACTTGACGTGCGAGAACCAATGAGGTTCATTCTCGTGTGTTACGCAGCACATTTGAGCTTCCGCAAGAAGTTTTTTCTCGCGAGTCAAGTAGGTCCGGTTGAGCTTCTGTTAATGTTCACTGATCAATGTTTATATGTGAATAAAAGCCTAAATTAAATCTGTTCATCATGTAAAGCGATCAAGTCTCTTCAGAAAATTTGGACTACGCCGCTCAGTTTATATGGATTATTTTTACGATCTCTTTATGAACTTTTTAAAGTGTCAAAGTGATAGTTACATACTGTAGCTGTCTATGGAGGGACATAAATTGCTGATTTCATCAAATATATCATCATTTGTGTTCCAAAGATGAACATGTTACATGTTTGGAATGACATGAGGGTGAGTAATTAATGACAGAATTTTCATTTTTAGGTGAACTAACCCTTTAAATGTTGAGCCGTGTCTTATATTATGTCATTTATTCACAAGTGGAAAGGGTGTATCAGTCACACTGAGTTGTAAAGTTTCATTCATATGACTCATGTCAGGGCTTCAATGCACCTTTCCACACAAAGGTCGTATGCCACTTTGACCTCCACATGAAGAGCAATGTGGATAGCGTCATGGAGAGGGCAATTTTACGAGACTGCTAAGTAACAAAAAAACGGGAAGTAAAGGGAACACACAGTAAACAGTAAAAGTAGTGAACGCAAATGAAAGAAGTAACATGTATTTGAACTTAAAACAGAAAAAAGTCCTTCTCTGATTTTCATGCAGATATGTCATGTGAATTGGCCAGTTGTCATTGACTGGGCTTTACAATTTCAGAGTCAAAGTCAAATTTTTTATAAGTTGACATGTAGTTGCAAAGTTACTTATAGTCAGTAGAATGTCTGTTGGGGAGCATCAAAATAAAGTGTCAGCAGAAATTAAGCAGACAGTCTACTAATACTCTAATGACTGCTAGTTGACATGCAATTGCAAAGTTACAACAAAATGTATTTTTACACTTACATTTTCAGCATTTACTGGCAAAATATATGACTTTGTACCTGGTTAAACCACTGTTATGCGCTAAAACCAGTTGGTGCTCTTTGGAAAATGGTTGTTGTTCTCCTGGTTGTCCCACTTACTGGCTTTGAAAGAGACAGGATTTGTGTTCACCCTGTATATTGAATCCAGATTCTTGAGTTCTGATCTGAGCTGTGTTAGACTACTGTGTGCTGTTGTAAAATAAAGAGGTGCCACAGGCCTGTAAAAACAGCAGGAAAAAAGAAGGGGAAGGTTGAGTGTGTGTATGTGTGTGTAAGAGAGAGAGAGAGAGAGAGAGAGAGAGAGAGAGAGAGAGAGAATACTTCTGTGTTGGGCTCCTAATGAAGCACTGTCATCATTAGAGAATCAGCAGGAGGTCTATAGACAGAGAGAAACTGGGGGGTTGGGGTGTTAGAGACAGCTAGGCATGAGATGGTGGGGAAAATGGGTAAAGAAAGTTGTTCAGAGTGGACTATTTTTATATGTTCAGGGGAGTGGTGTGTGGTGGACTTCTGAAGTGAGGAGCCCACTCTATGTGTTTGGTTTCAGTCCAATGTAAATTCATGTTCCATTTGATGTTGGATGTTTCCTGCAGAAAGACATATTAAGTTAAATTTAACTTACAAGAAGCAACCATTACTATAACAACATTTTTTTGTATGTTTATATTATATTTTTATATGGTTTATATTATATTAAAACATACTATTTATTAAAACTTAAAACCCATGTCTCATCAAGTTTATTGGTGTTCAAGAAATATTTCTCATTATGGATGCTGAAAACCACTTTTTTTTCTTAATATTTTGCTGGAAATTGGGATTACCAAAGAATTCTGTTTTGAATAAATTATGTTGTTTTAAACATTCTATTTATCAAAGAATCTTGAAATATAAAGCAGAACCACTATTAAGGCCTGTACACACCGGGACGAATATCGCACGCGATTATCGCCGACGTTTAACGCCTCGTGACTAAACAAAGTGCGCCAATGTGAGTGTGCACACCGACACGAATAACGCCAGGCGTAAAAGCGTCATTTTTAAAAAAAACGCCTCTGGTTCGTTTTTCTGGTTTGACGCGGTGCATTAAAAACTGGCCGACCAATGAGATTGGCGCTTTTGTTCACGTGCATGGAGCTTACAGTAAAACACGACTTGGTAGCTCTCAAGCACAAAACGGTCTTACCAAGCACACATTGATACCAAGACGATGAAGAGGAAGTAAGTAGACAAGGAAGACCCCTACAAACTATCCCTGCGTCTCAATCAGCTCCCTAGCTTCCTAGGTTGTGTAAATGAATGTGGCCGACTCCCTGATCAGTGCCCTGACTACTGAACTAGGGAGCTGATTGAAACGCACGCTATGGGTGCTCTGCCAGTTTTTGGCCACACCAATAGATGTGTATTATTTCTGTATTTTTACTGTTTGTTTGTTTTTTTTTTTTACATTCAATAAATATAGTTGAGAATGTCTATTTCATAAATATGTTTATTGGCACTACCTTTCACTTGCACTACTGTCATTGTGACTTATTTGCACTTCCATTTCTGCCTACCATCTCTCATGTCATATATATATATGCCATATATGCCATTTTATATCTGCATTTTTTATCTTCTTTAACTTTATTATTATTTATTTAAATATGTTTATTTGCACTACCATTAAGCACAAGCGCCATATACTGGCAGGGAGTGAATTTGCATGTTCACTTTGTGCATCGCCAGTGAAAATCGATTGGTATGAACACAAAAAAACGTTTCGAAAAATGCTGACGATAAGCGCGTGTGATATTCGTCCCGGTGTGTACATGCCTTTAATCAGACTGTCCTCCCAAAAAAAAAAAAAAACCTATAGATCGTTTTTCAAACACCTTATTATGACCTATATTTACGTTTTAAAGTCATGCGCCCTCTGGCTGGCGTAAAAATAATGACAGTGTCGTGTTACGTCTGTCGTCATGAAATGACGTATGAGCATCATTACCAATCAAAATGTGTGTTCATTTAAATGCAATGTGTGGACTTTTTACACCATTTGTCCTATTTCCATTTGGCAAAACTCATTTTTCTTTTTATTAACGATTACTCCTACCCCACCCCTAAACCAGCCCTTAGTGATTTATAGTGCATATACGCTTTATGAGCACATTCGTTCCTTGGGATCGAACCCACGATCGCATGTTGTTGTATATTGCAATGCTTTTACCATTTGAGCTACACAAAACCTGAAATATGATGCAGATAAAATGGTACAATGCTTTAAAATGAAAATGTCCTGTTGTTGATTGGCGCGCAACTTTAGTAAACGCTCCTATGGGTCGTATTTCAGGGAAGTGACAAACAATCTATATGGGTGTATTGGTTGGAGAACATGTTGTTATTAATACATGAGCACTATTAATAATTGATGTATACTGTCCCCTACACTGTCCTTATTTATCAAATCTTACTCAGTATTGCGATAAATAGACATTAGACATTAATATAGAGTTGTTCCCCCTTTGCAGCTATTATGGCTACCACTCCTCTGGAAAGGATTTCCATAATATTTTAGAGTGTTTCTCTGGGAATTTTTGCCCATTCATCCAGTAGAACATTTGTGAGATCAGGCACTGATGTTGGATGATAAGGCCTGGCTCGCATTCTCCTTTCCAGTTCATCCCAAAGGTGTTGGATGGAGTTTAGGCCAGGGCTCTGTGTGGGCCAGTAAGTTCTTCCACACCAAACTCATCCAACCATGTCTTTATGGACCTTGCTTTGTGCAATGGAACACAGTCATGCTGGAATAGAAAAGGGACTTCCACAAACTTTTCCCACAAAGTTGGAAGTATAGCATTGTCCAAAACGTCTTGATATGCAATAAGATTTCCCTTTGCTTTAAGTAAGGGACCTAGCGCAACCCCTAAAAAAACAGCCCCATATCATTATCCCTCCTCCACCAAATTTTATATTTGACGCAATGCAGTCAGACAGGTAACGTTCTCCTGGCATCCGCCAGACTCGCCCATCAGGCTGCCAGACAGAGAAGTGTGATTCGTCACTCCACAGAACAAGTTTCTGCTGCTCCAGAGTCATGGTGGCATGCTTTACACCACCCCATCCAAAGCTTGGCGCTGTACTTGGTGATATGAGGCTGCTTGCAGCTGCTCGGCCATGGAAATCCATTCCATGAAACTCCTGCCGCACAGCTGATATTAACGTCAGTGGAAGTTTTGAGCTCTTCAGCAATGGAATCATCAGAGAATTGGCGACTTTTACACCATGCGCCTCAGCACTCAGTGACCCTGCTCTGTGACTTCCTAAATGCTTCTACTTTCCAATAATTTTTAAAGCTGACCATGAAATATCTAGCAGGGATGAAATTTCATGAACTGACTTATTGCAATGGTGGCATCCCTTCACTGTATCACACTCACTGAACTCTTCAAAACATTTTTTTTTTTTTTTTTTTTTTTTTTCCCCCACAGATGTTTCTAAATGCAGGCTTCATGGCTATGTACTTGACTTTATTCTCCATAATGGACAGTATAGGGTCTGTGTCTAAACAGAAAAAAGAGTCTGTACATGAGCCAAATACCTGCAGTGTTGTCACTGAGCGAGCATTAAGTCAGACACATACAGTATATGATTGCCTACAGTATATGACACACACACACACACACACACACACACACACACACACACAGACACACAGACACACACTTACTATCCCCTGAAGCACAGAAGACTTTCACCATGTGCAGCTCTCCCATTTCCCCTTCATAACAACGATCTGAAGAGGCATGTTATGACTGCTGTTTCATGCTCTGCACACCTACTGGCATTTCCTGTGCTCAAAAAATAAAGACATTCTACAGCTATTAGCCACATTTATAACAGAATATATTCCAGCATTAAGAGTTTTTTTTTTTTATTAATCATGTAGTTTCTGCAGACTAGAATGGTTGTCCTTACATCAAGGGATCCATGTGCTCTGTCAAAAATGTAGAAACCACATAGATGGACACATCAAATCATTTAGATCAGCTTAACATACTGCATCAGTATCCGTCAACACTTTTCAATAATTGATTTCAATGAAAGTTCTCACATGACCAAACTCAACACAGCATTAAGTTTGAAAAAACTGGAATGACATGATGGTGAGAAAAAATGTATTTTAATGTATCTTATCATTCCGACCTTTAAATCAAGCAGCGACAGGCATCTGATCCTGATCATATATAAATTAACCAATTCCCCTTTTGACCCTCTCAAGGGCTCTCATGGGATCCCATTGCACTCGGCGTGACATGTTACACACTCTCTGCCACTCCAGAAAGCCCCTCTGTGCAAACAGATGTTTTTAGAATAGTGAATGTGCTTAAAAAAAATGAAAGCAGTAAGTATATACCCTTCTGACAGTACTGTATGGAGTGTGTTACACATTACTGCAGGTCATTTCAGAGATTGCTGTTATGCGTGTAGAGTTTTCTTTTTTCTTTTCTTTTTTTTTTTTTTTTCAGTGACTGGTAACTTTTTTAATGTTCAAAACTTTCATAAAAAAAAAACAAAAAAAACAAACAAACAATGATTTCATTAATTACTGAAAAGGAATTAGGAGGAATGTACATGCATCAACTAAATTCATTAATAGGCCTACATTTATTTATAATTTTATAATTTACTCACCCTCACCCTAGGTATATATGCCTTTCTTCTTTCTGATGAACACAATTGGAGTTATATTAATATCCTGACGCATCCAATTTATAATGGCAATGAATGGAAAATATCATATTTAACAAGTTATACAGAAAAATATCTAGCTTCCGCCAGACCGCCTTCCGTATTCTACTACTATTCTTGACTGTGTTCATCAGAAAGAAGAATGTCATATACACCTTTTGGGATTGTTTGGATTAGGATTGTTTGAGGGTGAGTAAAGCTTGGGCTAATTTTAATTTCAAAGTGAACTAATCCTTTAAGTTCTGTCACTGTAAATGACTCTGTCATGACAGGCATTGACTAGTGTCAAAGAGTAGCAATTATGGATAACATTCCCTTTCTCTGAAGAAATTTGTCAGTGTTGTTGTTATATGAATCACAGCTCAAAATCTTTAGAATACTTTTGGAACTAATGGTTCCCAACCAATCTGCTGATATGCTTATGTGAATACACTAGTTTGGGGTCAGTAAGATTTTATTTTATTAATTAATTTATTTTTTTTCTGAAAGAAATTAATCCTTTTATTCAGCAAAGATGGATTCAATTGATGAAAAGTGACAGTAAAGACATTTGCATTGCTACAAACAATTTCTGTTTTAAATAAATTATGCTACTTTGTTCTTTCTATTTATCAAAGAATCTTGACAAAACAAAATCACAGTCTACAGAAAAATATGAGGCAGTACAACTGCACAAAGCAGCATATTGAATGATGCATAACATTATGACCACCTTCCTAATATTGTGTTGGTCCCCATTTTGCTGCCAAAACAGCCCTGACCCATGTAGGCATGGACTCCACTAGACCTGAAGGTGTGCTGTGGTATCTGGCACCAAGATGTTAGCAGCAGATCCTTTGAGTCCTGTAAGTTGTGAGGTGGGCTCCATGGATTGGACTTGTTTGTTAAGCACATCCCACAGATGCTCGACTGGATTAAGATCTGGGGAATTTGGAGGCCAAGTCAACACCTCAAAGTTGTTGTTGTGCTCCTCAAACCATTCATGAAGCATTTATGCTTTGTGGCAGGGCGTACTATCCTGCTAAAAGAGGCCACAGACACCAGGGAATACCGTTTCCATGAAAGGGTGTACATGGTCTGCAACAATGCTTAGGTAGATGGCACGTGTCAAAGTAACATCCACATAAATGGCAGGACCCAAGGTTTCCCAGCAGAACATTGCCCAAAGCGTCACACTGCCTCCGCCGGCTTGTCATCTTCCCATAGTGCATCCTGGTAACGTGTTCCCCAGGAAAGCAACGCACATGCACCGGGCCATCCACGTGATGTAAAAGAAACTGTGATTCATCAGACCGGGCCACCTTCTTCCATTGCTCCGTGGTCCAGTTCTGATGCTCATGTGCCCACTGTTGGCACTTTCGGCGGTGGACAGGGGTCAGCATGGGCACCCTGACTGGTCTGCAGCTATGCAGCTCTATACGCAACAAACTGTGATGCACTGTGTATTCTGACACCTTTCTATCAGAACCAGCATTAACTTCTTGAGCAATTTGAGCTACAGTAGCTTATCTGTTGGATCGGACCACGCGGCCAGCCTTCGCTCCCCACATGCATCAATGAGCCTTGGCCGCCCGTGACCCTGACGCCGCTTCATTACTGTTCCTTCCCTGGACCACTTTTGATAGATACTGACCACTGCAGACTGGGAACCCCCCACAAAAGCTGCAGTTTTGGAGATGCTCTGATCCAGTTGTCTAACCATCACAATTTGGCCCGTCAAACTCGCTCAAATCCTTACACTTATCGGTGTACATCTAAAACATCAGAAGCTGGTTACATTTGAGAAGCTCTGAGAATTACAGCTCATGCTTTTGCTAATTCTGTTACCACAGACAAAAAACGAACAGTAAAGACAGCAGAGAATGGCATGATCAGGAAGAAATTGTGAATTAATGATTAACATCTGAAATAAGAGTATCCAATCCCACTGTAGAGGAAGTCACTGATATTTGAAGAGCAGCTGAAGCAGCCAAAACACAGGTGCAGACCGTCTGAGATCAAGGCAAAGATGTGCATGCCATGCAAAAGAGGCCCAGACATACAAAGCAAAACAAGAAACCTGAAAACAGCCAGTCAACAAAAATAGAATGTGATGCAGATGCAGAAAATGAGAAAAATCTAATGTCCAGCATATGGAGATGATACATGTGGTCAACGCAGAGGGAAAAAGCTGTTCAGCAGCTTTTGAACATTGATCTTTTGATAATCATTAGAATGAAAGGTGGATCACCTACATTGACACTGAATCTGAATCTGAGGTGGTATTAGTTGACTTGTCAATGACATAAACGCAACAGCACAATGTGATCATGGGAAAAGAGCTGAAGAGTACTGAGATCTTATAAGATCTTACTCAAAGTGAGTACAGTCAGGTTAAAAGGCCATGAGAGCTATGGCCAAGCAACACCTGCACTCAAACAGCAGGGCAGTGTCACCTACTGTAGCTATAATAAGATCCGACTGGGACTGGGCGGTATGACATTACAATGTGAGGTCACATGATTTTGCCACGTAACAAATGTTCCTGGACCAATATATTTTGTTGATCCTGGAACAACATTCCTGTCCAAAAATGTAGTCCTATCCCTGCCCCTAAACCTAACTCTACCCATAAGTTATCCCTAAATGGGGGAAATGATAGGTGAATAACACTGATGTTGAAGCACCTGACCCTGGTTGTAAGCCTAAACTTGACAAACTGTAAACTAGTCCCTCAAATCTGATTGGAATATTTGATGAACTTGAAATCACGTTCACCGTATAGGTGACATTAAAAACATGTCACATCATTTAATACAATGGTAGATTTGTAGTTTATTTGAGCTTCTATTAAAGGGTTAGTTCACCCAAAAATGAAAAATCGGTCATTAATTACTCATCCTCATGTCGTTCCACACCCGTAAGGTCTTTGTTCGTCTTCAGAACACAAATTAAGATATTTTTCATCAAATCAAATGGCCTCCATTGACAGCAAGACAGTTAACACTTTCAATGCCCAGAAAGTTACTAAAGATGTATTTAAAACAGTTCATGTGACTACAGTGGTTCAACCTTAATGTTATGAAGCGATGAGAATACTTTTTGTGCACCAAAAAAAAAAAAAAAAAAAAAAAAAAAAAATCGACTTTATTTAACAGTATCTAGTGATGGGCGATTTCAAAACACTGCTTCATGAAGCTTCAAATTTTTATGAACCTTTTGTTTCGAATCAGTGGTTCAGAGCGTGAATCAAACTGCCAAAGTCACACCCCCCAGTGGTGAACCACTGAAATTTCGAAACACCTTTGACATAATAAAGCCTTGTTTACTGAAATCATGTGACTTTGGCAGTTTGATACATGCTCTGAACCACTGATTCAAAACTAAAGATTCGTAAAGCTATGAAGCTTCATGAAGCGGTGTTTTGTAAACGCCCATCCCTAGAAATTGTTGAATAAAGTCATTATTTAGTTTTTTTGGTGCACAAAAAGTATTCTCGTCACTTCATAACATTAAGGTTGAACCACTGTAGTCACATAAACTCTTTTAAATACATCATGAGTAGCTTTCTGGGCATCGGAAGTGTTAATTGTCCTGCTGGCTATGGAGGCCTCACTGAGCCATCGGATTTCATCAAAAAATGTTTTTACTGATTAATTACTCACGTCACCTTACACCCATAAGACCTTCATTCTTCTTGAGAACACAAATTAATATATAATAAAATATGTGACTGCACTTCATTTTATGAAGTGACGAGAATACTTTTTGTGCGCAAAAACAGAACAAAAATAATGACTTTTTTCAACAATCTCTTCTCTTGCCTGTCACTTTTTTTGCACTGATGTCAGTCAAGAAAACACATATATTTACAATGAACTGTTTTCAGCTCTTATGGACTTCAGCAGGTCCTTGGTCAGGTACTCTTTCGATCACCTCATCATCTCCATTAGAACACTTGTCAGGCATCAATAGTAACACTTTGGAACACTGTGGAGGCCAATGGGGAAGGTGAAGTTCATCCTCACCCCAATCATCATTTATTTCAACAAAAAAGGTTTCTTCTCCAAGGAAGATTAACCAGAGAATCATGTTTCAAATTTCTGGGTGGTGGAGAAAGAATATCCGCCAGCGAAAAATGAATGTGGACAGAAACTCGTCAACTCCAACTAGACAGCTGACATTATAAAATTTGGAGAAATAAACCAAGATCATTTTTCACTGTCAGTCTCTGGTTGCTCTAGGGTAACTGTAGTAAAAAAAATAAAAATAATATTGACTTTGTGGATAAAAGTGTTTGCTAAATGATGAATAACCAGAATAACCAGGTTTGCTCCTGATGCTTGAGGCAAAGATTTGGTAAAGAAATCAGGCATCTGTTGTTTGAACCAGTGGGTAATGCACAAATGTGTTACTTAAAAGCCTTTGGCTTATGAAGACACAAGTGTCAGGATGCTATACTATCCTATAAATAAGGCAAAAACACTTTAAATTCAAAGAATAATGAGTCCAGTTGGGAGCATAGAACTTCAGGTCCCGTTATAGAGCACTTCTTCACTTTAAACACAAAACTACGTGTCTTGCTTTTACAAATAGTCATTTATCAAAGTACTGAATTAATTCAATTTGGCAAAACTTTCACTTTAATCATTTTCATTTCACGGTCTTTTGCAGCATGTTGACTTTAAAGGGAGGGCTGCTCAGGGTTCAGGTTTTGGATAATGGGTCAAATTGCAGGACCATATCTACATTCTACACTTGGTACAGTATGTGTGTTTAATGTTTCTCCACAGCTTTAACCGCACACACGTACACATACTCATGTAGAGAGCAGGGCCACTGAGACGCCAGCAGCTGTTACTTGTTATCATACTGGAATTCATTGTCAAATTACACACACACGCTCTCTTTTGCACTTCTCTCTTTTTTCTCTCTTTCTTTTTTTTTAAATGCACCTCTTCACCCCTTCAGTCCATAATGTCTCCACAAGTTATTTTGGTGTGGGTTTTCTGTGATATCTTTCCACGAAATGTGGAAAGAAACTTTCTTATATGTGCACATGTAGCATTATGGAAACACACAGACACTAATAGTCTGAATGGAAAGCAATATATGTGGCGAATGGTAAGAGTTTTGGTGGTTTCATAATTAGACAGAAACTATGACTATCATCCCTCAGCTAATGCTTGTAAAGGTGTATCCAAAATGTTTCCTAGATTGCAGTTTTTTGTAAAAAGTTATGAGTCACAATATTTATACATTATTTATTATTTTCTGATACTGCACATTCAATTTAATCAGTTTAATTTAATCATGCGTGTTTTGGGGAAGCGACTGAATAATTTTAACTAGTTAAACTACAGTAAAGTTCTTTTTTTTTTTTTTTTTTTTTAAGTAGTTAGGCTACACCACAAGCTACAAGCAAAATGTAGCTAAATACATCAAAAGTTACTTAACCCAAATTTTTCTGAATGGTTTCATGCATGGTCATGTTAATAGTGTCCTATGTGAACATGTTCTGCATTTATTTTCCCCAGGTTTTTTCTTTTTCTTTTTTTCTCTTGAAAATCATATTTGAATGTGCAACAACTACAGTTGCTGGTGGGCAAATATGCTGTATGCACCCCTTCAATTTAAATAAGAGGAGAACATTTGGCATCTAACTCAAAATAATTGCTTTATTCATAAACAGATTTATTATGTATAAAAGTCGAAGAACATTTGATGTGAACCCAAAAAGGCTGCATCTATCTCTTGAATATGAAAACACAACAAACAACAAATCCATTTGTCTTAAAGTGGTGATACATAGTGAAGAACAACGTGCAGCCATTAAGTTTCAAAAAGTTAAATGAAAATAAATAAATAAAAATAAATAGAATGAAGAAAAAATTACACAGGACATGGGGGTGGGACAGTAGAGCTGTGGAAAGATTGCTCTCTCATCTCCTCCTTTTGACAGATATATTCATTTTATTCTATTTATAGAGATGTCAGTTAAAGGGTGAAGTTACACTCTAAAAAATGCTGGGTTAAAAATAACCCAAAAAGTTGGGTTGAAAATGGACAAACCCAGCAAATGGGTTGTTTTAACCCAGTGGTTGGGTTAAATTTTTGCCTAACCTGCTGGGCAGTTTTATTTAACTCAAAATTAAAAAAAAAAAAAAAAAAAATATATATATATATATATATATATATATATATATATATATATATACTGTATTGCTTGCTTAAAATTAACCCAATGTATGTTGGAAATTAACCTTTATTAAAGGTTAAATAAATGAGCAATTATTAATAAGTTAAATGAATAATAATTAAACAATATAAATTTACTAAATTGCTTATTCATAAATGTTCGCCTTTTGATTATTATTGTTACCTCTAGTAATGATGTCTAATTTTTAATTTCCAACCTATTTTGGCTTCATTTTAAGTCAGCCATATAGTGATTTTTTTATTTTTTTTTTATATGTTTAAGTTATATTTATGGGCTTTTTGTGCCTTTATTCGGAGAGGACAGTAGAGAGCAGACAGGGAAGCATTGGGTGGAGAGAGGGGGCAGGATCGGCAAAGGACCTCGAGACGGGAATCGAACTCGGGTCACCATGAATGCATTTGCGCCATATGCCGGAACACTAATCACTCGGTGCCGACAGCCATATAGTGATTTTTTTAAACAATAGTTTAAATAAAACTGCCCAGCATGTTGGGCAAACATTTAACCCAACCACTGGGTTAAAACAAACCAATTGCTGGGTTTGTCCATTTTCAACCCAACTTGGGTTGTTTTTAACCCATTATTTTTTAGAGTGTATGTTTTAGGTGGGATATTATGAAAGCAAAAAGCACTAAATAAGACCAATAACCTTGATTTATTAACCTATCCACAGTATACCCCATTTCCCCATGATATATGTACTTACAAGTAATTTGCCCACTGGCAACTATAGTTGCCGCTTGGACTTTTGACTAAGTATGCCAAAAACTATGATCTCTAGTGATCTCTTAAGATTTGTCTTGTTTGGATGAATCTAGAGACCTTCATGATTATATATATATATATATATATATATATATATATATATATATATATATATATATATATATATATGTCAACAAAAAAATATTTATTAGTAACATGAAAATTACGTTTCTTTGGGAGGGTTTGTCTTCGCCATGCTTCCTGGAAGTAGGGGTAGGAAGTTGACAGCCTCATGTGACAGGAAGGAAGTGAATACCTTTTTTTTTTTTGTTCTTGAAATCCTTTATTTGGTTGTTTTCTTGCATGTCATTGAGACATAAATCATGGATGACATCTTGAAAACTACTTACAAAAGGAAAATGACAGCTATACACTGCGGCAACTATAGTTGCTGGTGGGCTAAAATGGGTTAAGGGGAATCTATATTTTTTATTAAAGATGCACCAATGTATCGGCCAACAATTGGTATTGGCGAAAAAGCTATTATTATCACTATCGGCCATCGGCCGATTATTTAAAGGTCCCGTTTTTCGTGGTTTTTTGAAGCTTTGATTGTGTTTATAGTGTGCAATATAACATGTGTTCATGTTTCGCGTGTAAAACAGTACTTAACAGTATTTTTCACATAATTTACTTATCTGTATACCGCTGTTTCCACTGTCATAAAAACGGGCTGATGACTTCCTTGTTCTATGAAGTCCCTCCTTCAGAAATACGTAACGAGTTCTGATTGTGCCAGCGGTTCCTGTGTTGTGATTCGACAGCAGTTTAGCGCTCCTTGCCCGGAAGGGTCACGTCTCTTACCATAACGTGGAGATGCACGCGCTCAGTGTTATTGTAAACATGTCTTTAATTTTACCCTATCAATTTGAGCCGGAATCAGACCCGGTGATTGGACTGCGGGATGAAAATAACAGCGTTTCGACGACATGGCGACAAACACACTCTACAAACGCAACTCTTGTGTATTCCTGTGGGCGGAGGTTAGTCAAAAAACTGTTTTAGTGACGTCATTAAAGAAGGAAGTAGAGGGATGTAGTCCAAACTGGCCGTTCGATGTAGGCGACTTCTGTTAAATAAAATATCTCGCTTGGCATTGAACTTTGAGCTTTAAAATTTTACAGATTTTATTTATACTCTAACAACAACATTACACACTAACTAAAGTTTGAAACATGGGATCACGAAGAACGGGACCTTTAAAAACAGCCGATGATCAGGGCCGATTATATCCTGTCAATCAAAAAGGGTGCAGGAAAACATGTCAGACTGTAACTCATATTGTGTGTGACGAAAAACTCTCTTGTGTTGCATTTAGTTAATGCCACAATAACTCATTAACAGTTAAAAAATAGTGAATATATCTTGCAATATATATGCATGAACATCAAAAGGTATGTTGAAAGATACAATACAACTTACCGGAATTTATCATGTCTCATGTAATCACTTTATTTGTGTTTCAACTCTGAAAAGATGTCAATAAATAAACTATATCAAGTCACATAACATCACATTTACCTCATGAATGTTTTCCAGTATTCACAATTCCTTAGTTGTCTCTCTCTCTCTCTCTCTCTCTCTCTGTCTGTGTGTGTGTGTGTGTGTGTGTGTGTGTGTGTGTCTAAACACTAGAGAGGAGCTTATTTACTGTTAAATATATGTTTGAATAAATTTGCCATGAAGACAAGTGCTTATGAAAACTATGTGCAAATGAGTTTCATTCAAACATTTCAATTTTTAATTGAGTGTAATTGTTAAATCTGAAAATAAATAGCAGCTGAATATAATAGCTCTGTTGTTAATTGTAACCTTTAATATTATAGTGTACTAAATGAGAGGGTTTCCTGTATAGTTTGCAGGATTATTTGGGGGAGATTTTTTTTTTTTTCCTTAAGAAAAATCAAACTATAGGAATTGACATTGGCCGATATCATTCTGAATAATCGGCTATCAGCATCGGCAGAGATTTATTATCAGTGCATCTCTATTTTTTATGTATAAAAAAAGATCTACCCACTGATATAATTTTGAATTCAATTAAAGTGACCACTTTAATTTGAAACGTTCTTCATACGTGTCATATAGCCATATATATTGCCATATAGATTGTGCTTCTTAAGAAAGACTTGACTCTCAGATGATTTTAAATAAAATTTGCGGTTAGCATGTTGCTAAGCTAACAACGTAATACTCTAAATCGCATACTGTCTGAGTATTTACGTCATGAGAAAGAACTTAGCAACCATTAAAAAAAATATATGTTCTGTATAATAAAATTAGTCAGACAGTCATGTTGTCATTGTCATGTGACTAATGTTGTCTGCTGCATCACTTCACTGTCATTGGCTGCATCCGACTTCCTTACTATATAGTAGGTGAAAACAGTGGTATGTGACAAAAGAAGTATATCCGAATTCACAATACTTGTAACAGAGTAAGCAAAAAGTACTTGGATGACTTCTTCTAGCGAGAGTCTGAAGTGTGCATCTGATGGACTATCTCATGAGGCCATGGAAGAGAATTTGTGAATGGCAGTGAAGCGAGTGGTAGGTCACATAATAATGACAACATGAAGAATGTTACATGTCCAGATTACATTCATACAACACGCATTCATACTATATAGAGCATACTTTTTCAGTGGTCGTGAAGCAAATACTTATTCAAAATAAGTACATTCGTGAAAAAACTATGTGATTTCGGATGCAGCCCTTCACAACTCTTCTCCCATGACCTCATGGGATAGTAAAGTGTCCAGTTGATGTACACTTCAGAATCTCACCAGAAGTAGTAGGTCAGTACTTTTTTCGCATAATGTTTTATAAATACTAAATTCAGACATGCTATGCTTTTCATTTTTCGACTATACTGACGTAGGGAAGATTGTAAGTAGATGCAATGTAAGAATACAAGGCAAGAATAAAAATACATAGAACACACAAATAGTGTGTTAAATAGTTTGTTTTTATTAGATTGCATTGTTTTTTATAGATACATTTCAGTACTGATTTTTTAGTTGTATAGTCAACATTTTTCACTTCATCCACTAATAGATTTCATCGAAATGCATTCTGTGAATACTTTCTCCACAACATGCGATGCTGCCGCAAAATTTGATCTTATCATGCTGCTTACCTATTTCAACATGCAATGACATAATCAGCTTGTCATCTGAAAATCCACTTTGCTTCCCAATAATAGTAATTGTATTTTGGGGGGCAATAATGGCTGTCTTCTTCAAGGTTTTG
Organism: Ancherythroculter nigrocauda; assembly: GCA_036281575.1. NCBI lineage: Eukaryota > Metazoa > Chordata > Actinopteri > Cypriniformes > Xenocyprididae > Ancherythroculter > Ancherythroculter nigrocauda. The sequence goes on from VTFQ01000020.1 coordinate 8,009,258, forward strand.
ACCCACTGGGGTGTGATTGGATGGATGGAGATGTAGTGGGATAGGAAGGTTGGGGTAAGGGTTGGGTTAGGTCGGAATGGAAGGAGCCTGTCAGTGGGGTTCCTGGAGGTCTCGTCTAGACTGCGTAATGAAGGTGGTTTGAGGCTGATCCAGCCTGCAGAGCTGCTTTCCTGAAGAATTCCTCTACCTCAGTCAGGAAAGGAGCCGACGCCACACATGAGTACTTTGAGGTAAACCAAAGTCTTTTCACTCAATCACTTAAGATTTATTCTTTCATTTTCAATGTGTCTATAAACAAAGAAATAAGCCCTCATGTGCAGCATAAGTTTGTATGTAGATGATCATTGTAGAATGTTAGTCAGAGTAAATTACCCTTACACGGTGGATTATTCCTTGAGTATTTAGAATACTCACATGCATGCCATCTGTTAGCAATTCTAGCCAGCCAGAGGTTCGACTGGGGTAAACCACCACAGTAAAAAAATGTACAACAGGATAGGCCCACCTGCGACAGATACCCACAGTTCCTCTTTGGTTAAGAGCCAATCAGGGGCCTGTTCTGATACCAGATTTCCATTTTCTCCATGTGGTGGTCCATATTTAATTTAAATTTCAGTGCTTTACAAGCTCAGAAATGACAAACAGAACACATAAACATGGCCATATGTTCTGACAACCTATCAGAAACACATGCAACCATCCCATTTAAAACTGTAAATCCCTGAATAATAATGTTACATCAGCAAATGTCGTTGCATTGAGAATATCTGCAATCTGGGGGAGTAACTAACTAAAGCAACAAAACTAACTAAATTTTCCAGTAGGCTGACAGTAGCTCAGAGTTTTTTTCAGAACTGCAAAACTTTATATTTACAAGCTAGCATTTCAAAAGAGTAGTGGTGACAAAATGCTACATTGCAGATTTTTATATAAGATCATACTGTGCATGCAGCTTTACAGTAGTAGCAGAGAATCACTTTATTTAGACAAGTACATGAAACTGGTTCATAAAAGATTTATTCAAGGCCTATATTTTTGTCCTATTGTCGCTAAATATTTAGAAATATACTGCTATTTTTCACATTGCTTTTGATCCACTTTTATAAATGAGGATGTTTTCTAGTTTTATTTAGTGAATTTATTGTAAATTTACATGTTTAAGCTAAATGTATGCAGTATGTTTTAAAAATATGTAGTTTAAATGTTTTAATGTAGCAAACTGCATGCATTTTGCAGAAGAACATTGGGTAACATTTTAGAATACTGTTCCGTTATTAATGAATAATTACACAGGAACAAATGAGTAATACAATATTAACATTCTATTAACTATTATTAACTAACAAGAAGCTCTGTTTATCAAATTAGTAAGTAATAGTGCTCAGGTGAGTAAGGTTAGCTAATCTGTAATATTTTTTTCATACCTCCCAGAGGACTACTATGAACTACCGTGGTTCATAATTAATGAAAGTAATGCACTATATTTAATTAACTCTAAAGTCAGAAGCAATTACTATCCAAAACCTTACAAAAACCTCCAAAGCTTACAATGACTTCAGTCAATACTAGGGAGTTATTGATTAGCTAATAGTGAACTACCTGCTATTACTGTGCTATTACTAATTCATTAAACTGAGTTTATTGATAGTTAATAGCAGTTACTAGAATGTTAATATTGTGTTGGTCATTTGTTCCTGGGTAGTTATCCATTAATGATGGAACAGTATTCTAAAAAGTGTTACCGAACATTGTTTTGATTATGTTTTGGCTCTGCGTGACTGTGCAGATGAATATGTTATCCTACTGCTCATAAAGCACTCACTACTAAGCTTAAAAGAATTAACCAGTTTAGATAGAAAGTATCTCAAGCTGACTAGCTGAAGATGTTAGCTATACCCATTAATAGACACAGTACTTCAGCCGTCCGCATCCGCGTTCCGTCTCGCAGCCGGCCGCACACCCCGGACGGCTTAAGCCCCGGGTATACGTCACTTTCCGCGCCCAGACGCGTCACGCGCGCAGTCACGTCCACGCGTCTTTCTAAGTATACTACACCACGGATGCGCGCGGATGACCGCGCAGTACAGCTTTTTTCTATGCTCTACCTGACATCGGAGGGCAGCACTGAGTCGTGTCATCAATGTGACATTCACTGGGCATGATCGGAGAAGAAAAGTAGTGCATCCTTTCCCATATTTTACTTATCCCCCTCCATGAATTTGCCGCCCTAAACACGTCGTTGTACTCTTTAAACATGAATTGTACAAATGTGGTTACTTTCTAATCTCTTCGCACAAACGCTCGCCAAGTTCGCTGTCAATTGTCGTGTTTTTCTCTTTTTTCAAGTGTGTTGTTTTTAAAACGGTCTTTTCACACTCTTCTTTGACGGCTGAACACTGTGCTCAATACTGTGCGCATTGCCACCTAGTGGACTCTTCTATACTGCTTGCGCATGCGCTGTTGCACGCGGACTGTCCACGCGGTCTCGAAATTTGGCCTGCACGAGAAAAAATTGCACTGCGCATGTGACGAACTCTGTCATCCGCGCGCATCCTTGGTTTAATCAAAGCCACTGGAAGGCAAGCCTGCAACCTTTAGCCAAAAAAGCGTAACGGCTAATGCTAACGCTCTGCCCCCTGCGGTACGCTGGGAATGAGAGGCTGTTTTTTGAATGGAAGTCAATGGATGAGAGGCTTCACTATGCTGATTAAACAGCTTTTGTGGGGAAATAGCTAATCATTTAATTAATCGACAGCCTGTTTGCTAATCTTCAGAATGTTTTACACTAAACAATACTTTCGTTGGAAACTATATGTATATTTTCGCTTGATAAAAATGTATTTTTTTAAGAGAAGGCAGACTAGGGAATGTTGCAACTGACGTCACTGCCATTACACGATAGGCTGAGAGGAGCCACACGTGATTAAGTTAGCCTTTCTCCAATGGTAAGAGATACAGACCCTCTTATCTCCCCATTATATACAATCTCTGGTTTAGTATACTTTGAAAGACGCGCGGACGCGACTGCGCGCGTGATGCGTCCGGGCGCGGAAGGTGAAGTATACCCGGGGCTTTAAAAATAAATTCCAGCTTACCTCTACAACAATCATAATGAAATGAGACTTCACGATAGATAATGCTTTACAATGAACTCTGTTAGAGAGCTACATATGGCAATTTATCTGTTAAAAAAAAATATTGTACTCACCTGGTGAGCAATAAAAAAGCTATCATGTCTGCATCGTTTTTACAACATTTCAAATCCCTCAGTTTTCGACATCTCCAAAAAGCTAAGCCAGTGTTGATTCTGTTCTCTTATAATAGCTTACCACAGTGAATCAGGGTATGACAAAAACACATTTTGGTAGAAGGACTGATTATGTATTGACTCATTATTTAAATTTTGTTAATTTTGAACAAAAAAGTGACTAGTTGTGTAGTAAACAATGAGTAAGGAATAATTGACTCTGGGCCGTTGAATTATTAGAAAATAATGCACACCCGAGGTGGTAATGCGGCCAAGACGCGACAACTCAACAGCCCGGAGTCAATTATTTTGCTTATACTACGGTTACCACACCTCAAGACACTGTTCAGATGTTGTATTTCATGACATTAGTCAGGTTTTTGTCCTTAAAACACTCTTGTGTGTGGGACTAATTTCTTATCTCATCCCAAGCCTCCGTTGCTAATTCCAAAACGTCATTTCAGAACTAGTAATGGAGGCTTGAGCCATTGATAGCAGGTTATTAATGCAGTTGAGAGAGAGAGAGAGAGAGTAAGCATATGTGAATTAGCCTACCTGAGTCTGTGCATCTCTCACGGCAGCAGTGTCTCTACTAATAGCTAATCTGTAAGTTTATCTACCTCAAGAACCACACAGTTATTACCTCGCTGGTGAGAAATGTCATGTGGTTTTTAAGTTGCTAAACTATTTTACTGATTAATTTGTCAGAGCAGAGCAGACAACACATTTCTGTGCAAGTGTGTGTTTGTACAGTATGTGTGTGCATTTGAGTGAATTTAAGTGAGAGAGAGAGAGAGCAGGAGAAAGAGAGTATGTGCTTTCAGGACATAATAAAATGTATTTTGTGGCAAAAACCATGACAACAATTTGTCGTTTTTTTATCCTATTGTTGACTATATTTATTTGCTTGGACAGTGTCATTGTGGGTTTTGCTTCTTTTGCGGTTGTAAGCTGTAAGGACCTTTGAAATATCTGAAATCATTTGGCGAATTGATATGGAACTGAACTGCAGTCAAGACCTGCCTAGATCTTCCCTGAAAATAATTGCACATCTTAGAACGTTTGTCAACCAATTAGATTTGAGCATTCAACAGTGTGGTATAACTGTAGTTTAACTATGTTACTGTGTTATTCTAAGTAGCTTGTACAGTTTCAAAGTAGCTTCCACAACACTGCCGACCTGTAAATTTTTAATCACCTCCAGTTGTTTTGACATGAGGTTGTGAAAGGTTGTGTTCAGATACGGCTTCAGATACTTTAAGCCGTATCTGTAGTGCTTCCTGAAGTGGACTTTATATTTTCCTTATGAGACCTGCATTCAAAACTTGTTACCAACCTAAAACCTTACAGCACGTTTCCACTGAGTCTACGTAGCAAACACTCTTGCCACTGTAGAAAACAATCATTCAAACAGACAATCACCCCTGAAGGGAAATAGAAAGAAAGTGAGCAAGAGAGAAACAGAAGCTGTTTAGGAGGCTCACGGTCTGTTATTGCACCACATTGACTCAACATCTCGATGGTATTTAAGAGAGGTGATTTTCCCTCAGTTCTGCAGGCTAACATTGCAAGTATCTGACAGCTGTAGAGGGTGTGTGGTTACACAACAGAGCGTATACACACACAATATCTGAGTAAATACTCCACAGGCACAACAAATACCCTAAAGACTCTCCAGGGAAACATTCAGCAAGCACTTAGCAAAACAACACCATAAGGGGGGAAAACAATAACCAACAGACAGAAACCAGCTACACAGAACAGACGAAAGTATTTCATTATCATATAATAGGTTTGAAATAATTCCATCATCACGCAATTCATGCTAACAAGAATTCAATGAATGCAGTTACAGCGTAGCTTCTTGCACAGCTGAAGTGTATAATGAATAAGTGTGGTCAGTAATGTAAAACGCAGAGTTCTCAGCTGCTGGTCCATAGTTTGACTGCTTCAACAGGCAGCAGCATGTGTGGTTTTCACTTGTAGGCCCAAAAATATGGCATACAACAGTAAGCAGAATTGTTGAATGGTGCACTCCTTTTTGATGGGCAACATAATTGTTACCTTCAATGTTGTTACGATACGATGGTTGAGCTGTTGAGTGGTGGTCAACAGTAAAGTATTGTTAGGAGCTATTTTTCTAAGACTTGCTTATGATACATATTTTTATTCATATTAGAGTATCTGACAGCTTAGCTAACATGCTGCTGACATCAATTATCTACGAATTAACTATTGTAACAAAGTTGAAGAGCATCTAGAGCATCTGTGTTGTAGACAGCTGACCATTAGCAACCATCAGCTCTTTTTATTTTTGTGGTGACATTTACCTGTGCTTTATTCCCCACATTTATCTACTTCTGGAATTCCTTCCCCCATACATGTATATACAGATATATTCATAATGTATCTTCAGCATGGGGTGTAACAAATGCTCAGAGCACGAAGGAAGTTGCACAGTTGCCTCGAGAGCTCCACATGTTAATAGACCTTAAGCGTTCAACAAGAGACATGCTCTTGTTTCTTCTGTTGGCTGTACAGCCAAACTCCCTCGATGGAGATGCAAAAAAGGATGATGTGGCTAACTTCCTCAGTTCTACATAATCTCCCCCTACACTTGCTCCTTTGTGTTATTCTTTAATTACACCATGTTTGTTTTAATGAGTAACCGCCAACCTCAACAGATGCGTACTCCTCACATTTTGAGAGTAAACGACTGCCTCTGTGATGTCTAATCATACACCAACATCCCAATCTGCACACTTCAATTCCTCTTGAAAAAATTAAGGCTCAGTCAAAGCGGAAAATGTTTGGCAGGCATTGTAAGAAAAAAGAAAAAGAAAAAAAAAAGATTGTTATAAATCCAGTCCAAAATCTATGCTGCTTCAATCCCCTGACAATGCTTAACCCTTTTAAAAACATTGCTGAGTGTAATGTAAGTCATGTCGGAATGATTGCATTTACAAGATGAGTACACATGACGACACTACAATGATGTCATTTCAATGCAGAAAACTGCAAAAATTTTCTATGAACAAAGACTACAAAAATTGTGGTTAGGGATGTCAGTTTACATAACATATTGATTGTTGTTTAAATTAATGATGGATTAATCATTAACCTTGACCTCTTAAATCCGAAGCACAGGGTGCTACTTAAACTTAAAGGATTAGTTCACTTTCAAATAAAATTTTCATGATAATGTACTCACCCCCATGTCATCCAAGATGTCCATGTCCTTCTTTCTTTAGTCAAAAAGAAATTAAGGTTTTTGATGAAAACATTCCAGGATTTTTCTCCTTATAGTGGACTTCATTGGCCTCCAAACGGTTGAAGGTCAAAATTACAGTTTCAGTGCAGCTTCAAAGGGCTTTAAACAATACCAGACAAGGAATAAGGTCTTATCTAGCGAAACAATCTGTCATTTTCGAAAAAAAAATTTAAATGTATATGCTTTATATAAACAAATGATTGCCTTCCAAGTGGTTCCACCAAAACCGCACTTTCGTATTCTTCAAAAAGCTTACGCTGTATGTCCTATGCCTTCCCTATTCTATTTACGAAAAAAATGGAACTGGCACTGCGTTTGTTCTGTAAGTTGAATATGGAAGGCATAGGACATACAGCGTAACCTTTTGAAGCCCTTTGAAGCTGCACTGAAACTGTAATTTTATTTGAAAGTGAACTAATCCTTTAACCACTTGCTTAACAGAACAAAATTGGCTTTACAGTGAATATAAGGAATATGATAATCACTTAACAAATATTAAAGTGCTCTATTTTCATAGTGTGGAAAAATAACTGCTTTACATGAAAATGTTATCTGTAAAATTATTGTACATAACATAATACAACAAGCATATGTGTTTTTAGCTGGAGATCAAACTATATCAAGTACTTGTATGAAAAAGCATCACCGACGCACGTGTGAACAATATATACACATGTTGCTTTTGTGCCACATTTTTGAAGAAGCCCAAACACAACATAAGACAATGCGTAGATCACGGAGTGACATGACATACTGCTTAGCTAAAGCTAGGACTTCCAGGATCTGATTGTGTCATGATCATGATGCAGAGTTTTCCAATGTCATTTGAAAGTTCAACCATTGGAAACTGGATCTCGGGTATAGTGGGTAGGGACGATGTATAGGGACCAATCGAACACTGGCTTTAAACTTGCTTTGCAATCTAAACTTGCTTTGTAGAACAAGGTAATTAAATAATGGATGTTTTTTTAATAAATGGTGACAAAAACTTTACAGTTACACAGAATATAAGATGGTAAATATTTAATTGATGACTTGTCAATACAATATATGACCTAGGGTATGATTTTACCCCAAAATTCAACATATCTGACTGTTCTGACACAAAAGGGTAACTGCAAATCCACGTTTCACTGCCTGGAGTCCAGTTGTTTCTGTGAATTGCAGTGGTCCATTTGCTTCTCTCTTCTGTACTTTTCAGCAGTCTGTAAAAGATAGCTTTCTTGTTGAATCTACAAACCCGATTGCAAAAAAGTTGGGACACTGTGCAAATTGTGAATAAAAAAGGAATGCAATAATTTACAAATCTCATAAACTTATATTTCATTCACAATAGAATATTGATAACATATCAAATATTGAAAGTGAGACATTTTGAAAAGTCATGCCAAATATTGGCTCATTTTGTATTTCATGAGAGCTACACATTCCAAAAAAGTTGGGACAGGTAGCAATAAGAGGCTGGAAAAGTTAAATGTACATATAAGGGACAGCTGGAGGACCAATTTGCAACTTATTAGGTCAATTGGCAACATGATTGGGTATAAAAAGAGCCTCTCAGAGTGGCTGTGTCTCTCAGAAGTCAAGATGGGCAGAGGATCACCAATTCCCCAATGCTGCGGCAAAAAGTAGTGGAGCAAAATTGCAAAGAGTTTGAAATTATCATCATCTACAGTGCATAATATCATCCAAAGATTCCAAGAATCTGGAACAATCTCTGTGCATAAGGGTCAAGGCCGGAAAACCATACTGGATACCCGTGATCTTCAGGCCCTTAGACAGCACTGCATCACATACAGGAATGCTACTGTAATGGAAATCACAACATGGGCTCAGGAATACTTCCAGAAAACATCGTCAGTGAACACAATCCACCGTGCCATTCGCTGTTGCCGGCTAAAACTCTATAGGTTAAAAAAGAAGCCATATCTAAACATGATCCAGAAGCGCAGGCGTTTTCTCTGGGCCAAGGCTCATTTAAAATGGACTGTGGCAAAGTGGAAAACTGTTCTGTGGTCAGACGAATCAAAATTTGAAGTGCTTTTTGGAAAACTGGGACGCCATGTCATCCGGACTAAAGAGGACAAGGACAACCCAAGTTGTTATCAGCGCTCAGTTCAGAAGCCTGCATCTCTGATGGTATGGGGTTGCATGAGTGCGTGTGGCATGGGCAGCTTACACATCTGGAAAGGCACCATCAATGCTGAAAGGTATATCCAAGTTCTAGAACAACATATGCTCCCATCCAGGCAAGTCAAGTCAAGTCACCTTTATTTATATAGCGCTTTTTACAATGCAGATTGTATCAAAGCAGCTTTACATTGATAACTGGTACATAATTTTTGCTGCACAGCAGCTCTTAAAGAATAGTGTCAATGCAGGCAGATCAAAGCACTGTTGAATAAATGTCAAGAATACCGTTGAATATCAAATGTCAAGTCAAATGTCCAGACGTCGTCTCTTTCAGGGAAGACCTTGCATTTTCCAACATGACAATGCCAGACCACATACTGCATCAGTTACAACATCATGGCTGCGTAGAAGAAGGATCTGGGTACTGAAATGGCCAGCCTGCAGTCCAGATCTTTCACCCATAAAAAAACATTTGGCGCATCATAAAGAGGAAGATGCGACAAAGAAGACCTAAGAAAGTTGAAAGCCACAGTGACTCCACCTTCAGTAACTTGGGTGTATCCATAGTGACTCCGCCTACTGTAACATCATCCTCATACCCTTTTTTAATACATTTAGAATATGTAACTATGGCATGCTCGCTTAATTTTTCCTTGTGTGTCTGCTGCATGTGTTTTACACATGCTCCTCAACACTACGCGCTCTAATCATGACCTTGCTTAATCCACCATCGATACGTTTTATCGATTTACTAATCAATAAAAAATTGTTTATCAACAATTAATCGATTGTCAATTAATCTTTAGCATTCCTATTTGTGATAAAAGCTACAGTATGTATGTACTATTTATATTATTAATAAGTTGTATAAACCTGAAAATAATTCTTATTTAGGTTTCAGACTGAACAAATCCATATGAACTGAAATCAAATACACAACTAACTGTGTATGTGTTTTATGTTTTGTATGCTTTATATAAATTGTGCCTTGTATTTTCCCCATTTCAACGTACAGCACTTTGGACAACTTCAGTTGTATTGAGATGTGCTTTATAAATAATAAATACAAATACAAATACAAACTAACTAACTTTTTGTTAACTTTTGTTTAATCTTCCTTTTGTTGCGATAGTGCTAAATAGCTTCATCTGTAGTATCTTTACTTCAAGACTCATAAGTGTAAAGGGATGACCCTCAATAAATAAAATTTTAGCACCAGTTCCTCAAATTCTAATATTAACTCTGCTGTGTTAAGTAACTAGAAATATAAAGTAACACTTTTTTTAAGGTCTTTTAACTAGTTGCTTATTAGCATGCATATTACTAGAATATTGACTGTTTATTACTACTTATTAAGCACACATTAATGCCTTATTCTGCATGACCTTATTCTACATTCTTAATCCTACCCAATACCTAAACTTAACAACTACCTTACTAACTATTAATAAGCAGTAAATTGGGAGTTTATTGAGGGCAAAGTCATAGTTAATAGTGAATATGTATTCCCTATACTAAAGTGTTACCAAATATAAGGTAAATGTAAGTCACAATAAAAACATTAGACAAAATAATAAAAATAAAAATAAAATAAAATAAAAAATACAATAAATAAATAAAATATAAAATAAAAGTCCTATTTTGTAACCCATGGGGGTAACTTGATGATCCACCCATGAATAACCTGTCATCTCTTTGCTTTATTTTCATTATATCACTTTGTCTCACTACAACATGTCTTTATTTTTTCTAGAGTACATTGCATCATAACTTCGATCTCTCATATTTTATCCTTGTATCTTGCAATCTAAAAATCTCACTTTTTCATTCTTACAAATATTTAACAATGGTCTTTCCTCTCATTCAGATACTGTATATGCATTTTAACTATACATAGTCAAACTGTCATTTAGCAATATTCTAGAGCATTCAGTCAACATCTTGAAGAGACTTGTCACATGTTTACAAATGAACTTATAAAAGATTATATCTTGATTGAATGATTGTGAGATCTAAAAGTGTTTTTCATCATGCAAAATGCTTCTGAGCACAGTGAGTAATGGTAGCATTTCCATTACTCACTCAATACTCCAACATGGTTTGTTGTGGTATGATTACCAACCATTCCGTTCATGTGTTTTTCAGCAAGTTAGCTAACTGTATTAAGAAAAGGAGAACTGGATGGAACCGCGATGTCATGATTGATTGCTGACATTAAATGCAGATTCCTTTTCCAGAATAATTTTCTGCAGTGGTATGTGCCCAGTGTAGACACAGTCTAAGTCAGAGGTGTCTAATCCTGCTCATGGAAGGCCAATGTCCCAACACACTTGACTGTAAGTTTCTAGTAATCTTGAAAACCCTGATTAGCTGGTCCAGGTGTGTTTAATTGGATTGGAGTAGGATTGGACACTTCTGGTCCAAGTAGTGGTGGTATGATTACATAAACCAATAATACTTAACCCTGTTCTTGGACATACAAAACCGGGGTTAAGAACTACTGACATAAAATTTTAAGGTTGTTTCAATGGAAGTGCCTCTGCAGTTGGTCACTTGATGAAGAAGGTAAGTTAAAACTCAAGCCATATCCAGCAGAAAACCATTTGGATTGTCTCTACTATGTGGTGAAGGGTGAGTTGACACATCATGAATCAACAAATTCCTTGTACATGTCTCGATATTTTGAGTTCAATTGGCTAAATTATAGGTGATCTCCATCCACCCATTTTCCAAACCTCTTGTCCTACCTAAGGTCGCGGGTGTAGGTGATCTCATCCCTGCATGTTTCAGTGAGATCAGTTCTGGCTGGCAGTGCCAGGCCTAGTCTGAATTGGCCCAGAAATAAGGTGTAAGGAAGGAGTGTCATCCCGTTCCAAACAATGACAACATGAAGTTGGCAGAATAGTTGAGCAAGTAAATACCATATTGAGGTTGTGAGCATGCGGCAGAGGGTGTTTACACATAAACGCCCATAAATACAAATGCACATGCATTGAACTGTGCATTCAAGCACAGGCACAGTGTATTTGGTGTGAAAAAAAAAAATACTCCGAAGGGGCTACGAAAAGCACCCTATTAGGATCTTGGAAATCAATTGCTCTTCCATGCTTGAGCTCTATATTTACACTTAACCATCAATTGGCTTCCAAGACTGCAACCCGACTTTCTAAAACCACCAAAGTGACTTCACGCCACTCTTGAGACGGATTTGTTTTGAGCTCTGTACTCCGAGTGAATTGTTTGCCCTCAACTCCCGAACAGAAGCAGGTCCAAACATCTGGAGCTCATCAGCACTTTGAAAACAAATCGCTGCTACTAGTCCCGGAACTTTTGCCACCGAACTCACTACGTTAAACAAACCGTCCTCTGTCTCAGAGTGTGTAAAGATCAGGGGATGTACATACAGAAAGATGAGAGATACTGTTCTGAAGCCAAACATATCAAACAGTTTTAAGGCTGGGGATGTGTGTTAAAAGCATATGAAGGGATTCATTTGCACTCAGTGGAACTGAACAGAATCAACTATTTCTAAAACAACAATCCAGGCTCCAGGTCTGCTCCAAAAATGACTTTCAAGCACTGTTATGTGCGTGGGGCAGAATGCAGGTTAATGCCAGCACAGGGCACCACAAGCTATAGCACAATGCACCATTGTGCCCACTTCAACTGGCTCCCAACCAGATCATTTGAGAGGTGATACAGAGGGAAGATAGTGAGGAGAACAATTATTCGTGACTGAATAGAATGTACTTTGACAAACAATATGTACAAAATTCCACATGCAATCTCTCTCACACACTCTCACATCTCTGAACCCCTGCTTGGGAAGTGTCCTTGGCTTGTTGTTGTTTTTCACGGTGAATCCCAAAGTCCGCCCACACTGCCCACCATGCAGAGACCTTCTGTTCCACCGCAAGCTGCCCACTGCAATACAACACACACACACATAGATCTGCCTCATATACCTCTTAACATTCACATGCATGTGTTGACGATTACCCAGGTGAAAAAAAGTACACCTCTGTAATATACGTAAAAGTGCTCTATTTTCGTGCACTCATTTTGTACTTAATATACTAAAAATTCTTCTTTATTACTACTTAGTACTCAACTGTGCTATTTTGAGACAGTATGAAATTGAACTTAAATGTGCTTTTAATATACTATCTCTGTATTTAAAAAAATATATTTAGCTACCACTTGTAGTACACTATGGGTTCAAATGTACTATTAAGTACATTTAAGTACAAAATTAGTGCACAAAAATATTATAAAATATTAGTGCATGAAAATAGAGCACTTTAAGTATATTATAGAAATGTACTTTTTTTTTTTTCACCTGGGTATTCAAAGCATGTAAATTCGTCCTGTGAACTAAATTTTGCCACACCAGGCAAAATCAGTAAATGTTGCATTATTTTTAGTCAAGTCATGTCAAATTACCTTTTTATATAGCACTTTTTACAATGCAGATTGTTTCAAATTTCAAATTAATTTAGTGCATTTCATCTATATATATTCATCTATATAATATTGAATAGTAGGTGTACCCAACTAAGCAAGCCAGAGGTGACAGTGGCAAGAAACCCAAACTCCATCAGGTGACAGAATGGAGAAAAAACTTTGGGAGAAATCAGGCTCAGTCGTGGGGCCAGTTCTCCTCTAGCCAACAAACGAAAGCTGTAAGATTATGTAAGATAATTCAGAAGTCAGATTGGGATCTTGGAGTATTCAAAATATTTAATCCAGTTCCATCTGGTTGAAGATCGAATTCAACATTCTTCTTATGATGTAACAAGCACATTGGATGTTATGGGAGGTGTTCCCCTGTTCCGGCTGACCTAATTTATGCAGCCTAGCACTGATTTGAAAAATAGAAATTGATAATTTGTCATGTGATTTTAGTCTAGATTTAAACTGACAGAGTGTGTCTGTTTCTCAAACAATGCTAGGAAGACTATTCCAGAGTTTCGGTGCTAAATAGGAAAAGGATCTACCGCCTGCAGATGATTTTGATATTCTATATGTATTCTATAGGTATTTAGGATGCAACTAGTTTAGCCTAGAGAAACCAGTCTAGGTGACCAGTAGTTGATGCAGATGAAACAGTCATCTGATGGTGAACTGGTGGTTTTGCTGGTTTAAAAATGCGAATGCTTACAGATTTTTGCAATGGTTGGACACTTTGATGATTGTCCATTGCTTAAGTCAAATGAGCAATAGAGGCTAACAGACCTAATTATCTAGGTCTGTTTTTAAATTTTCAGCAACTGCTTTTGGGATTTTTGTAAAATCTCTTGCCGTCAAAACCACTGATTCCCCAATCTCGTTCTCCTTCTCCTCCTCCCTTCTCGATTTTCTCCCTCCGTCTACATGCAGACAGCGGCTGATATCCTGTTCTGACCGCAGTCGACACCGCTCCATAACTCCACCCTGCAGACGGATACATACATGCAGCATGACTGGAAGTGAAAGAAGGAACTTCCTGCCTCTTCCTCTGCACAGCGGGTTTGGTCACTCATGTGAGTGATGTGTTCTCAAGGGTGGATATGTGTGTATGCTGAATTTATAGGACAGTAGGTTACGGTTACCATGGAAAAAAAGTCATTCACTCAGTCTAGTAACAACCGGCTTTGGTCTGCCTTGAAATTGTATCATGTGCCTCTGATCAGGACAATACCAGTTCTGTCCATGAAGTGTGTGCATTTTTATTGTCTTGAAATGTCCACTGCCCTGATGCAACCAAGTTGGGAAAATCGAAATGGTTTGTCCTGGATTAATTGGAAAACAAATGGAGATCTTTGCTCAAGTGTTTTTCTTCTGAGAAACAGACCCTAGTAATCTAGTAATAAATAGTAAAAAATAAAGACCCTCGTAATTTCCTCTGGAAGCATTTGGTTTTTAGCATACATCAGATATGTGTTTTGCTTTAACTGTTGTATATTTGCTCTTTTTCTCTTAATTAAATCTCTCCAACAAATTCTCCAATAATCTACTATTCCTCCACTGGTACCCTCACATGTTCGGCAGCAAAGGCACTTTCCACGGGCATAACCTTACGCTGTCTGCAGGGGTATGGATAGCTGCCCGTTTAGCTGTTTTCCTACCAGCCAACACACGCACGTCGTCTAGGACTTCTGTACTGCAGGCAAGCTAATGCGAATTTCCAAATGCACACAGATATTGAGATTTACCAATATGACCCTCTAGCTTTACAAATCAAACATCTGTTCTGTTGTGTCATGTTTTGTGGTTACTGTCATGACCCTCCGCTCTAAACCCCTTCCCCATTCGTCATTTCTGCATTGTCATTTTTTCCACTGTTGGAGATGGAGAAACACTCCAGCACTCTCACCCTAAGTCGTGACAAAACTGCAACACTTCTAGTCTGTGAGAACAATCTTACACAAATCTGCTGAACCTTTTTTCCACAGAAACAATGAACTAGTCTCGGGATTTCGTAACACTTCATAACCATTTCTTCCATGTCCATGTGAGTCAGCTGAAAAAAAGGGAAGCGACTATAAACAGATGAGGAGAAGAAGGTGAGGAGAGAACAAAGCGACAAAAAGGAGAGTGAGATGTGTAAGAATGTGAAGACAGAGACAGACAATGAAGTCTCAGACTCTCTCATGCATGCATATTAGCGACAAGTCCTCTGATATGTTGATTATTTTTAATGACAATAATGACAAAGTAAAATATTTAAGATCTGAAAACTTCATCCAACTCTGACAAAAATACTTGAATGATGGTAATTTACAATGCATGCATTGATATAATACAGGTCATAGTGTATATATAGAGATTACAGAGAATATTATAAGGGGATAGAGATTTCTTATATAGTTTATTTAGTTTATTGATGTGACTCCACGTCATGTCCTTCCAAACCTGCATGACTTTCAATCTTCTGCAGAATACAAAAGCAGATATTAAAAAAAAGAAAAAGAAAAACAGATACAGTTGTCAAAATATCTTCTTTTGTGTCCCACGGAAGAATGTCATACAGTGTTGGATTAACACCAAGGATTTTGTTCAATTTTTTTCTTTTTTTTTTTTTTTGTCTCTTTAAAGGGACTACTATGAGCTTTTCTGAACTGATTACACAAACATGTAACTTTCTATCCTGAAATTCAAAAGTCTGGCTCATCATCACATGGCCAATGCTTTATGAAATACAAGGAACACTCAATGTAAGACTCAATAAGTTCAGAATACTCAAAACATTTGAGGAAGCTTAGTCTCAAAACATTTAAACTATTTTTTTTTTTAAGTTAGTAGGACTTAATTTGGGCTGAGAACTGTGGAAGCGGAGCAAGGCCAGTGTTGTGCACAGGTGTCTCTCATTAACAGTCACATCACTGGCATCCCTTCGCTCACACAGTTCTCAGCCTCGCCCCACTAATCAAAATGTTAATTAGATACAGATCATTTACATAAACATCACATTCAGATCTTGGTTAAATGTTAGATAGCAAATAACAAATGCTATTATAACTATCAAAGAGACTGTTATTATATACTTGCATGTATATAATCAAACAACATAGTATATGTATATGTGTATATGTGGTCTTAAAAGTTTTGCAGCCCATCCTCAAGACTCACCACAATGGTAACCCTACAAATCTAACATAACAGAACCCCCTGTAAATCCCAAAATACACAACATTAAACACTAACTTATGTTTTCCTATGTTAAGCTTGTTCAAAAACACACAAAATAACACTTAATTTCAACATTGAATTTTCTTGTACAGTCTGATGCAAAGAATGCTGGGACTTTGAAATGTGCTGCAACTCAATCATATTAAGTTCAGCTTACTACAATCAAATTTTGAGTTCACACAACTTTTTTTATATTAAGTACAATGAACTTTCATTATTATTTGAGTGAAAAGAACTCATTTAATTAATTTCACTGTTGGGTTTTACAGTGCTCTCAGCAATATATCATGAATCATAATCAAGAGCTGATGCACACCAGATGAAAAAATGGAGAGATTACAAATGGAGACCTTTTTCTTATTAAATCTACTGCTTTTTATCACTAAATAATGACCTCAGTAACAATGGGCCCTATTTTAATGATCTAAGTGTGAATGGTCTGAAGCGCACAGCGCAAGTGCACTTAGTGCGAGTCCGAATCCACTTTTGCTAGTTTAACAAGGGGAAAAATGGTTGGCATGCCCGGTGCATGGTCTAAAAGGGTTGTACCTATTATCTTAATGAGTAATGGGTGTGTTTTTTTTTTGCATAACATGCAATAAACCAAGTCTCATCTCCCATTCCCTTTAAAAGCCAGTTGCGTTCACGCCATGGCGGATTTCGTTATTTACATGCCCGAATTTGCTAGCGGAAAAGCTGTGCATATAGGCGCATATTACTAACGCACCCTTTAATTAACAAAAAAATAAAAAATATACAAATATTGCGGCATTGACTTTAGACCAGGTTTCAGTTGATCAATGGCGCAGTCTATTTCAGTTGCCTCAAAATAGCAACGCGCCAACAATGCGCCTGAACACACCTCGTTTTCAGACCAGAGCACAAATGGGTGCACAAATGGGTGCACAAATGGGAGAAACCTGAAATGATAACTGCGTCGGGCTAAAACTAGCAAAAAAAACAATTGCGTCACGCCTGGCGCCGCATTGCATCGTGTGTATGATAGGGCCCAATGTCTCAGATCTCAGTATGAACTTAGTTGCTCCAAATAATTTTATACTCTACATTACTCTACTCTACTCTAGGCTTGTAACTTATTGACAATTTGTATCTTCCTTTATTATGCTAAGACATTATTGGAAGATCAGGTTGATACTTAAATGTAATGGGGACATCTCACAAGCTCTGAAAGACCAGTTACAGAGCAATGAAATTTGAAACTTGCTGGTTTACTTCAGACCAAAACACATCATATGCAGGTGTTGACCAATGTTGCAGAAGAGCTTTATTTATTTATTTATTTATGAGTTAGTTAGTTAGTTAGAACATGTAGTCACAACTCTTTATGTGTCATTGGCTGTAGTTGAGTGTCATGAGGTAGATTAGTTAGTAGCTCTGATTAGATTACTTCATTGTTAAGAGGAATGTATAATTCTGCAAAGTATAGTTACAACACAGAACTAAAAAAGAATGTGATGTCTTTTCCATCATTGCTGGCTTTTTTTGTGCACGTGCACAATGACTCAGTGGTTTCGCAGTAGAAACCTGCTGATGTATTTTAGTGATAAATGTTACGGAAAGCACAGTCATTCAGATGGTTTAATATGCTTTCGTATTGCAGCACAGTTGAGAGGAAGCAACTGTGGGGAAAAGGTACAAAATTTCTGTGTGGTTCCACATTGCTGCCAGTATTATGCCATGATAAATTCCAATACTTCAACATAATTATTTTCATGAATGTAAAAGTATCTCTGCACACAAACACTAAGTTATATATTAATAATATGTATAAATGTTTATATATTTCAAAGTATGATTAGGTTTGGTTCAAGATTGTTTATTTAGTCTGCAAATCTTTTGGTTTTGCTTAAATGACTCACAGTGGTTTAGTTCAGAATGTAATACTATCATACTGCTTTCTGTATACTATAGAGTAGTGTAGACATGCTTATGCAACAATAAACAAAAGTTTAGAAACAAATGTTAATTGTTATGGTTATTTTCGATTGATTTTCAGACTACTTTTTACTGTTTGCTGTTTGTTAAAAACAACTTATTAAATATTAATATTATTTTTTAAAATATAATTATTTTATTCAGCATAAAATAGGACAAAAAAATACTAAATACACCTTTTTATTTATTTATATACAGTGTGTAATACCATTGCATCATTGTTTTGTTGTTGTTTTTGCATTGGTGTTGTGAGAGGGAGAGAATGTGCTCAATAATCTTAAAAATGTCACAATGAATAATATCTTAATATGCAAAAATCTCTTTATTTATGCAAAGTTTCTT
The DNA here is from genome assembly GCA_036281575.1 of Ancherythroculter nigrocauda. Lineage (NCBI taxonomy): Eukaryota > Metazoa > Chordata > Actinopteri > Cypriniformes > Xenocyprididae > Ancherythroculter > Ancherythroculter nigrocauda. The sequence goes on from VTFQ01000020.1 coordinate 8,027,878, forward strand.
ATTTCTTCTTTACTGGTTTTGTCCCCAGTTTTAACATATGACTTTGGTAACTATTTTCACTTTTGTACAGTATTTCACAATCAGTACTTCTGACAGTAAGGGAGGTCATATTAAGTTAAACCTACTATATATATATATATATATATATATATATATATATATATATATATATATATATACTAACGATGACGTAAACTGAGAATAAGAGGTCGTAGATGCAACAGTCTTCCCCCAACCCTCCTCTCCCGGTGAAGGTGGTGTAATCAAGAGTGAGCTGTAATTAGGCCATGCATGTTATTTTAAGTTTAGAGAACACAGTAATTACCCACACAGTATCACTCCCAGAGAGTGAGAGAGAGAGAGAGAGAGAGAGAGACAGAGAGAATGAGAGAGATGCAGATTGAGAAAAAGCAGACGAGACAGAGGGAGATCGCTGGATAGTTGATGATATAAAGAGAGCCGCAATTTGGAGAATCTTTACTGAAGAACTAAACTTTCTTTTTTACCTTGCACATACACACACAATGAGATTTGTGCGACAAACTAGAAATGGAAATTAATTCTACCAAGTTTATGAACTGACCAAATCAGTTATTCTTTCTCTTTGTACATAGTGTTATTTGTCTTTTCCCCATGCTTGTTTTATTCTCGTTTGAATAAAAGTCAAGAGTATCCAGGGTTTACAAATTTGTTTTAACAATTTGGCACAAAGTGAACTACATACAGAAATGGTTGATTTAGTCTGGTGGTAAAGAATTTGACTATTCCGAACAAAGACCAGATTTGAACCCCAGGTCTACTTCCTGCAGGATAAAGCGTCACAAAGCTCAAATCATCTCAAACTGGTCTCTTGAACATGACAAGGAGTTCACTAAACTCAAATAACCTCCACAGTGACCAAATCTTAATCCAATAGATCAGCTTTGGGATGTGCTGGAATGGGAGATTCTCACTGACAAATCTAGTTTAAATGGGCTTCATTAATAATGTGAAAATTATGTTGTAGGATTTGAAAGTCAAACATAAAGAACTACATATATATATATATATATATATATATATATATATATATATATATATATATATATATATGTGTGTGTGTGTGTGTGTGTGTGTGTGCTTTTGTTTATATTACATTGTGGGGACCAAATGTCCCCATGATGTAATATAAACCTGAGTTCACCTACATCGTGGGGACCAGCCAGCGGTCCCCACAATGTAAATGGGTTTATAAATCATATAGAATGAGTTTTTGTGAAAAAGTAAAAGTTTGCACAGTTTCCTGTGAGGGTTAGGTTTAGGGGTAGGGGCAGGGTAGGGGGATAGAATGTACAGTTTGTTCAGTGTAAAATGCATTGAAGTCTATGGAAAGTCCCCACAATTCACAAAAACAAACATGTGTGTGTGTGTGTGTGTGTCTTTAAAATATAATCTATATAATTTAGTTTTGTTGTTGTTGTTGTTGTTTTTTTATTTTATTTTATTATTTATTTATTGAGGTGTTTGCTCCCATTCAAACAGCATCAGTGAGGTTAGGCACTGACACTTAACTGTCCACAAACTGTGTGCAACAGTTGAAAGCCTACAATTCTCCAGAGTTATATACAGACGTCTTTAAGATAACAAAAACAACAAAAGCATCCTATTTAATTGTAAGGGTCAGGGAGTGGATGGAAAATGGGCATGAAATTACAACTTTTTTTTTTTCACCTTTGGGGGGGATATTGAAATATATTTCCTAGTGAAATATTGACATTAATCAGAACATTTCACAGAGGAATCATGGGTCTCTGATGTTTGATCTCTGTGTATTTGACTTAAGAGATGACTAAGGGCTGTTTACATAGGGCTAACTGTTTGCAGTATGAAAGGTTTCTCTGTATTGACTGAAGGGCGCAGTGAGAGTACAGTAAATATGAGGGGCATGTTGACATAACAGAGAACAGACAGTGGCACACATCTGTCTTCATTCACTCGCAATATCTAAATTATGTCATATGCAGTCTGGCATGCATAAAGTCCCAGTGATACAACAGTAAGTGTCCCAGTGCGCGCTGTTCTGCCTGTTCTGATCATCAATACAGTCATTAACACACATCACACAAGGTTAAAATGCATTTATATGCCTCAACTGACCCTTTTTTTTCTTTATATTTTCTTTATAGTTAAACATTAGTTAATGTAATAACTAACATGAATTAACCATGCACAATACATTTGTTACTGTATTTACTAATCTTTGTTAATGTGTGTTAATGAAAATACAGTTGTTCATTGTTTGTTCATGTTAGTTCACAGTCCATTTACTACTAATTTTAACAAGATTTTAATAACGTATTAGTAAATGTTGAAAATAACATTAACAAAGATTGATAAATGCTGTAGAAGTGCAGTTCATTATTAGTTCATGTTAACTAATGTAGTTAACTAATGTTAACTAATGAACCTTATTGTAAAGTGTTACCATATTCTTTAAAAACAGCCAATGATCAGGGCGATTATATCCTGTCAATCAAAAGGGGGCAAAAAATCATGTCGGACTACAACTCATACTGTTTGTGAAGAAAAAGTCTTGTGTTGAATTTAGGGCTGTCAGAGTTAACGTGACAATAACCCATCCCATCCAATCCAATCCCATTCATCCAATAATCACAAAGAGCTTTGTGCTTTACTTCTGATAGGAAACAGCTTTCAAATTCTGTACATTTTATCACGAAATTCAAACAATAAATGGCATTTTGACACTCTTGAATGTGGTGTGACAGATCGCTGTAGCGCTTCAGTTCAAGGTGCATCTTGGAGCGTGAGTCTTTTCTTCCACTTTAATACAAATTGTAGCATGAAAAAAAAAACAAAAAAACATGCATGAACATCAGAAGGTATGTTGAAAGATACAGTTCAACTTACCAAAATGTATCATGTCTCATTGTAATCACTCAATCAGTGGTTCAATTGAGAAAGACGTCAATAAATCACTTAAAGTTGCATTTAGCCTACCTCAGGAAAGTTATCTAATGATCACAGTTCGTTAGTTAGATAGAAAAACAACAACAGAGGAGCTTATTTACTGTTAATTATATATGTATGTTTGAATAACTTTGCTGTGAAGACAATTGTGAAAACTATGTGCAGATGAGCTGTACACAAACATTTCAATTTTTAAGTGTGATTATTCTATATCTGAAAATAAATAGCAGTTGAATACAGTAGCTCTGTTTTGTTTTTTGTTTTTTTTGTTTTTTTTAAACAGGTTTCATTTTTTTTTTTTTTTTTTTTTTTAAGTTTTAAACAGTTGTTAAAACTGTTTTTAACCTCTAATATTATAGTAATGTAACAAATGAGAGGGTTCACATAGTTTACAGCATTAATTGGGAGCGATATTTTTCCTTGAGAAAATCAAACTATCAATATCAGCAGAGAAATTTAGTATCAGTGCATCTCTCTATAATATATATATATATATATATATATATATATATATATATATATATATACATATACATATACATATATATATATATATGTGTGTGTGTGTGTGTGTGTGTGTCACGTGTCACCAGGTTTCCCGTCAAGCCCACACAGTGATCTCACTCACCCGAGTTCTAATCACCTCCACCTGCTCCTGATCAGCACTTGTAAGCAGCTCAGCATAAAAGCACACACCTCACTCACAGTCATTGTTTGGTCACGTTTATGGACTACTTACCTGTTCTACTCACCTTGTGATGCACTTTGTGCATATATATATATATATACACTTTATATATATATATATATATATATATATATATATATATATATATATAATCTTGAATCAATGTTTCACTTTCAGAAGTTTATTACAATATTAATACAGTGGACACGTTGAAACTAATCTAAAAAAGAACTTGCACACAAAACAACTTTGAAAAATCATTTCATTGATCTTAAAGAAGAAGTTCTTCATGAGAGTTCCTGTTTGTCATTATCCAAAAAAAAAAAAAAAAGAAAGAAAAAAGAAAAAAAAAAATCATTTACTCACATTTATGTTGTTCCAACTTGTATGACTTTCTTTTTTTCATGGAGTACAAAAGAAATAGGTAACACATTGCATGTACTTACTATAGTAATAACAGTAAATGATGCATAATTGCATGCAACTAACCCTAAACCAAACCTTAATTCTAACCCTAATGCTATAGTAAGTACATGTAGTTTATTAATATTAGTACTTAAATCAAAAATTGCACTGTAACAATGACACCTTAAAATAAAGTGTAACCAATAAATATTTTGCAGAATGTTCTGGACCCCTCTCCCTCCCACCCCATATAGACATAGTTCTCAAATCTTATTCCTGTTCACTTATTATCAAATGTAGAACCTTAAGATCACCTTAAATATTTTTCTGACACAAAGCTGCAGTATAATATGTTTTCAGAACACCAATTTTAATTATACCTTCATGGAGCTTTTTTGTAATTTTTTTGAGGCTTGACAGCACCATTTGCTCCCATTTTATAGAATTATTGATGAACATGAGTAAATAATAACAGTATAATTTGCTGAACTAATGCCTTAATTCTCTCTGTATTTCTGGCTGTACATCAAGTTTGGTTCTGTACAGAGATATCTTGTGTGTGGTAAGGTGGACTAACAGACTGCTGAAATATGACACTTAAAAATTGTGTAGATGTGAGGGAACCGGCTCCACGATGCCCTGCTAATCGAACAAGAACACAGTGTTCTCAAACAACAGAAATACACTGCTAATTTTTCTTTCAAGCAAACATGATGCAGCAGCTATGGGGCAAGTAAGTGAAGATTTCATTCAAAAAAGGTCAAAGCTTGTATTTTAAAGGGTTAGTTCACCCAAAAATGCAAATTCTGTCATTAATTACTCACCCTCATGTCGTTCCACACCCGCAAGACCTTCGTTCATCTTCAGAACACAAATTAAGGTATTTTTGATGAAATCCGATGGCTCAGTGGGGCCTCTATTGCCAGCAAGTCAATGAACACTTTCAATGCCCAGAAAGGTACTAAAAACATTTTATGACATTTTCATAACCTTAATGTTATGAAGCGACAAGAATAATTTTTATGCACCAAAAAACAAATTAACGACTTTATTCAACAATATCTAGTGATGGGCGATTTCAAAACATGTGCCTTAATGAAGCTTCGAAGCTTTACGAAAATGTTGTTTCGAATCAGTGGTTCGGAGCATGTATCAAGCCAAAATCACATGATTTCAGTAAATAGGCAGTAGGCTTCATTATATCATAAGTGTTTCGAAATTTCAATGGTTCACCACTAGGGGACGTGACTTTGGCAGTTTGATACTCGCTCCGAACCACTGATTCGAAACAAAAGCTTTGAAGCTTCATGAAGCAGTGTTTTGAAATCAGCCATCACTAGATATTGTTAAATAAAGTCATTATTTTGTTTTGTTTTTTTTGATGCACAAAAAGTATTCTCGTCGCTTCATAACATTAAGGTTGAACCACTGTTCACATGAACTGTTTTAAATATGTCTTTCGTAGCTTTCTGGGCATCTGAAAGTGTTAATTATCTTGCTGGCAACAGAGGCCTCACTGAGCCATCAGATTTTATGAAAAATCTTAATTTGTGTTCTGAAGATGAACGAAGGTCTTACAGGTGTGGAACGACATGAGGGTGAGTAATTAATGACAGAATCTGCATTTTTGGGTGAACTAACCCTTTAAGGGATCTGTTTGTGAAAATAAAGTAAAAATTTATCAAATTTAACATTATCAATGTTTCATTATAAATACTAGTTGGAAATCATGTGATTAATTATAATTATTGTATTCTGTTGACAGCAATATAGTTTTATTTTAGAAAGAAATTTGTCAGTTTAATAGAAAGTATACATTTTTTCCAGATATTCTGCACACATATTTCACAGGAGTGTTTTAGAAAAGGGGGTCCTGCACAAGGGGATCATCATATGTGGAATCCATGACATAAAAAAAGCTATGCTTGTTGCTCTCCACACTGCATTTATGGGTATGTATGTGAAGGAAGGGAAAAACCAAGAGAGAGAAAGAGGGACACATAAAGATATAGAAGGATTTAACATGTCATTCATCTGTAACTAAACCCTTTCTGTAAATACAGAAACATTTACCTCACCACAGGGCCACTTTAGAATAATCTCTGTACTTTTTAGTCATGTTTTTTCCAAGTCGCATTTGTGACGAAGTGGAAATCCAAGTTACTGCATCTGGAGACGAGGCCACAGGCATTATAATTGTTTAAAAAACGAAATCATCTTTTGATCATCATCTTTTCAGCATTGACTGTGCCACACTCATTCTCAGGCATGCTAAGCCATACATTAGCTCTAGTTTTGTAGGCAACCAGCATGAAGTTTTGAAACCAGGGCACTACAGTAGCGTCATGTTTTCCCCAGGGAGAAGCCCATCACGATCCCCTGGGAGCATGTGCGTGTGGTTATAATTATCCTGCGCCAATAAAATGTAACAACAGCCTAACCTTGTTCAATGTCTCACCTTGTGCGGCCACACCCTCCAATAAAAAGCATTTGAATATAAAGAGTGCTAGCTGGAGAATGTGCTTAGCTGTGCCTCCTAAGCAAAATCTCAGAATAACTGCTATCAGGACTCCTCTTACTGCCACAGCTAAGGGGCTAACCTTGCCTTAAATATCCCTTGCATTTAATTCATATCCCCCCCACAACATACTGTGCTATTGATCCTGACTTTGTCTTTTATAACACCTATGTGACCTTTAGAGGGGTCGGAGTCGCCGAAATCAACCTGCAAACTTATAAAACTGGCCGGAGTTCAAGGAGAGCTCATGTTTACGTTAGCCAGCGGGCCGAAAGAAACGGTTATACAAACGAGATGGTTTTAATATAGGCCTATCAGTTCTTTCTTTGAGACAGCAATGCTGCAGAATTTTTTGTTGTTGTTGTGTTATGGCACTTTACAATTCTAAGGGGTGAATGAAATTAGACAACCGAGCGATGAACCTGCACAAACTTTAAATAAAGCCCGGAACACACCAAGCTGACTGTCGTCCGTCGGGCAGTTTTTGTTCGTCGGCCGACTAAAGCCGAGTTCAGACTGCACGATTTTCAAAGTAGTCGGGTCACTGTTCTTTTCACACTGCATGACTATCTTGGCCAGCATTCAGTCGCTGCTGTGTTCAAACTGCACGATGGATCGGCGATAGAAGGTTTCAAACTGCATGACTTTACAATAGGAAGAAGGAAGAGTCGGCTTGGTGTGTTCCGGGCTTAACATTACATAACTAGTGTTATTTATATACTGCACAGTTCCTGATTTTTCAAGTTATTTCACATAACATAATTCCAGCCACAAATTCATTGCCATCTCTTACACGTCAAATTGAATACAATTTATGAACACATACAAATATAATGTTATGTTCCTTATGTCTTGTCAGGACTTTTGTTGTATTTCCTGTTTCTAGTGCCATGTTTGTAGTTCATTGTAGTTTTATTGATTAGTGTTGATTGTTCCCAGGTTTGTCTTGTTAGCTTGTTACCCAGTGTTTATATGTTTATGGTTGGTTATTGTCCTTCCATGGATGTTGTGTGTAGTAGTTTTCTGTTTTATCTCTGTGTTCCTTGGTTGTTACTTTCTTATATCATTAAATAAACCTGCATTTAGATCCTTCTCTGCTGGGCTTTTTAGTCTGCCTATCACCATATTTGTCATAATTTCAAACTTTTTCATGACTTTTCCAGTCCTTCACAATTAGATACCGTATAAGGCTTTTTATTTATTTATTTTTAATAAATCACTGCAATGAGATTGTACTAAATGCAGTCATTATTTTACTCACCCTTAAGTCATTCTAAACCTGGATTTCTTTCCTCACAATAAATTTCTGCACAAAATATTCACTGGTCGTTCTCATACAACTAATCCATAGCGTTGCGTTATCAGGGCAAGGGCTGTCAAACTCCAGAAAGCACCAAAAGTAACCGTAGTCCATATGACTCACAACTAATGCCTCTTAGAGTCACCATGAAATCAAAAATCTTATTTTTTATGTATCAAGCCCCACCCAATGTATGTTAGATTATGTTAGATAGGGTCTGTGTTAACTTGATATCTGTAAAAATGTCTTATACTATTGTCATACTTATAATATTTTTTATAATATAAAAATAACTAACATTATATTAAAATAAATATATTATAAAAAATATATATATTTTTTTTTTCAGTCAAACTTACCAGTTGTTGTCTTAAACAGATGTTTCACACCAAGCTTAAAAAAAAAAAAAAAAAAAAAAACTTCCTTCCATGTATATCTGAGGCCACATCCAAATATGCATACTTTTTTTGTAGCATACTGTGTTGCATGGTTAGGACTAGGTAGTAGCTGTCTATCTGTTTCAGTGTAATCTAAATCCATACGACATTGACATCTAAATTTCAAGTCCAATATCAGTGACAACATGAATTTTAATATTACCATGTGTGTTGCCAGGCTATCTGTGGTCCACAGGAAAGAAAATGCACAAAGAGTTGCTCTTTTCAGTACTCATCTAACACTTAATATGTGGTGCTGTGCTCGTGGTTCCAGCTCTGGGCTGCAAGCCGAAAGGTTGTGGGTTTCGAAGCTTAGAAGTGGGAATGAGCCAAATGTTGGACAGTTACTGAAGTCAAAATCTGGTTTTAACAATAATTTACACTAACAAATGGCATTTGAACACAAGAATGGAGGACACAAGTTGGCCTACTTTGGTTCAAAGGCACTGTGACCTTTTCAGTACTGTATTTGAGAGCAAAGTATGACTGCTACTTGAGTTGCAGCCTGCCCGCAGACCGCATGATGCGTAATGTGTCCTGAAAGGGATCGAACTGGTGAAATCCACCAAATCTGATTGGCTAGCCATTACGCAACATCTGGACATTCTGGAGGTCAAGTTTCTGTTGTGCTTAGCAAGCTATAATTAGCTATAATTATTTTTTTGTTGTTGTTTTTTTTCCAAGTAAGAACTAGTGGAGAGTTTTGCCAACATTTGTGAAGTTGAATACTGAATATTTGAAAGAAGAATTTAGTTTGAGGTACAAGTACAGGGGTGTCCTGCTCCTGGAGAGTTCATCTCCAACCCTTATTAAACACACCTGAAGCAGCTAATCAATGTCTTACTCGGCATACTTAAAAACATCCAGGCTGGTCTGCTGAGGCAAGTTGGAGCTAAATAGTGGACAGTGGTCCTCAAGGTCCGAGTTTGGACACCCCTGTACTAGTAGCTTTGATGCTTATTTGACATCAGACTAAGGCTGCATGATGTATATCGAAATTATTGAAATATTGCAAATGTACATATCAAAAAATGCATATCGCAATGGCTTACAATAACTGAAGGATTTTAATTCTTCAAAAGATTATAAGATTAAGTCTAAGTTTTAGGTTGACACAGACAGCAGAGAGTAGACTGGACACATGATTGTTACATACGTGTGGTATGCTTAGTGTTATTAGGCGCAATAAGCAAAGTAGCCTACTCACATGCACCTCTTGGACAGCGTGTGATTCAGTTCTCTTCCGCAGCTTATATGTCCAAACGCACATAATGTTAAAGTGCCCGTCTTGGTAAGTATTCACGTACACATAATCAGTTATATCTTAAAAGGGGACCTATTATGCAAAATTTGAACACGTATGTGTGTCCACAGTGTGTGTAAACAACCAGCCTAAAATGGTTAAATTCCAACCACTCCTTTTTTTATAATCCCCATAAATCTCTCTGAACGAGCGATTCCAGATTTCCCCTATACTCTTACATAAGAGTAGAGAGAATCTCCGCTCATGATTGGCAATGGAATCAGCATTATTAGCTTAGCTCCTCCCCCGAGTGAGTTGTACACAGTCCGCCATGTTAATCTCCTTGCCAGAGCAACATTCAAGTAAGAAATGTATTTTTATTAAAGCTACTAAAGTTTTTTAATAAAGAGCAGTGAGTGATTTTCCGTTTTTCTTTTGTTTGAGCAGATATCCAAGATCACAATATTGCACAGCAAACACTGGTCTAAATATTCTAATATTCACCATGTTACAGTGTAAACAGTCATATTTTATATTGTATTGTGTTTTATATAATGGAGCATAAAAACATCCTGGTGTCGTACATAGACTAGATATTTATTTAGCATTGAAAGGTTGCCTACCTGCCTATAATTCATATTTCAACATGTTTACGTTGACACAGTTTAATTAATAACTTGTTAAACGTGTACAAGTTTGTGTAACAATAACACGTTAACTAATGTGAGTGGAAATCAATTACTTACCTCAGCTGCATCAATCGCGTTCTTCTTCTGAGGTAAATTCATCACAGTGCGTCTTCCAAACTCGATGAAAAGCAGAGGAACGATGAAGCTTGATGCTTGTTTATTGTGGTCTCATAAAGATAATGAGCAGACGTGTGAGAAACGATATGACTTAATTTAAAAGTAAACACTTCAAGCTTTCTAAAGACATATCTCTCATGTCTGTGTAGCAAGTATTGGCTGAGTTTCAGTTGATTTTTGAAACGCGTTTCAGAAAAAAGTTCACAGAGACTGAGGTGGCAAAAAGTGCACCCTGTTTGTTTTTTTTATTTTACAAAAGCACAAAGTTTTGTTGTTATTGTGAGTGTACACAAATAAAAGTAGACACCTAACAGTTTCGAATGATGTATAACACTTATCTGTATGATCAAAATCGACAGAGTATTTTGAGTCTCTTTTGCACTGATAAGAAAAAAAGCCAGGTGGTCGCGTCGGCGGAACTGTGAACCCCAGGGGGTTAACAGCACATACAGAAGTCGGTACTGTATATTACGCTGCTGTCACTTTAATATACAAATCTAATATACACATGTGATTTCTTTCCCTGCTGTTTACATTCACAGACATAACTGACTCTGATTATGTGAACTTTGAACTTTGTTTTTGACATAACCTTGTGTGTATTTGACAGTTGAAGTGCAATAAGACATGTAAGAGAAGTCAGTTTAATATTCACAGAATGTGCCATTTGACATCCAGATTTCTGTGCGTGTGCTTCAGATGTGTGTGCTCAGAAAACCATATATCAGAATTTTAAACTCTTATGGCTTTAAAAAGCATGCAAATAATTTACTTTCATGATGACGAAGAACTGCAATGTCACGTGAGCGTGACTGCCATAGAGATAATAATCAAAACCAAACAGATGTTTTGTTTTTAGCAGAGTATCTGAGGCACGAGTTGTACAGGCACCACACTCTTCAGGAAAGTGAGGTGGGGAGCAGCAGCTCATTTGCATGTAAAGATACATGCATAAAAACAACATGTTTTTCCTTCCACTCAAAAATGGGCATTTACAACATAGTATAATAAATGATCAGTGGGTTATTTTGAGCTGAAACTTCACAGACTCATTCTGGGGACACCTGAGACTTATATTACATCTTGTTAAAAGGGACATAATAGGTCCCCTTTAAGGGCACAGTAGAGAAAGAAAGTGCAAGTGTAACAATATATTGGATCTGAGCAGCTCTTAAAGTGACAGCAGCAGCTTCTGTCTGTGTGCTTAATGTTAATCAAACAACAATAGACAAAGAGAAAATCACTCACAGCTATTGACCAAATAACTTTTGTAGCTTTAATAAGAATTAGTGTATATTTAATTTATTCAGTGAAGACTAAGCAGTGTTTTATTTTTACACTTTCTGTTGTTAAATAAACCTAATACAGGCCAACTTGAAACCCTAAACACCTGGTTTACACTGATGGTAAAATGACATTTACTTTTTATGTAATGCTACAGTAAAACACTGTTTTACACTTTCAGAAGTTGTAGGGATACTTTCTTCTGTCAAAATTAATGTGAAATAAATGTATTTTACACACTTAAAGCATTACCGTATCGCATATTAAACATTGTGTTGTTTAATGAGTTATTGCATATCACATTTTTCTTCAATATAGTACAACAACTGTGTAGTTGGGTGGTACTTGGCCAGAATAAACAAAAAATATGCACTAGGTTTAATGTCAATAGTCAAAAGTCTGGCTCACATGGCCTGTTGACAGTTAATGTGGATGACACACACTCACACAGTAATACGTGCAGTTTTTAAGTACCATACCCATAGCGGGAAATGTCACCACAGATAATGGCTCATACCACAAGATTCATTACACACCAACTGGCAAACTGAAAAACTCTTTTTTTTTAGAGGAATCAGTTTAAAACTGATTGTCTGTTGTAAAGGTATATTTTATAATGCAATTGTATTATTTTATAATGCAAATCTCAGTTAATCCCATCTGTTATCAAGTAGCACTGTTAATATGTTTTTAATATGTTTAAAATCAGGAAAAAAAATGTATGTTTTATGTTGGAAATGGGAAGTCCTTTCTCCGTGATTACCAGGAACAATTGCTATGGCACTTCCTAAGAAAAGGTTATTTTGGTATTATGATGCAACCACTGATGTCTGGTGGATGTCTTCATCTCCCTTGAATAAGACACTTTATTCACTTTATTTACCTTTTGACAGTTCTCATTATGGCCCTGTTTACACCTGGTATTAAGATGGGTTTTGGTCGGTCGGATCACAAGTAGAGGAGATACATTATTGTTTACACCTTGGGCCATATTCACAAACCATTTTATCTTACACTCTAAAAAACCAATGTTGGGTTGAAAACTCAATTTAACTTAAAATGGGGGGGGGGATGGGGTTGGGAAAGGTCACCTGAGCTGCCCACAAGGCTATCGACGCTGATGATAGGACATTATTTTCAACTTCACTGCAATGTTTTATTCTCCATCATTCAATTAGCCTTAAGATGTTTTGTGAATACGGCTCCTGGTTTTTTAATCCATGTCTTTTGTCCACTTTCAATGGACAATGGGTGGGTAAATGTATGGGCTTTTCAGATCTTTCGATCTAATGGACAAAATAAACTCACGCAATTTACATATAAACGTAAAAGGAAATGACAGAAAAACATACGGAGAGCGTATGTTTACACATGTATTTAGCGTCGTCAACATGTGATTGGACTGACCAAAACACATCTTAATACACATCTTATGTAAACAGGGCCAATGACAAAGACCTCTTGACGAATTTATTTAAAGGGTTAGTTCACCCAAAAATGAATATTCTGTCATTAATTACTCACCCTTATGTTGTTCCACACCCGTAAGACCTTTGTTCATCTTCAGAACAGAAATTAAGATATTTTTGATAAAATCCGATGGCTGAGTGAGGCCTCCATTGACAGCAAGTTAATCTACACTTTTGAATGCCCAGAAAGGTACTAAAACATATTTAAAACCATTCATGTGACTTCAGTGGTTCAAACCTTAATGTTATTAAGTGACAAAAATACTTTTTGCATGCCAAAAAAACAAAATAGCGACTTTATTCAACAATATCTAGTGATGGGCGATTTCAAAACACTGCTTCATGAAGCTTCAAAACTTTACAAATCTTTTGTTTTGAATCAGTGGTTTGGAGCGTGTATCAAACTGATGAAGTCATGTAAACCTTTGAAATTTTGAAACATTTCGAAACACTTATGTTGTAACGAAGCCTTGTGTACTGAAATCATATGACTTTGGCAGTTTGATACACGTTTCTGTTCTGAAGATGAACGAGTAATCGATGAGTAATCAATGACAGAATTTTCAGTTTTGGGTGAACTAACCCTTTAAAAATAAAATCCAGATTTAAACTAAAGTCATTAGCAGTTTTGGTTTTGTGGAATTTAATGATGATCCAAACTTCAATCATGAAATATCACCCCCAAGTCTAATCAACACAAAAGGACATCCACATCCTATTTGTTTTCATTCCTTAAAAAATGACAAAATTCATGTGATTAATCACAACTAATTAGTTTAATCCATTAAAAAGCTTCACATTTAAGCCATTGTTTCATCATTAAATCAAAAGGTTTAAAAAAGCAAAACCAAGTGCCCCCTGCTGTGCCATACACGTGGTGGTCAGGACAGGGAGTGAAAGAGAGAGAGGGAGTGGAGGTGACCAGGAGGGGGACTGGTGTCCGAGTCAGCCTGACGCCACACTAAAGCAGACACCTCCTCTCTCTGTTGACTCAGCACTTGGCCTCAGGCTCAGAGAGACAACGAGGACTGCAGGGTCCTGATGTCTGACTCCCTGTCACACGTCAGGTACTAAAAAGAGAAGAGTGAAACAACAAAATTGCATGTTAATGACTTTCATAGCATCAGACAGGAGTTCTCCAGTCTCAAGACTGGAGAAAAGTGTTCTTGTCAGGTCTCAGAGCTGTCACTGACCAGTCGTATCAAGCTACAAATGAGGAAAACCTGCTTCTCAATCACAATAGAAAAACAAAGTTCGGTTGCATATTCCCCATTTCTGAGGCAATAAAATAATCCAGGGCTTTTCAAGCTATTTTTTTCCTGGAACAGTTCTTCACTGACAGTCAAAGAATCCTTCATACAATCTGTATTTCTAGGACTTTTCTCCATAGGCTCGTAAAGTTGACAGTTCTTGACAGTTAAATCAAGCGATTAGTGGTGTCACTAGCTACCTGCCCTCAGGGAGTATCTCATCCCCCTCCCCCTCGCTTGAGTAACAGACTAAACAAACAATCGGCAGTCAGCCTGACTGTGGGAACCATGCAGAGTCTGGATGTATGTCCAGCAGATTGACAAGCATCTCTGTGCAGCTCATCAAAGAATGTCAAGCAGAATTTTACTCAAAAGTGTTTGACCTTCATTATTCATTTGCTGTGAATGGTTCAGATCTCATCCAAGTGGTCACTTCCACTGTCTTATGGTGGAAAATGGACCTTTGGAGTCTGGATATAAACCATATTTAAAATGGCATGAACAGAAATAAGGCTGCGAGGGACAGTGGTGCAGCCAAAGAAACATTCCAGTGGACAAAAAAAAAAAAAAAAAAAAAAAAGGGCAGAAAATTTGGGTTATGGAAAGTAGACATGAACTAAGCCCTTAAAACAGAACAACACATTGAACTGACTGTGTTTCTGTCCTTCACAGCCTTGATTTGTCAGCATCAGAGTCAAGGAAGCCTAGCACTTGTAAAGTGGCTGTTCTTATTCCAGAATGCATGTGTAAATCCATATGCTCTTCATTGCATTGAACTTCATAGACTGCAAAGCTTTGGTTATTATATAATTAGCCTTTGACTGCCTAATTTGGCTGCATTAGTATCCAGATGAAAAGTATGTTAACAGGTTTGAGATGTATAGGGATGTTTTTTATTTATTTATTTGTTTATTTTTTGAAAACACGTAGCAGGTTTCCAGATATTCTATTCATATCTAGGTTTTTGTGCCAGCTCTGGTAATTCCATCTACCCACTACTCAATAGTCAGGGCAGATTGCATTTTGATTTGTACACAGATGGAAATGAGCTTGTGAGGCATTCACTACATTTTTTTTTTTTTACTAGATGCTAGATCGCATAATTTTCAAAACTCACAACTGTGTAATGGAGTTTTTGTCCACTGAAAGTTTTTGGAAAGATGTTTTGTCAGCTGAACAATTGACTTGTTAAACTACAATACAATCTACATGACACACTGTACTTATAACCCACATGTTTTCATTCATGTCAAATACTACATAGTTACCTTGACTAAGGTCTTTTATGCTTTTGTCAGATGCTTTTATCCAAAGTGAGGCTCACTTTGAATTTAAGGTACAGTTGTGGTCAGAATTTTTGGCACCCTCGGTAAATATGATCAAAGATGATAATAAAAATAAATCTGCATTGTTTATTTTATTTTTTTTATCTTTAATTCATAAAATTAGCAAAAATCTAACCTTTCATTGAAAATAATTGAAAGTGGGGGGGAAATCACATAATGAAATAAATGTTTTTCTCCAAAACACGTTGGCCACAATTATTGGAACCCCTAGAGTAAAATATCTCTGAAATATATCCCCATTCATATTTACATTTTTTTTTTTTTTTTTTTAGCACACCAGGGTGATCATGAACATGAAATTGTCCAGCCATGACTTCCTGTTCCACAGGAGTATTAACATGAGGAAACTCAAAGGCCAAATTCCCTTAATCATTCATCAAAATGAGTAAAACCAAAGAATATAGTTCTGATGTGCAGCAGAAGATTGATGAGCTTCACAAAATAGAAAGTGGCTGTAAGAAAATAGCTAATGCATTGAAAATCCCCATTTCCACTATCAGGGCAATAATTAAGAAGTTCCAGTCAACTAAAAATGTTACAAATCTGCCTGGAAGAAGAGGTGTGTCTAAATCGTCCTAATGTGCGGTGAGGAGGAGAGTTTGAGTGGACAAAGACTCTCCAAGGATCACAGCTGGAGAATTGCAGAGATTAGTTGAGTCTTGAGTCTCAGAAAGACTAAAAAAATTATTATTATTATTATTATTATTATTATTATTATTATTATTATTATTAATTATTATTATCAAACAGCACCTATATCCCCACAAGTTGTTTGGGAGGGTTTCAGGAAAAATACTCTGCTCTCATCCAGAAAAAATCTTTAAACGGGACCAGCTTCTATGGTAACTAAACTTAAAAAAAAAAGAGCTTTTTGGCAGCAAACCCACCAGATGGGTTTGGTGCACACATGGATAAAACAAACAAACAAACAAAAAAACATACAGGTATGGAACAACTTGAGGGTGAGTAAATGATGACACAATTTTCATTTTTGGGTGAAGTATCCCTTTAATATGGTCAAGCAATTCAAGATGTATTTTGGATAACTAGCTCAAACATGTCACTTAGTCAATTAGTCAACAATCTACTACCCCTAACAAGACTGGCCAAGATTAACTCGACTCGCCGGTTCATCACCTGATCAAGCACCAAAACCTGTTTGGTCCAGCTAAAAACCTTACTAGTCAGATATGGAGCTCCTTTATTCAGTTAGTTTGGTTGTGTTATCAGGGTTTTCATTCACATTTTGATCCTGAATGTTGTCTTGTGGTTAGAGGAAGGTGTTTTTGTTTGGCAAAGACAGTCAAGACTTTAAGTTGTTTTTCAGAGTTGTTCAGCTTCATTCATCAGCGTTGTAATATTATGAATGGCTGATGATTAACTCAACAATTTAGAAAAGTTGTGGAGGTAGAGTACTTCAGAGTTTGATGACTGGACAAAAACTTCTTTCTCTGGCAGTGTGAGCTCTCTACCATTTGTTTTCTCCATTCCTTTTATATTCTGTGGTTAATTTTGTAACTCCACTGCTCATTTGTTGTTTCTGCCCAGCTGAAAAATTGATTTTTTCAACAGGGTAGTCTTTCCTTGCCTTTGTTGTGATGGTTGAGTCTAACTTCTTGATTCAGCTTTGCTTTGTCATTTAAAAAAAACATTAATTTAACAGTTAAGGAGTGAGTTGGTTTTGGTAGCATAATTTCATACCAATTTGTATCAGATGAAATCTATAACCTTAAATAGAATATGCATTGCATTTAATAAATTCTCAGTATAGGAAGTAAAGCATGACACAGTACAGTTTTGATTTGCACATCATTGCACACACTGAGATCATTTGCATAAATAGCACATTCAGGAACCATTCCCTATATCTGCATCTATTTCTTGAAAATGATGGCATGGTGGTGCTTTGGATTGTAATTGTAACTCTGGAAAGAGTTGAAAGATTGTTGTAGGTTGTATATGGCACAAACTTATTACTCCAAACATGTAAATAGACTGGAGAAATGTGCATGAGCTTGTAATGTGCGTGAGCGAAGAGCGAGTACATTTTCAGAAATAATATACTGTAGAACTTTGTGTTTCATATTCGGCACAATATTGAACACTGATTGATTCTGTTATTTTCCCATTTGTCACGGTAAAGCTACTTTGAAACAATCTGTATTGTATAAAGTGCTCTATAAATAAAAGTGACTTAATTTGACTTGATATAGGATTCTTACCAATCAGCTTTAACATTTCAATATTGGTGCTTCCCTGGTGTGGACACAGATTCACATCACTAAGGGCAGGATTAATGTTGATTGTAATATGAGATCAAACTACAGTAGTCATGTTGCCATAATGAATCATTGCCCTTTGAAGGTTCCAACACTGTCTTCAGTCTCCTGACGGACATAAATTGCACAATCCAGAGATGTGACCTGCCAAAAGCCAGCAAATCCTCCAAAAAAAAAAAAAAAAAAACATTCCTACAGATGTATAATATATATTTTATTATCAGCAAATATATTGTGTACAAGCTACTTGTGTGTGTGTGTGTGCTTTTGTTTATATTACATTGTGGGGACCAAATGTCCCCATGATGTAATATAAACCTGAGTTCACCTACATCGTGGGGACCAGCCAGCGGTCCCCACAATGTAAATGGGTTTATAAATCATATAGAATGAGTTTTTGTGAAAAAGTAAAAGTTTGCACAGTTTCCTGTGAGGGTTAGGTTTAGGGGTAGGGGCAGGGTAGGGGGATAGAATGTACAGTTTGTTCAGTGTAAAATGCATTGAAGTCTATGGAAAGTCCCCACAATTCACAAAAACAAACATGTGTGTGTGTGTGTGTGTGTGTGTGTGTGTGTGTGTGTGTGTGTGTGTGTGTGTGCTTTTGTTTATATTACATTGTGGGGACCAAATGTCCCCATGATGTAATATAAACCTGAGTTCACCTACATCGTGGGGACCAGCCAGCGGTCCCCACAATGTAAATGGGTTTATAAATCATATAGAATGAGTTTTTGTGAAAAAGTAAAAGTTTGCACAGTTTCCTGTGAGGGTTAGGTTTAGGGGTAGGGGCAGGGTAGGGGGATAGAATGTACAGTTTGTTCAGTGTAAAATGCATTGAAGTCTATGGAAAGTCCCCACAATTCACAAAAACAAACATGTGTGTGTGTGTGTGTGTGTGTGTGTGTGTGTGTGTGTGTGTGCTTTTGTTTATATTACATTGTGGGGACCAAATGTCCCCACGATGTAATATAAACCTGAGTTCACCTACATCGTGGGTGTGTGTGTGTGTGTGTGTGTGTGCGCATTTAGCAGGCAATTATAGATGAGGATCTTTATTTTTTCATTACACAAGATGTTGTCATGAAGTTATGCAGGTACACACCCTCTGGAGAAACATATAATTAAGTGCAAGGACATAATCTAGTAAGAGTTACACAGGTAAACCTCACTTACCTGAGTCTCAAGAGTGATGAAGCTGAAGGGTGCAGTATTAAATGACCTTGTTAGAACCTGCCTCCCATGTCGGTTGACACTGATTCAGACCAGCTAGTAAGAGTTGTGTGGGTAAACCTCACTCACCTGGCCTCAAGAGGCGCACTAGTGACTTTAGCGTCCTTCTTAGTGGACCCACATCCCATACCTGGTGATGTTGATTCAAATCCTGCTTGAAGTGGTGCGAGTAAAGCTAGTTATATTGGTGCCGTGACCCGGATGGGAGTAAGTGTAAGGGAGGCCAGCTAGTAAGAGCTTTTCGGGTAAATATCATTCACCTGGCCTCAAAAGGTGCACTAGTGACTAGTAGCACTAGTAGAGGCTGCAGACTTTAATGTCCTTGTTATCGCACTCACCTCCCATGCTGGTTGCGATGCGAGTAGGATCAGTAGCACATGGTACATTGCTCACTTAAAGGTGCTCTAAGCGATCCTGGGCGGAGTAACTTCCTGTTGACGTTCGAAGTGTTGTCAAACAAAACAGAGGCTAGCTAGACCCTCCCTCCTCCTCCTCCTCCTCCTCCTCCTCCCCCTCCTCTCCGTGCTTCCTGAAACAGTCATGAACGCACATTTAAAATCATTCTTGTCGGTTATTGGCTGGAGCATGTTTATTGTGTTTTGTGGTCCAGGCTGCACCAGTTTGTTTTTATTGCCATTTTTGGAGCTTGTGGCGACTACAGAGACCGCGTTTTTTTTTACAGTGTGTTCAGGGGACAGGCAGCTAGCGGATTGTGAGGAGATGTTTGCTCTATGTGACAAAAAAATGTTTTGGCCTAAAAATGCGTGACATTGCTTAGAGCACCTTTAAGGGGCTTTCACACTGGAGGAACCTTTTCATAGTTAATAGAACTATTGGCTGAAGTACCCGGATTTTGCCGTGTTCACACCGCAGGAACTAGGAATGATTTTAGTACTAGGAACTCCTGTTGGAGATGAGTAGGGTCTAATCCAGCACTTATAGGAACTATCAATGAAGTAAGTGTATGTTGAATGGTCAAACGCATGTCAAACACAGACACCCGACATTTTTAAAAAGCCGTGTAAACATATTTACTTCAAGAACATGGAAAACAATGATAATGGCATTTACCTGTTGTCTGCAAGGTTGTGTTCTTTTCTCCACCTCGATGATATGTAATGCTGAAAGTTGTCACAGGAGATTTTGTCTCTTAGCCCCACTTTTTGTTCTTTCAGTCACGTAAATTATGTTTACATTCCATCTCTGTTATAACGAAATCCATGACACACAACAAACACAGTTCCGATCACAGCATCCTCCATCCACCTGTTTTTAGCTTTTGCAAATGCCACGCTTAAAGACGCACACCAATTCCTATTTCCGGTGCGAATGCAACCAGGAACCTGGCCCGGGCTCCTAGTGGCTAGTTTCTAGAACTATTCGGTGCGAAACCCCCTTTATTGTAGGGACAGCAGTCTTCCAGTATCGACCCCCCCCCCCACCTATCACAAAAAAAGAAAGTTTGCCACGTGGAGAATCTGAGACGGAAGAACAAGCACCAGACGTTTTTGATTAGGATTGGTGTTTGCTGTTCTGCACTCTGATTAAATCCTACAGTGTGAGAATAAAGAACGAGAGACTGAATCTGGTTAAATTGGACAGCAGGAGGTCTATGTGTGTGTCTGGTGGGGGTTGGCTTCTACTCTACCTATTACTGAAAATGGTCGCCCTCATAAAACACATTTGTCTCAAAATTGCCAAACCATTTTAACATCATCAAAACAGGTTTAATCAATTACCTCAGTTCTCATGCTCTCTCATCTTAATTATGCTGTAGAGACAGCAGTCAGGTTCTGAAGGTTAATACTGTGACTGAGATAACAATCTCTCCAGCTCCTTCACTGATTGATGGGTAGCAGCGCTCAGGAAGAGAGTGAACATGGCATGGAAGCAGCGGTAAGACGTGTGGGAGGGGTACGTTAGCAGAGAACAATAGCTCTTAAATTAATGTCTGCACCCGTAAATCAGGGAAAAAGAGAGACCAAATTGGCCCTGCGATTGTTGAGATATGGAACGTGAAATCCAACTACAGCAGGACGGTTTATCAAAGTGCCCATGCAAATGCTTGAACAAAAAGACCTATTGCACAGGAAATGGACCATCTGACAGCAGTGTGGAATGCTCTGACAGAAATAAAGATAACTTTGTTGCTCTGTCACAATAGACAGAATTGAAAACAATGATTTGATTGTACGTTTCTTCATTTAGCATGTCTACTTTAGTTTATTCGTTTTTTTTTTTTTTTTTTTTTTTTAATTAACATCATGAACACAAAATTAGCCACATTTTTCTGGTCTGTTATTCAGTTCATGTTTTCCACATAAATGTTCATCTTTGAAAAATGTCTTTTTCAAAATGTATAACTAAGTCATTATTAATAAACATTATTTATTTTTTTTTTATTTTTTTTTTTACTATTTTCAATTTATTATTTAATTGTTTCCAGTTCAGATGTCAGTCACAGTTCAAATGTCTCAACTAGCTTTTTGATGTTTGAGCGCACAGATTACTTTATCTTTCCCACAGAGATCATTGAAGTGCTCAGTCGATAAAATGTATCTGTGTCTCTCAAAGATCTGCAAAAAGACAGTGGAGTGTAATA
Organism: Ancherythroculter nigrocauda; assembly: GCA_036281575.1. Lineage (NCBI taxonomy): Eukaryota > Metazoa > Chordata > Actinopteri > Cypriniformes > Xenocyprididae > Ancherythroculter > Ancherythroculter nigrocauda. Next base: position 8,049,702 of record VTFQ01000020.1, read on the forward strand.
GCATGCCAAATGTGTAAAACATCCAATTAGAAATGTAAAAAAAAAAATGACATAACTGCCACTTTATGATTGCAGGTCATCAAAGAGAGAGACTTCCAACACAAGTCACTTGAGTTTAAACCTCAAGAACATACACCAAATTCCTTACAATATTCAAAAACCTGCCAAAAACTCATCTTTTCCATCTCACTTTATCCTGCTGATGTTGAAGTTTGAAACTTTGTATTGTTAACACTTCTCGCACTTTATTGCTTAGGATGAATCACTTTGTTGTATTTCTCATTCGTAGGCTGCTTTGAATAAAAACATCTGCAAAACGAAGAAATGTAAATGTCTAAAGTGAACTGGCAAACTAAATAGCACTTTTAGGTATCATAACACCCTCTCAACACAAGGGGTTTGAGTGTTGTGCCTTGTCATGCACTTGTAGGCATATGAGTGACCGTTAACAGATGACTTCAATCTGAAAATCTGTCTTTGTTGAGGAAAGAAAGGTTAAACCAGTCTAGTTTGGCAGTCTTAAGGCTGGCACACACCAAGCTGATGGTCTGCCGTCGAGCAACATCGAGCCATTTTTGAGCATTAGCCAGCTTAGTTTTTTTTGGTGTTCCACACCGTTTCTGAATGTTGAATCTTGGGCCGTTGGTGAGAAAGAGAACTCTGATTGGCTGTTCAGTTTTTGCAAACCAGTCAATGCATGAGAATAAAAGCAAAAGTGATGAAAGTGAGCAAAGAAGTCAGAAAGAAGGCTTTTGGTCATCTTACCTTAGCATTTGGATGCACAAATATTTTCATAATAACATGAGCCGAATGGAATGAAGAAATTGATCAGTGTGACTGATGTTCAAAATGGTAAGCAAGTGCTGTGTTTACAGTTTGTATATCTGCAAACCTATATAGCAGCCGACGAGAGGCGACAACACGGTCAGGCTTCGTCGCCACCTAGTTCTTTGGATTCGGCTTGGTGTGTCCCTAGCTTTGAAGGTTTGATCTAATCTTGCTGGCTGCCAGTCTGGCCATCTGACAAAACCTCAAAAACCTTTCTAAACCCTCAATAACTGACCTGAGCTGCATTTCCCAAAAGTATCATCATTGGTACAGTTGCTGAAACCCAATCCAGTCTGGGAATGCAGTGTAAACCAGCAGAGGAGCCCTTGTGGGAAAAGGATTGTGCTTAATTGAACTGAATGTGCACTTGTAGAGTATTTCAAGTCTTAAAAGTAATTTTTAAAATAAAACAATAACTCCAGATAATTTAACATTAATTAAATAAAAGGTATTTTAAGACCTTTTAAAAAGTGCATTTTGTAGTAAAATCTAATTAAAAGTACATTTAAAAGTACATTTACCTGTAAATCATTGTTTAAATTATTTTTTATCATGCTTTAAAGAAGTACACTCATTTTGATGTGTTGACTTATATACTAAAGCATGCAAAGTACTTGATTATAATTTTAACAGTAGTGTTATTTAATACTGCATTTAAATTTAATATATTCTAAATGTACCAGATTGGGTAACACTTTATTTTACAGTGTCCTTACATGTAGTTACTATAGTAATTACTATAAATTGTGCATAATTACACACAACTACCCTAAACCCTAACCCTAATCTTAATCCTACAGTAAGTACATGTAGTTCATAATTATTACACAGTACTTAAATGTATAATTGCACTGTAACAAGGACATTGTAATTATAAATATAATGAAATACATTAAATGGTTCAATAGAAATTACATGAAAGTGTATTTTAGTTTATCATAAATGCTTGAAAGTACATTCGGCAGTACACTGTAACGGCAGTAAAGTAATTATGAAATTGCATATAAATATGTACTCAAGTCCTCAAAAAAGCACTCTTAAATTCAACTAAATTTAAGCTAATTTTAAACTATAATTCATTTCCAATTAATTGTAAATAACATGCAATTAAGTGTCCAAAAACATTACATTCAGTTTGCACTTAAGTATATTCCTTTAAAGAAGGAAGTGTAACTGACATCAGTTAAGCTTTCTTTGTAAGTTGACTAAGGAAGGCATAGGACATATCATAAGCATTTTGAACTGCGAGAGGCATTACACTTTCTTCACAAGTTGAATATGGAAGGCGGTCTGGTGGAAGCTAGATATTTAACTTGTTAAATATGGATATGTTTCTCACACAAATGCATCGTTTCACTTCAGAAGGCCTTTATTAACCCCCTGGAGCCATGTGGAGTACATTTTGCTTTGGATGGATGCACTTTCTTAAGCTTTATACTCATTGGTCCCATTCACTGCCATCATAAAGCTTAGATGTGTCTGGATATTTATTAATATAACTCTGATTGTGTTCATAAGAAAGAAGAAAGTCATATACTGTACACCTAGGATGGCTTGTGGGTCAGTAAAGCTTGGGATAATTTTCATTTGAAAGTGAACTAATCCTTTAACAAGCAACTCTTAGTGACGAAACAGGGTTGTCACTTAGTAAACCACAGGTCAAAAATCATTCCCTTAAAGGTGCCGTACAACGTCTTTTTTAAACTTATATGTAATATAAGTCTAAGGTGTCCCCTGAATGTGTCTGTGAAGTTTCAGCTCAAAATACCCCACAGATTTTTTTTTTTAATTAATTTTTTTAACTGCCTATTTTGGGGCATCATTAAATATGAGCCGATTTAGGCTGCGGCCCCTTTAAATGCTCACGCTCCCTGCCCACGGAGCTCGCGCTTGCCTTAAACAGCATAAACAAAGTTCACACAGCTAATATAACCCTCAAAATGGATCTTTACAAAGTGTTCGTCATGCAACATGTCTAATCGCGTAAGTATGGTATTTATTTGGATGTTTACATTTGATTCTGAATGAGTTTGATAGTGCTCCGTGGCTAAAGCTAACATTACACACTGTTGGAGAGATTTATAAAGAATGAAGTTGTGTTTATGAATTATACAGACTGCAAGTGTTTAAAAATGAAAATAGCGACGGCTCTTGTCTCAGTGAATACAGTAAATAACGATGGTAACTTTAACCACATTTTACAGTACATTAGCAACATGCTAACGAAACAGAAAGACAATTTACAAATATCACTAAAAATATCATGTTATCATGGATCATGTCAGTTATTATTGCTCCATCTGCCATTTTTCGCTGTTGTCCTTGCTTGCTTACCTAGTCTGATGATTCAGCTGTGCACAGATCCAGACGTTAATACTGGCTGCTCTTGTGTAATGCCTCGATCATGGGCTGGTATATGCAAATATTGGGGGCGTACATATTAATGAGCCGGACTGTTACGTAACAGTCGGTGTTATGTTGAGATTCACCTGTTCTTTGGAGGTCTTTTAAACAAATGAGATTTATATAAGAAGGAGGAAACAATGGAGTTTGAGACTCACTGTATGTAATTTCCATGTACTGAACTCTTGTTATTTAACTATGCCGAGGTAAATTCAATTTTCAATTCGATGGCACCTTTAATTTAGATTGATAACTTCACCTGTGAGAGAAATGTTTCCTTTCAGATGACAGATGCAATGTGACCTTTCTCAAGGAATGTAATTTTGTGTAAATGATGATGTAAAATGACAGGATGATGTTTATTATTACTGGACTTTCTTTCACTTTTGTCTATCTGTGTGTGTATGTAAATATTAATAAGATGTGTGCATATATACACTACCGTTCAAAAGTTTGGGGTCAGTAAGATTTTTTAATGTTTTAAAAGAAGTATCTTCTGCTCACCAAGCCTGCATTTATTTGATTAAAAATACAAACAAAAACAGTAATATTGTGAAATATTATTCCAATATAAAACAGCTGTTTTCTATGTCAATATACAGTAAAGTGTAATTTATTCCTGTGATCAAAGCTGAATTTTCAGCATCATTACTCCAGTCTTCAGTGTCACATGATCCTTCAGAAATCAATCTAATATGATGATTGATGCTCAAGAAACATTTATTATTATTATCAATATTGAAAACAGTTATTTACATTTTTATTTCATGATGCTATGATGAATAGAAAGTTCAAAAGAACAGCATTTGTCTGAAATCTAAATCTTTTGTAACATTAAACACTACCGTTCAAAAGTTTGGGGTCAGTAAGAATTTTAATTTTATTTTTGGGGGATAGAAATAAAATCAATACTTTTCAATAAATCAATCAATCAATCAATCAGTCAATCAATCAATCAATACTTTTATTCATCAAGGATGAGTTAAACTGATCAAAAGTTACAGTAAAGACAATTATAATGTTAGAAAATATTCTATTTTAAATAAATGCTGTTCTTTTGAACTTTCTGTTCATTGAAGATTTTTGAAAAAAAAATTGTACACAACTGTTTTCAACATTGATAATAATAATGAATGTTTCTTGAGCATCAAATCATCATATTAGATTGATTTCTGAAGGATCATGTGACACTGAAGACTGGAGTAATGATGCTGAAAATTCAGCTTTGATCACAGGAATAAATTACACTTTACTGTATATTGACATAGAAAACAGCTGTTTTAAATTGGAATAATATTTCACAATATTACTGTTTTTGTTTGTTTTTTTAATCAAATAAATGCAGGCTTGTTGAGCAGAAGATACTTCTTTTAAAACATTAAAAAATCTCACTGACCCCAAATTTTTGAACAGTAGTGTAGATGCATTGGGAGTGTGTTTGTTTGTGTGTGTGTTCATGTGTGGAATCGTACAATGACATCATAATGATTTTTAGCAGTGTTAATTGAAAGTCTCTCGTCTGCCTTGACTTTTGCTGACACAGACACACACTCAATGACAGCAGTCAAACCTCCAGCACATCATTAGGCTGTCTGGAGTCTGTGTGTGTGCGTGAGCTGTCTGCAGGTATACCTAACACCACATATACTTACCTGCACCACGCTGCTGAGCGTTCGCACTTTGCACATTTGTGTATGAGCCGCGAGGAGTGTGTGTGTGGCTCCAGGTTCACCATAATGAGGTGTAATTCACTGCTAACTGAAGATATTAGGCTGTCATGGCCTGAAGCAAGTTTTCACACTTAAACACACACACTAAATGTCAAATAATCCTTACTACCTTGGATATGATCCTAGGTAAAAAGTAACAAACAATCAGTACATGCACAAAATTAAAAAGCGTGTAAAAATGTGATGCTCGCACTAAAGGGGCGGTCAATCTAGATTTTATGTTCCATTCACTTCCATTCTTAATCTAAAGTAGTGTTGCACTCTTAAAATCTAGTGTGACTGCCTCTGAAGATGCACATGTGCCTCCTTTAGTCTAGTTGTGTGACCTTCCGCAGTCTGTGGAACAGTTCATTCGTTGCTTAAACTATGTTGATTGGTATAATTACAATGTAGCTGGCACCACTATCTTTGTGTATGAGTACAGACATGCACACACATACATACATTTATAGACATCTTAAAAGAAATCCAAAGTTCGGATCTTTTGCTGGAATGCTCTCTTAATGATGCCCTTATATAAACAACCACACACACACACATACAGAGAGAGAGAGCCATGGCAATGATAAAGAGTGTAATCTGTGTCTTTCTGCATCATACTGTTCTGTTTACCTTTAATTACACACCCTTTAACACACCTCTTCAAACCTCCATAATCACGGCGTTTCACTCCAACACTTACATGCAATCTCTTTCTCTTCTGTCTGTCTCTCTCATAATGTGTGTATTCATGTGATTACCTGGTGTTGCAATCTCACAATTGCATATGTCTATTGATGAGACAGCAGAAGTAAGCCCTGAGCTCCCTGCCTGTCTCTCACACACAGACACTCTCAGAAGATGAATAGCACAGAAGCGACAACTATACAGCCTGTTCATGTGCAAGAACATTAACACATGACCGCCCACATGCACACGTCAACGACATTTACCCTACGTGTCCACTGACGCAGAAAAAAGCTGCTTAATACTGCCCAAAACGTCAGAGGTCAGATCTGCTGCTTATAAGGGTGTTTTAAGACAATTAAGGACTTAACCAAATGCAAAAACCCTAAATTTAATTTCATTCATAAACACTCAAATAATGACTTTAAAATTAATTCTGCTGAATAATAGAAGCAAATTCATTAGACTGATTCAGTGAAATCAGTGCAATGGTGAGTCTCTAAAGTCAATTTGACAAATCTCTGAAGTCAATTTGGTGTGCTTGTTAGGGGTTGAAAGACTTGTGGAGCATTTACTTGTCATTAACTGTTGGATACGGAGCGTAAATGTGGACTTCAAAGATTTCTTATCCTGTTGCATCTCTATAGGCCATAATCAGCGACTAGTCGATGTCAAGCTTAAAGTGTCACGGCAGAGCATTAAAGTCGGCTAGTTGACTCGTCCGTGCAACCCCTAGTGCCTGTAAGTTCAAATCCGATCCGAAATCTTACTTACTAAAACTTACAAGAAGGCTGCATGCAGTGTTTCCCTTTGTGAATGATTCTGTGCTCTGTGAACAAATCATTCAAGTCAATGAATTATGAAATAAACTGAGGGAAAGGGAAGAAACAGAGGGGAAGCAAATTTTATAGGGTTAAGTACATTTTTTATATCATGTGGACTTCAAATACAGCAAAAATTGTTTTAAAAATTATTTTAAAAAATACTGTTAAGTTATAAAACTAAATTATAACTGTTTTTGAAAGGTTTTGAAAGGTTCTGAAAGGTTTTAGGTTTGAACCCTGTAAGAGCTGATACAATAAATACCACCGTTATGCTCTTGAACATGACTCTTATCCTGAGGTTACCACTTTGGTTTTGACCCTGTAATTTAAAAGTGTAACAGTAAACTCTCTCTGAATTTCTCAACACAGAAACGACACTTTACTAGACTGAATTTTGCCTCGAGGGAGATCTTTCAGTGTTTCCTGGAGGGTAAGGGAAGCTAAAACACACCAAATAACCATTGGGGTGCCTCAGGGATCGGTGCAAGGCCCCCTCCTCTTCTCGATATCCACAACACACAGTTTCTCTTATGTCACTGTTCCTCAAATCTTACCCTGGAGGGCCAATGCCCTGCAGAGTTTAGCTCCAACCCTGAATTGAGGAACCCATGTCTTACATGAAGACACCATTTCCGCTAACACGTAATATATTATCATAATATAGTTGCTTTAATAAAGGCGACTAGCTTCAATACTATCTATTTAGAAACACTGATATATACATTTACTAGGGGACACACTTATTTGATCAAGTCAGTTCACACACATATCAGCCTGTGTGGGGGGGGGGGTTAGGTAAAACCTATGGTATAAATTTGTTATAAATCATACTAAGTGAATGTAAAAATGTAAATGTAAACCTGTAGAAAGTTTTCCGTAATGGGTAGGTTTAGGGTTAGGGCATAGACTATACAATTTGTACAGTATTAAAATCATTGTCTATGGAAAATTCCCGTAAAACACAGTAACCCAATGTGTGTGTGTGTGTGCATGTGAGGCATGAATAGAGAGAGGTCTGTGAGAGAGGGAAGACAGTGACATCCAGTAAGCGCTAAGCTCAGTGTGTGTGAGATGCCTGTGCATGTGTAACATTCAGAGTGTGTATGTGAGCGTGTAATGTGGGAGTGACCGCACAGATGTCAAAAGAAGACAGGAAACATGACTGATAAGATACTTTACAGACAGTGTAAATTTATCAACACAGACAAACCAAAATGGCCTCATATCATAGACTGTTTTTGTATATTTGGAATAAATGCATTAACTGTATGTATGTGTGTGTCTGTGTTGGCTTTAAACAGTTTTCTTTCGGGCTAGGGTTTGGACTATCCTTATAAATACATTTATATAAAACAGAAGTACATAGGATGTTGTTATTCTTTAAATAATGTTGAGAATAATAATGTCATCTGTTCACTTCATTTTAGAATTCACAACCAATATTTGAAAAAAAAAGTATATAGTGTATTAGAAATATGATTAATTAAGTACATTAAGGGATGATGTACAGTATTGAGTATTTGAGGGATGATGTGGTATTACTGGTATTATGACATCATAATGCTGACGTGTGTCATCGCAGAGACAGATGGACAAGGTGGAGGGTGTCATTACTGAACAGACAGAGTAATTTTAACTTTGGAGGAGATTGAAGAAACTACATCCACCCAGAGAATAGCGAAGTGTGTGTGTGTGTGTGTGTGTGTGTGTGTGTGTGTGTGTGCTTTTGTTTATATTACATTGTGGGGACCAAATGTCCCCATGATGTAATATAAACCTGAGTTCACCTACATCGTGGGGACCAGCCAGCGGTCCCCACAATGTAAATGGGTTTATAAATCATATAGAATGAGTTTTTGTGAAAAAGTAAAAGTTTGCACAGTTTCCTGTGAGGGTTAGGTTTAGGGGTAGGGGCAGGGTAGGGGGATAGAATGTACAGTTTGTTCAGTGTAAAATGCATTGAAGTCTATGGAAAGTCCCCACAATTCACAAAAACAAACATGTGTGTGTGTGTGTGTGTGTGTGTGTGTGTGTGTGTGTGTGTGTGTGTGTGCTTTTGTTTATATTACATTGTGGGGACCAAATGTCCCCATGATGTAATATAAACCTGAGTTCACCTACATCGTGGGGACCAGCCAGCGGTCCCCACAATGTAAATGGGTTTATAAATCATATAGAATGAGTTTTTGTGAAAAAGTAAAAGTTTGCACAGTTTCCTGTGAGGGTTAGGTTTAGGGGTAGGGGCAGGGTAGGGGGATAGAATGTACAGTTTGTTCAGTGTAAAATGCATTGAAGTCTATGGAAAGTCCCCACAATTCACAAAAACAAACATGCGTGTGTGTGTGTGTGTGTGTGTGTGTGTTTTCATGATTTATGAGGACACAAATTTGTATAATGACATGAGTATTACACTGGTATTACGATGTAAACATGAAATATGAGTTTGTACAGTAAAAAAAAAAAACATTACGCCTATGGAATGTCAATAGCAAAGCAAACCTGTGTGTGTGTGTGTGTGTGTGTGTGTGTGTGTGTGTGTGTTATTCTAAGTGTTATTCATGTTATTGTAAGTGTATTGTAAGTTATAGATCCACAGATATCTTGTCTTTTTCCATATTTGATAACAACATTTGAATTTGTTAAAATTTCTTTATCATGTGATGCCAGTATAGGCCATATAAAATGACTGAGAAAGTTATTTTTAAAAGAATAATGTATCTAATGTAATTATATTATATTTGTGACATTATATAACACTATATATGCTCATACAATTTGAGTTGTTTTGTGTTGATTTGAAATTCCACTTAATTATATAAAATATAATTAATATAATTAATTAATTATATAATTAATATAATTAATTAATTATATAAAATAAACATGCATGTACATTTAGGGTTGTATGCTAATCTTCAATCAATCAATCAATCAATCAATCAATCAATCAATCAGTCAGTCAGTCAGTCAGTCAGTCGATGGATGGATGGATGGATGGATGGATGGATGAATGAATGAATGAATGAATGAACGAATGAATGAATGAATCAATCAATCAATCAATCAATCAATCAATCAATCAATCAATCAATCAATCAATCAATCAATCAATCAATCAATCAGCCAGTAAATCAAATTCAGTCCCTGAACATGAAGCAGCCAGTACTGTAAGTGCAGTTTTAAATGATACTTTTCATTTTTTTTTTCTGTGTGAATTATTCATAAACATGACATCATACATCATACACTAATTCTCCCTTAAAGACTTCAAATATAAACATATAATATCAATATATAATAGATGTAATAGATTAAAATTTTGGTTTCCATGTTTGTTTTTATAAACTTGTCAGTAAACCTTATGTTGGACATTACGTGATGGGGAAAAAAAAATCTTAGTTGTTTTGAAAACTTACTGTTGAAATATGTATCTAATCATTCCAGGAAATATTCAACATATCAGAGAATAATAGGCATGATCATTTATGATGAAAGTGTGTGATTGTGTTGAATTTCTTTGAACTGAAATTCAGTAAATTCCTCTTCCTGTCATTCCAGTTCAAACTTCAGTTCAAGAACTGAAGGGAAGCCAAATGTTAAAGGGATGAAATTGATTTTTTTTATTATTATTATTTTATAATGCTTCCTGAGGTGCACTTAAAATGATGAAATGATAGTTCACCCAAAAATGAAAATTTGATGTTTATCTGCTTACCCCCAGGGCATTCAAGATGTAGGTGACTTTGTTTCTTCAGTAGAACACAAATGATGATTTTTGCAGCACAAAGATTATGTTTTTCCACAGCCAGGAAGAGCACAACATCTGGCATCGCAATCTTGTTATTATCACAATCCTTTCGTAAACAGCTAGGCCTACTTTAGATCCACTCGCTGCTCATCGACTGAACACCAGTGGGCGGAGGCAACGATTCGATGATGTAAAAGTAGCCATGTCTTGCTCCAGAGGCGGTCCTATGCAAATGATTGTGCCCCTGTGATGTCACATGCCACCACTGTTCCACTGTTGATTATATAAATGCTTTTTTATTGATGACGAGGACATTTTAAGTTATTGAACATGCAGGATGTAATAATAATATAAAGACCTCTTATATGCCAAAAGACCAAGGAAAATTTGATTTCTCATGTCATGATCCCTTTAAATTTTAAATTCTGCCCAATTCTGATTAAGGAAGCTCTCTCTCTCTCTCTCTCTCTCTCTCTCTCTGAAACACACACACACACACACACCTTTTTTCACTCATGTTTGAATTACTGTTGAGAGATGGAAAGACAGAGAATGATATTGAATTTATTCACACTTGTTGTAATGATTTTGTCTAATACGTACTGGTTTTATCCGCATTTGAAAAGTCTGTGTTTATACCCTTTATAATCATATACCACCCATTTTTCAGCTCTCAGTTTGATTTGACTTATAAACCTGTTGAGTCTGCCACAGTGATTTATCTGACGGAGTCAATCAACTGACAGACAACTCTGAAAAGACGTGTGTGTGTTCATGTGTGCGAGCAGGAAGAGTGTTTTCATTGCCCATTGAACCAGAACGAGAGTTTTTGTGAGGAGGGGTAATGTGCACACTCTCTCCCCCTCTCTCTCTTTCTCTGTTTTCCTTTCATTTTTCCTTCTCTCTTAAAGAGGAAGTGCTGGGAATGATCAAGCGGAAGAGCTGAGTGTGGAAACATCTGGCCAGAGATCCTCTGAGACCAACTCTCTCCTGCTAGTGCTCCTCATTTCACTCCTCTAACTTTCCATTTCTCTCTCCCTACAAAACATTATATTGTAGTACAACCAAAAATTTTTTAGTAACATGTGTCACTCGTAAAGGCATGCTTTTAAAAGGCAATTAAAGCAATAGCTGTTCCCAAAAACGAAAACTATGTATTCACCCTTGCGTTCTTTCAAAGCTGGAAGATGTTCTTGTTTCCAATAAACACAACAGAGAAATTTTAAATAGTTACTAGCCACTCTTTCCATATTAATGGAGAAATGAATGGGTATTGGTGAAATTGAGCTCTAAAATGAAAATAAAAACACTGTTTGTCCATTTTATATATAGATCTCATGTATCTCATATATAGACAAACACACTGCTACCAAATAAATAGATAAATGCACATTTTTGTTCATGATACAATTAGGATTTGAGATCTGTTCTATTATTCTATTATAATTTCATCTAGTTCTTTGATGAATTTTAACAGGACAGATTTGTGCTCCATTTGAAAGTAAGAACAAAAGATTTTATTACTATTTTATATTTTACAAAAAATTTGAATGTGAAAATTTAATTGATGAAGTGCATAAGATGTATCCTTTACACCCCCACCCCCCACCTCTCTCTCTCTCCCTCTCTCTCTATAAAAACAGGTGAGATTTTCTGTTGACAATAGAGCAGGAAGTCCCATAAAGGCCGAACAGGAAACAGGATGCTTTGAGGATGTGCATTCTCTCTTTCCCTTTTATTCTCCTGCTCTCTCTTTCTCTCATTGTGCATTTACTGTGTCTCTGTCCCATCATCACCACAACAAACCTGAAAAAACAACCAGATCACTACACTTCCAGATCATGCCTGAATAGCATGAGAAAAAAGAGAAGGTGAAATTAAAAAAAAAAAAAAAAAAAAAAAAAGGATTATTTAACTACTATTATCTTTAACTATGGACACATTTAAACCTGTGGACTTTTACAAAATAAACTTCTCAAACACACTTTTCACTCACTCACCAGTTTAATTTCTCCATTGATAATGTCCAATGTTTTTCTCAGAACATTTCCAGTAGCACCGCATATCAAATTATTCTTATATCATTCTGGGATGGGAATAACATTTGAAACATTTATGCCATAAAATGACCTTGCTAAGGCTAATGTCATAGCTGGCATTTTATCTATCCCGGATACTCACAATTAAATAATATTTTCACATTTTGATAGATTAGTCACATGATAGATTTAACTCTGTTGAACATGTAATACTATGTAATAAATATGTAATAAATATGTAATGAATCTGAATATGTAATACAAATATATATATATATATATATATATATATATATATATATATATACACACACACACACACACACACACACACACACACACACACAATTATTAATAAATTATTTGACACACAATAAAAATACTGTTCAGAAGTGATATTTACCTTGATTCTTTGTTTTCTTTGTATACAAATACACTTTGTATGTGTCTCATACACAAGTGTGGTGGTAATGTCATTTGGGTTAACAGTTATACAAATTATTTACACACATTTGTAAGTTTGTTTATTTCACTATTGGTTTAGATTATCATAGTTTTTAAGAAGATAAAATAGTGAAAGCCATTTGAAAAGCAGCAAAAATAAATGGTGAAAGTTTTCAAGACACCCATAAATGTTGGGAATATGAAGAAAAGTGAAGATCTTTGACAGAAGAAGGACAATTTAGAGAATAACGGCAGAATAAGTTGAAGATGGGAGTATAACAGGGAAGATGGTCCAGGGAATGAAGTTATAAGCGTATTCTCGGAGCAGAGGAGAGAAAGAAGGACAGAGTGAAAGAGAGAGAGAGAGAGATCATCCTGTAACTGGTTTTGTGCAGTGAGGTCAAAGTCAGGGCTGAGATTTGAAATTGAGATGAAGTGTGTTTCTGGCCACATGCCTGAGAACGAGAGGGGGACGTCCTTTCAGCAAAGCACATACCATGAAGCCCTCAAGACTTCAAACAAAACCTCAAGAATCAACTACTGTAGAACATATTGTGCACACACACACACACACACACACACACACACACACACATTATTCAACTACCCTGCAGTTCTGTACCCGGGTCATTTTCAGGAAACAGTGTCTGTGGTATTTGTGTCCCCATGATTTACTACTGATATCATTAACAGGATATCAGTAGTATTAGATTTATCTCTGTGAATATGTAATACTATGTAATAAATCTGTAATAAATCTGAATATGTAATAAATTTGTTGAATATCTAATACAAATATATCTCAAATATTTTAAAAATCAGCCAATTTGCATTTAACATTGTGATATTCTATTGAATAACAAAATCTAGAGCTTTTTTATATAATGTCATGCTTTTTTGTCTATTATTTAAATACTATTATAATACATAATATTATTCATATTCTTTTTCATTTTTGCTTTCATTTTTATATTTTCATGTTTTATTTTAATTTTAGTTTAGTTTTTTAGTACTGTGTTACTATATGTGTATTTTAATTTTAGTTTTTTTTTTTTTTTTAATGTTTCTAATGAAAATGTATTTCATTTAATTTCATTTTAGTTTTAGTTTTATTTCTTATCATAAATGTAATACTTAAACTTATTTCATTTAGTTGGCAAGGCAACATTTTTTCATCTAATATGTGTGTGTGTATATATATATTAGGGCTGTCAATCGATTACAAATTTTAATCTAATTAATTACATACTCTGTGATTAATTAATCTAAATTAAATATTTAAATTCAAATGTATCAATGCAGGGTTGGTCTTCGGTGGTGACAGACATGGTCATCCACACAAACAGTAAAAAGTGCCCTACCCACGTGATCTGCGATCCCGATACTGACAATAAAGTACCCGTCACTCTCACTGTAATAATTCTTTCTTGCCCTCTTTGCAAAAAAAAAAAAAAAAAGAAAAAGTGATTTTATAGCTTTGTAAGAGAAGTAATGCTTTTTTGCTAAACCTGAAAAGTATTAAAAAGTAGAATTTAGAAGTTATATTAACTAATAATATAATTTTCTATATACAATTGAATGCACCGAGTTAACAACAACTTGCTTTGTTCTGGTTTCACCTCACTCCAGTCTAAACTAACTGATTTTATAGGTAGGCCTAATTTACTACACATTGTCATTTAAATAACCTTAAATAATGTTGTGGATTTTTAAGGCTAATTTTACTAACCACTCTTGCTAAATGGGGTAAGCACACTTATGTTCTCATTTCAGACTTGTTCGAGTAAATGATTCATTATAGACCGTGTGGACAGATCATCAGTTGTTGTCATGATTCATTAAAATGAATCTGTTCAAATGAGTCATTAGGTCGCGAATTGGACATTAGCGGACGTTGACACGTTGCGTGCGAATCGCGACTGTTATTAGGACATTGCAAAAGATTAGTCAACACATAAAACACTTCACCACTGGATAAGATTTTCTTTTTGTTTACTGAAAGTGTGGTTTATGTCAGCTGCACGTGCAGGGCGCCTGTCATTCCCTTAATGTGCCTCGTGAAACATGGATTCGGTCTTACGAACTTTTAGCATTGTGTCAGTTGATTTAGATATTATGTGTGAGGTAGAGAGAGTGCAAAGACGGTGCTTACTTTCTCGCATGCACGAGGGAGGAGCTCTGCTCGTTCTGTCTGTCGTCTCCCTCCTTCATTTTACAGTCGAATGGTGGCTAGAATGGCTCCAGGTTCAAAGGTCAATACGGAATGGATTAATCTGCGTTATTTTTTTTAACACGTTATTTTTTCTCAGATTAATTAATCGAAATTAACGCGTTATTTTGACAGCCCTAATATATATATATATATATATATATATATATATATATATATATATATATATATACCCCTCCAAAATCATTGAATTCAGTTGTTCCAATCCCTTCCATGGCCACAGGAATATAAAATCAAGCACCTAGGCATGCAGACTGCTTCTACAAACATTTGTGAAAGAATGGGTCGCTCTCAGGAGCTCAGTGAATTCAAGGAATGGGTTTCCAAGGCTGAGCAGCTGCATCCAAGCCTTACATCACCAAGTGCAATGCAAAGAGTCGGATGCAGTGGTAAAGCACGCCGCCACTGGACTCTAGAGCAGTGGAGACGTGTTCTCTGGAGTGATGATTCACGCTTCTTTGTCTGGAAATCCGATGGATGAGTCTGGGTTTGGTGGTTGCCTGGAGAACGGTACTTGCCTGACTGCGTTGTGCCAAGTGTAAAGTTTGGTGGAGGGGGGATTATGGTGTGGGGTTGTTTTTCAGAGATTGGGCTTGGCCCCTTGGTTCCAGTGAAAGGAATTCTTAATGCTTCAGCATACCAATACATTTTGGATAATTTCATGCTCCCAACTTTGTGGGAACAGTTTGGGGATGGCCCCTTCCTGTTCCAACACGACTGCACACCAGTGCACAAAGCAAGGTCCATAAAGACATGGATGACATGGATGTGGAGGAACTTGACTGGCCTGCACAGAGTTTGGGATGAATTAGAGCGGAGACTGCGAGCCAGGCCTTCTCACAAAACAACAGTGCCTGATCTCACAAATGTGCTTCTAGAAGAATGGTCAAAAATTCCCACAAACACACTCCTAAACCTTGTGGAAAGCCTTCCCAGAAGAGTTGAAGCTGTAATAGCTGCAAAGGGTGGGCCAACTCCATATTAAACCCTACGGATTAAGAATAGGATGTCATTAAAGTTCATGTGCACATAAAAACAGGCATCCCAAAAGTTTTGGCAAGTGTGTATATATATATATATATATATATATATATATATATATATATATATATATATATATATATATATATATATATATATATATATATATTATACACTTGCAGTTCATATTGAGCTTCAAAGAAGTTTTTTGATAAATGTCCTGCAAGGCAACTTTCACCCCCTAAAGGCAAAATAAATGTATAATAACTAAACAAATACTAATAGCGAGTTAACTAATCTGACTGGTAACTATAGTGCTAATGAAATATCTAATAGCATTAGCTAGCATCATAAAGACGATGACGGACACAATCAGAGTGAGATCCGTAAGAGCTGGGTGAAGGAACACATGCAGCCGTGTAACTGATCATGTGTAGATGCTGCTGATGTGTGTCTGTTCTCGTGTCTGTGGCAGCTTTCCATCTGGATCCAAAGAGGATAATTCTATGCTAATCCCACAAGTGATGTGTCATGAATATGGAGTTTAGCAGCTGAAATCCCCAGGGAAGACGTCAGCTAATAATAGATACATATACAGGCAGACAGAGAAAGAGAAAGAGAGACTAAAAGAATTAGACAAAGAAACAGCCATATAAAAACAAATAAAAAAATGACAATGAGAGGTGATTACAGTACAGGAGAAATAGAGAAGAGTCCAGGAAATGAAGGGAAAAGGAACAACGTTTTTTACACCCCTTCATGGTGGGAAGGGAACACTATTCTTAAGTTTGTTTAACAAAAGTTCCCTTACAAAGCTAGAATAAGGAAATTATGTGGTGACCAAAATAAATCTCAGTAACACTTTAGTTTAGGGTCCAATTCTTGCTATTAAAGGGTTAGTTCACCCAAAAATGAAAATTCTGTCATTAATTACTCACCCTCATGACGTTTCCAACCTGTAAGACCTTTGTTCATCTTCGGAACACAAATTAAGATATTTTTTGATAAAATCCGATGGCTCAGTGAGTCCTCCATTGACAGCAAGTTATTTTACACTTTCAAATGCTCAGAAAGGAATTAAAGATATATTTAAATCTTTTGTTTCGAATCAGTGGTTCGGATCGTGTATCAAACTGCCAAAGTCACGTGAACCATTGAAATTTCGAAACACTTATGACATAATGAAGCCTTGTTTACTGAAATCACATGACTTTGGCAGTTTGATACATACTCTGAACCACTGATTCTAAACAAAAGATTTGTAAAGCTTCAAAGCTTCATGAAGCAGTGTTTTGAAAGCGTCCATCACTAGATATTGTTGAATAAAGTCATTATTTTGTTTTTTGTTTTTGGTGCACAAAATGTATTCTCGTCGCTTCATAACGTTAAGGTTAACCCACTGTTTTAATTATGTCTTTAGAAGCTTTCTAAGCATTGAAAGTGTTAATTATCTTGCTGTCAATGCAGGCCTCACTGAGCCATCGGATTTTATCAAACAATATCTTAATTTGTGTTCCGAAGATGACTGAAGGGTGTTGAATGAGGGTGAGTAATTAATGACAGAAATTTCATTTTTGGGTGAACTAACTCTTTAACTAGTTGCTTAACATGCATATTACTAGGATATTCGCTGTTTAATAGTTCCTATAAAGCACATATTAATGCCTTATTCTGCATGACCTTATTCTACATCCCATAATTCTACACAATACCTAAACTTAACAAATACCTTACTAACTTTTAATAAGTAATTAGTGGTTTATTGAGGCAAAAGTTGTAGTTAATGTTTAGTTATTTGTGAGAATTGGACCCTAATCTAAAGTGTGACTAAAATGTTTGTTCAAAACACTCTGTTTATTCTCTCAAACAAAAGACATTAATGCTTCAAGAATGCTTTAAATTGATTGAATGTGACAGTAAAGACATGTAAAATGTTACAGTGGATTTCTGTTATTAATTTAATTACAGTAGTAAATAGTTACAAGTTGTAATCATATTTCACAATATAACGATATTTTACTATATTTTTGATCAAATAAAGTCTTCTTTCAAAAACATAAAAAAAATCTTACCAACCCCAAACTTTTGAATTGTAATGTAATAAATAGTACAAAGCAGTCAAACATGGATTTACACTATATAGGATCAATATTATAATGTATGTACATTACTGTATATAGCCAAAATTGTTGGATAAGGTAATTTCCACTAACTTTCCCACTATTGCTCAGACATATCTTTAGTAAAAATATCATTACTTCTATTTACATAGTGTGAATAGTGTCAGTAAAACAGTGTAAAAAAAAAAAAAAAAAAATTGAGTAAAAAAATCTATGTAAAAAAAAAAAAGATGCTGTTTGTTGCTATTATATTTGATGCAAATCATTATCAGTAGAGCTCTATTTAATATTTATTTTTATACTTTTTAACTTTTTTTACATAAATACATGAAACAAGAAAAAAGAATACACAATAAACATAAGAAATGTGCATTCATGAGACATTCATGCACTCTTCAGAGTGAGTATATGCTCACTTATAAATGAAAGTTTCCGGGTTGCATGTCACTCTTTCGCCTATTTCCTCTCTGTAAATTGTGAAAATCCTCTGCTGGGAAAACCAAGTTTCTTTGGCCTTCGAGTCACAGCAATGCATATTTTCTTGATCTCTCTTTATTTATTATCCTTTTTTTCTGGATGTATAGGCACCCATGTGCATGACTGGTGTGAATGTGTGTGCAGCATGTGCATGCGTCAGACAGCAAACAGGTCGGACGGGTTATTGAGGAGAGATGCACCCGGAGGGGAAGTACAGAGAGATATGGGGGTAATGGAAAGAAAAAAAAATGGAAGGATGGGAAACGAATAAACATCATAGAGAGAAAGAGAGAGAGAAAGGAAAATAAAGGAATGGGATGCAGGTGTTGAAGAATTTTAGATTTTTCGTAATCATGGACAAAAAGTTTGCTAAATCGTTGCAGTCTGATCTTGCTTATACCGAGATGAACATGTTGTCATTACTAAGCCATTAAGATCAAGCTTTTACTGTCTTAATAGCGAAATAATGAGTGCTATTTAACACCAACAGATGTTGCAGACAGATGTTTTTATTTTCTTAAAAGGGGGAAATTGAAGATCACTAACACCTTACAGTTGAATGACTGTGTATAACTGTGTATCTGAAACAGACATGTGGGAGTCTCAAGTTCAACCTAAAATTGCTTAAAGGGATAGTTGGAGAAAAAAAAAAAAAATGTCATAATTTACTCACTCTTGTGTTGCTCCACACCCATATGACTTTCTTTCGTTCACAGAGAGTGTTCTGTTTCATAAAGGTGCTGTTAAGCTAAAAAAAAAAAAAATGACAATAATAATAAAACATGCTTAGTGCTATATTTAAAGTCTTTTGAAAAGCCTCTTCTTCACTGAAACTGACTGGTCCCACTTTATATTAGGTGGCCTAATCTTACATCAAAAAAAAAGTACAATGTACTTTTTGTGTTCATATTTTGTTGCAAAACACTGTTGAGGTGGGATACAGGTAAGGTTAGGGACAGGTTTGGTGGTATGGGTAGGGTTAAGGGTGGGTTAAGGTGTAAGGGATTGGTCAACAGTCTAATTATAAATGTAATTACAGAAATTAATACAGATGTAATTACATGTAGGTATTTTTTAAATATAAGTACAATGTAAAAACATGTATGCACACAATAAGTGCATTGTTTCAAATGATTATTTTAAATGTTGGTACATAGTAGATAAAGACACCTAATATAGTGGGACCAACTTACTTAACTCAAAAATGGTTCTTCAAGGGACACTACACCATGTTTAACATCAACAATGTAAAGAAACATCAGCAAGAAAGAAAGAAAGTCATGTGGGTTTGGAACAACATAAAAGTGAAAAAAGTAGACCAAAGTTTCATTTTTGGGTGAACTATTCCTTCAAATAAAGAATTTTTGAAAGTAGAAGTCAAGATGGCTAGTGTAAGAATATGAGTCACGCTAAATAATTATTTCTCTGACTGCTCCGTCATGTTCATTCTTGTTAACTTAACCAACAAAAACTTATATAACTCATCTAGGTGTCCTGCACACATGCACAAGCTTTTGACACGCTATTAAAATCGGATCTTTTCATTTCCTAGACACATTTACTGTAATAGCTTCTTGTTCTTCTTGCATCGGTGTCTTCAATTACAGCAGAAACATGTCTCTCTGCCTCCTGAGGCCTGGGGCCTCTGGGAGAAGCCTGGGCCTAGATTTGGAGGCAACACTAGGTTGGGTTCAGGCCCCTGGAGGCCCAAGTGGAGAGGGTAGGGGAGCAGTAAGCCACAAAGACGACGCTACCTCAGATCACCTTCAAAGAGCTTCAACTCTCCAAGGAGAGAGAGAAAGAGAGAGAAGGAGGGCTAACCGTGTGTGCACTCCCTCCCTCCCTCCCTCCGCCTCTGGCATGCGATCAGCACAAGCGTGCATGCACTTGCCCTTCCTAAAGTGTAGCACGGTGAAATAATTTGTGGGCCGCAACAGGGATCCACAGTGCAGATGACACAAAGGCGTACTTGTGTTTCCTGTAGATGCTCTGGAACGGGCTGATTCAATGCAACAGCGATAATAATTCTCTCAGATATCAAAGGAACCAACTACGACACTCTCTCAAGAAGTTCAGGAGGTCTGGATCTGCATTTGTGCATGTAAACATTGTCTCGGCACAGGAATATATGTGTGCATATGTGTGTATGCATTTCTAGTGACAACAAAAATACTTAATTCTCTCTATACAACTGTCACCCAGTCAGTGGTTCTGCAGGTCTGCATATGCATTTGCCATGCACACGTTCGAGACATTGTTTTTGCATGGTGACATGCTTACACATAAGTATGCATATGTTGGAAAATGCAAGTATTTACATGTACATATGCATGTACATTTTTTTGTGTGTGCCAAAATCAAAGATACCATCTACACTCCTCAAAATTTGTTCATGCACATTTATCTGTCACTGTGTAAAATGCTTAGAAAGAAGCATGCATGTGCAGCAATAAGCTTTTTCAGGCTAGTGAATGTATATTGAAGTGAGTATGTGCATGCATCACTGGTGAAATTAAAGATAATATCTATGACCAGTGTTGGGGGTAACGCATTACAAGTAACTTGAGTTAAGTAATCAGATTACTTTTTCAAGTAACTAGTAAAGTAACGCATTACATTTTCAATTTACAAACAAAAATATCTAAGTTACTTTTTCAAATAAGTAATGCAAGTTACTTTGTTTTCACATTTATTGACTGAAAGCTCTCCTGTCTCCATGTTGAGAGAAAAAGGTTAAGTGCAGAGGTGTTGTGTGCAATGTGTAAACATGATGGTTATTGTAGTTCTAGACTAAATGTAAACATTTACTCATCTCACTTGCACGGAAACTTTCAGTATTTCTCAAAATGAATAAAAACAGTGAAATGCAATCTCAGAATTTTAGAAACCTGTAATAATTAACTACATTAAATTACACAAACATACTTTATGTATTTAATCTCACTTTAATCTGACCTACAATGATCCAGTTCAACCACACTAATAAACAAAAATGGCTTTAGATTAGATTTAGAAATAAATGTTGAACTTCCTTCTCCTGTATCTATTCTTCTTTAATCCAGAATGGCAGCACAGCTGAAAGGTTTGTTTGAGTTGTGCCCTCTACTGTACGGGCACAAATGCGTTTCTTTCAACCTAAGGCTTATTCATTTCACTTTTGGTGTAAATGGGCTTTAACATTTGCCAAAAACAAAAAAAAAACCAAAAAAAAAACAAGCAAGCCCAGTCCAGGTGAGAAAAATTACATTTTTATGGAGTAACCCTATATGTAATGCATTACTTTTAAAAGTAACTTTCCCCAACACTGTCTGTGACACTCTCTATACAACTGTGTGACCCATGCAGAGGTGCTGTAGGCCTGCATCTGCATTTATGTATATATGTACGTGTCACTTAAGTAACATATTAACAAAAAAGCATGCATATGTTAGAATGTGGCTGGTGTGCATGTAGATATGCAAGAGACTGCGTGCAAGTCTATGCATGAACTAATGATGACATTACAGATATCAACTATCACACTCTCTCTACAACTATGTCACCCATGCAGAAGTCTTGTAGGCATGCATCAGCATTTGTGCATGCATGCATGTGCATTAAGTGACATACTAACGGATATGCATGCACAGACTTGTGCATATATGTGTGTGTGCAGGCGACTGCATGCATATGTGTGCATGTATTAGTGTTAAAATCTGCCTATGCCAGAATATGAGTGTACAGGCTGAAGCATGATGTGTGTATGTGCATGCATTGCATGCATATGTTCATAGTGAAATCAAAGATAACAGCTATGACACTCACTCTAAAACTGTGTCACCCAGCCAGTGGTCCTGCAGGCCTGCATTTGCTTTTGTGCATGCACATTTATGTGTTGCTTGTTTATAGAGGAATGTGCAGGAATGGATGTACATGATGGTGCATGTGTATAAAATGCGTGTGCATGTGCTCGTGGGTGTGTGTGTGTGTGTAGGACCTTGAGCTGTGCTCTGGGTCAGCAGTTTGTTTAGCTTCAATTAGAGGCTCTGTCTTCGTCAAGGCAAGCGTGAAGGAAGAATTAACATGCAACGGCAGATTCCCACCAGTGTGTCATTACACACGCCATCTCATCTGCAACAGCTCCACTGTGAGTGTGGACGATATATATGTGTGTTTGGGTGCATATCCATTGTTTAGAAAGTTTCCCCTCTTCTTGCTTCTTTTTTTTTTTAGTTTAAATGCACTTTTGGGTAGAAATGTACTTTTACAGAATTTAAAGGTGATGTGTGTATTTTGTTTGTTATTATCCTCAAATATCCTCATATATCCTCATATTTACAGAGACCACTATTATTTCTGTCATTAGCAGGTTGATTTCCCTACAAAAAAGTGTAAACACTGTGACTCTGTGGCACTGGAAACTTGTTTGAAACTTGTTTATTTTTGCTAATCTTTTTGGTGTCACTAGAGGTGTAGAAATTACACTTCATCGTTAATTTAATAACACATTTTGCTCACAGTCTCTGTGCTGTCAGTCATGCTTGGTTTAAGAACTGCGATCTTCTATGACAAACAACATTTCAACTTATTACACATATGAACATTAATAGAGCTGAATCCTGGTAACATACTGTAAATCTAAACTCTAGAGACTGCTGTTTGAAAAAGGATAAGACAGGGACACTCTCTCTTCCCTCCAAACTCCTCTCCATTTCTCTCCCTCTTTTTTTACTCTTTTTTTCCCCACTTTTTCACTCTGACCACAGTTCTGCCACAAATATTTCCCTTGTTCGTCCTCTGTGACTGGGGATAGAGCACACTTTCGTCCAGAACAGGAAAAAGCAGCACAGACACACACTCAAAGCTCTGTGCGTTTGTAGAAAAACAGCATGTGTTTATCTTATAAATATGTTTATGAACCTTATAGCTTGCTCTGAAAATGCAGTTTGAGTACATTGCGGACCCTGAAGACCAACTAAAACAACACATTTAACACAATTTACCACACTTGTAACATCAATTGAGTTTTTAGCATTTTACAAATAAAAATAAAGGCACTTCTTGTAGTCTACTACTGTTCATCTGAATTATCTAAACATTTAAAGGGAACCTATTAGGCCCAAAGTCTTGATTTTGTTTATGTTTGAATGTTCAAAACACATTATTTTTCCTATATTTGACATTGTTGCAGCACCTCTCTTCCCAGTCTGTCAGTAACGCTCTGGGGTGCGTTTCCCAAAAGCATTGTTAGCCAACTAACATCGCAAGTTCCGTCATTACTAACATAGTTCAACGATTTGGTGTTTCCCGAAACCAACTGCATCGCAAACTGGAACGACGGCTCTTGAGCTGTGGTTAGAAACATAGTTTCTTGTTTTTATGACATGTGGACTTAATAAATCCTTATCTTGAGAAAAATAAGCAAGCTGACATTAAGTACAATGTACATCTTTTATTTCGAATATATACAAATGTAATTTACATATTTTAGTTTGTCAAGAGATTTTAAGCACCGTTTTTTAGAGAGTGCACATGTGCATACGTGCTCTATAGTACGTAAGAACAAGCCTATGGTTGAATCTGGAAATTAAAAAAAATAACTGAGAAAAATGATCCTCAGATTCCATGTCCATAATTTATATAAAAAAATCTAGCATTAATTTGATCTCAAACGGATTCATTTAAAGAAGTTATTACTCCACTACCAACATCATTCACCAACGTGGCTGAATGACATGTTTGCGACAATATGGTTTTGGGAAACAGTATGGTAGTGAAGCAGTGAGATACGTCATTGTATGGGAAATGCACCCCAGTTTAGTTCCTGTCTCTTTGAAGCCCCTCCTTCTGAAAAGCACAGTGTGCTCTAATTGGTCGGCTGGATCAATGTGTTGTGATTGGTCAACCACTGTTGACCAATTCTGTTTGGGAAATGTCTCGCCCCTTACCATAATCGTGAATTTCAACAGATTACTAACTCAACCAGGCTCCGCCCCTTTAATTTGCGTATGCCTTGGGTGGGAATTATTTAAATGAGTAATATTTTGATGTGTTCGTTCCCAGGAGAAAACTACAATGGAGGCATTTCAGGGAGTTCAGAAACAGTGCACACTGATATAGAGAATAACTCCCGCTGGAGTGACTGCTCTATGCAGTTTTGCAACTTCTGTAACTTTGCAGACCTTTTCATGCTCAAACAGCAACATTACACACTGAAGAAAGATATTTCAGGTATTTAAGGTATTTCGCCCATTTAACAAAGTCACGTTTTTTTTTTTTTTTGTTTTTTTTTTGGGTTATGATCTTAATCTTTATAAATTTAACATATATTCAATACTTAATATGAAATTTAAGGTCTCAGAACCCCAGGTTATAGAACCTGGATATTTACATTTTTTTCTATAAGCTGATATTTTCAGATTTATGTATATACTACAGAAATACAGTGGAATTCATTCTACTGTATTTTGTTCTACTGTGTTAACCCCAAACATAAACAATGTTATTATCCTTCACCACACCTTAATGTAAAGTCCATAACTATTATCCAATAGATGTTTAAACTGGCTTTTTATTATCAGAGAAACATACTGGTAACATTTTAGAATGAAGTTCAGTTTGATAAGATTAGTGATATAGTACATCACTTAACATGAACTAACAATGAAAAACACTTCTAAAGCATATATTAATCTTAGCTCATTTCAAAATTTACTAAAAACATTATTACATTCAGAAGTTATTCAGAAGGTAACACTTTATTTTACAGTGTCCTTGTTACACATATTGCATGTAGTTAATGTAGTAATAACTATAAATTATGCATAATTACATACGACTAACCCTAAACCAAACCCTAATCCTAACCCTAAGCCATATAGTACATATAGTTAATTGTTATTACTCAGTACTTAAAAATATAATTACACTGTAAAACGGATAAAATAAAATAAAATAAAGTGTAACCATTATATCTTTTAATATTATTTAATAGACCTGATATAACATGAGCTAACAATGAACAGTTTTATTTTTATTAATTTCTATTAACGTTTAAAACATTTTTAATAAATTCTCGATAACACTTTATTTTAGTGTCATTGTTACACGTTGCGTGTAGTACTGTAGTAATAACTATATATTATAAATTAACTATAAATTAACTCTAAACCAAATCCTCATCTTAACCTTTTCTATAAAAAGTACATGTGTAGTTATTATTACTCAATAATTACAATGTATAATTACAATGTAATACCGACACCTTAAAATAAAGCGTAACCAAATACTGTAACAAATGCATTGCTCATTGTTAGTTCATGTTAGTTAATGCATTAACTAATGCGAACTTCTTGTAAAGTGTTACCAAAGTTCACAGAGTTTATAAAAGTTAATTTCATGATCGCAGTTGTTTTTACATGTACAAAATAAATGTTTCTGGGCCCACAAAGAATGCGGAAGACTGTCTCAACAGAGCATGAGGGTTGACACAAGAACAGAGGAGAGCATGATATCCTATTATTAAGGATTCTGACATGATCCAACCCTTCATGGCATAACTGAAGAGTTCATTTGAGCACAACTGTCCTCCGGGGTTCGGCTGATCGGGGCTCATAGTGTAGCAGTGTTGTTCTCTGCAAACTTCGAGAGGGGAGCCCTTCCTGACTGCGTATAAATAGGCGGATATTTTTACCCCACGGTTTTTGCGCTAACCCAGTGCTGTTTGATTAGAGCTCTGCTGGCCTCTGGCAGACACAGTTTTTCTTCCCTCTCCTCCTCCCTGGAGAGCAGGGAGAGACACTGGGTGAGAGAGTTAGACTACATCATCCCTCCAGATGCATCTCTTTAACAGACCTCCAAACACAAACAAATTCACACGCAGTTCAAGGATTCTGCCCTGCAATAAAATCATGTTCTTCATCAGTATTTTTGTCCTGATTTCCAGTAAATGTATCTAAACACCCTTAAAATAAAATAAATTTACTTGAGAAGCAAAGTTGTGTAAGATAATAAAATCAAATAATATATCTTATCACAGCCGGGTTCGATAGACAACTCATAATAAATGATCGTAATACATTTTGATCATTGCAAAGCCAATATCCACTATATCTGATCATTTAAATATATATATATATATATATATATATATATATATATATATAAATGATCAGATATAGTGGATATTTGTTTATGATATTCAAGCCGACATCACACTAGATTTTGCGCAGATGAAACTTCTTCGGACACTGTAACGGTCGTGATATGACGTCACGCTCTGCATGTTCTTTTTTATAAGCATGAATTCAACATATAACAAATAGTAATACATTCAAAATTTAAAAATATACAACCTACCCGATTTACTGCAAAAACATCATTCTTTTAATTCAGCCAAGAGGTCACGCCGTGACGTATCGATCTTCTACTGGTCACGTCTTCACGTGATTCGAATTTGAAGGTCAGAGTTCACAAAACTTGAAGTTTGAAATGCAGCAAAATGCGAAACTTTTCGCATGAGCTTGTGTTTGCGGTCTGATACATTTGCATGTGTATGAATGAAAGTCAATGGAACGAAAAGAGTAGTGTGACCAAAAGTCCCTTTAAGACAAGTAATTTCACTCGGCGGACATATTTGAAATGCTTCTTGGGCATCTCTTTGAATGGGGAAACATCAAATTCTCCAACGCTGTTTGCCAAGCTTTCGATTAAATTTCATATTTGAAATCACCAATGAAATCTGACAAAAACTGTCTCATAAATTTTGTTTCTAAACGCTTGAATCATGATAAAAAACTACATTTTTTTTCAGGCTGTATCAAGCTAATGCACATGCGTAGACCTAACTGTGCATCTGACTGCTTCTATAGGAACCAGAGTTTCTAACTGCAGCTGCAGTGACACGATGACTTTACCAATTGGCAATTGGCTCTCATTTAGAAGGCGGGACTTATTCCACCATATTGCGCATTGCACTTTCTCCTATTCATAATAATATGATGCACCATCTTTCTATATATAAGGTCTTTGGTGTGAGTCTGTGCGTTCCACATAATAGGCTTAAATTTAGGTCTACTTGACAGATAACAAGACATGATTTTAAAAAAATTTAAAAAAAAAAATTAAAAAAGCAGATACAAAAAAACAAAACATACATTACCATTTAAAATGTTGGGTTTGGTAAAATGTATTGAATGAAGTCTCTTCTGCTCACCAAGGCTGCATTTATTTGATAAATACAGAAAAAAAAACAGAAATACTGTAAAATATTATTACAATTTGAAATACATGTTCTGTTTTCATATATTTTGAAGCCATTGCTCCAGTCTTCAGTGTCACATGATCCTTCAGAAATCATTCTAATATGCTGATTTGCTACTCAAGAAATATTTCTGATTATTAACAGTGTTAAAAACAGCTGCACTGCTTCAGATTTTTGTGGAAACTGTAATCCTTTAATTCGGGATTTTTTGATGGATAGAAAATTAAAATGTTAAAATTGAATATCCGGTGGGTTTAAGGCCTGAAGAAAATGAATCTTGTTTTTCTTGGACATTTATATTTTACTGGACACCAGATAAATTGATGAGTGAGACAATCAAATCAAATCAAGCAAAGCTTATCAGCTCATATCTGATACTTAATCTGGAATTTCGCACGAGGGTGAAAGATTTCCCCACACTGATTTCGCAACGAGTTGACCAACACGTGACCAACAGAAAGCTTCTTGATTTGGAAGTTACTTCTCTGTAAGCTGTGCTTAATACATTGCTACATTATTGACAAAAGACAATGGACCTTTTTGCCTGCAAAATTTTGCTAATTTTTTCAGGTCACATGTCACAGTCATGGCTAGTTAGGACAAAAACTCAGATTGAAGCTGCAGTGATGTTGGTTTCTAGTAGGCGTTTCCTCTGAACTACACTGTCAAACTGCATCAGGTGGTGGATCACTAGTCACTACTAATTTACATAAAGTTCAACTCTGATTGCAATATACAAAATTAGCTGTGAACTGATGTTCATGTCAAATCACTTGGTGTTAAGGTACACCGAAACTTGTGTATGTTCCCCTTTCGCCTAATTCCACATTTTCTTCTCATTCTCGCCATGTATAAACACAGCTGAAGTCAAATGACCCACAACTTCTTGACACAAACCCAAACTGACCAGTTGGTGCCACCTTTCTTTTGTACACACAAACACATATAAACAAACAATCACACACCGTTACTTCACTTTTACGCATATCAGGATTTCAAAGTACATTCCATTTTAAATGTTGTTGTTGTATCACCCCGAAGAAAACTTTGCCTTAAGTTTAAAATTTGCCATGTCAAAAATACTACTATGTCCTGATTGGTAATCGATTTGTTTAATGCAGTTCTGAAATTAACTGGCTTTATGTTGACCCTTGTGAAAGAGAAGTACAGTTCATTTTAGCAAAATTCTAATAATATACTTAAAAAGAATATACTTCAGTGTGAACTCTAAAGTGTCTGGAAATTAGGATTTTTACATGTAATTTTATAATTATTTTAATTGTTTTTGAAATATGGTTACTGTTGAACATATTGACAAGCATTTATGGTAAACTAAAATATACTTATATATTAAATATAATGTAATTTCTATTAAAACTTGTATGTCATGTTTTTTATTAAATATATTTGTAATTTCACATTTGTAATGATGAAGTTGCAATTTAGTACATATAGGATATATTAACTTTAAATGTAATATCAAATAACACCCTATTTAAAATCATAATCAAGTACATGTGCTTTAGTATGTTAGTCAACACATCAAAATAAGCAAGACACAAAATTAAAACGTATGTACTTTAAAGTAAAACATTTTGACATTCTTACCAGTGTTGCGTAAAGTTATTTTTAAAAGTAATGCATTACAATATTGTGTTATGCCCTAAAAAAGTAAGTAATTGCGTTACATTACTTTTGCGTTACTTTTTCTCACCTGGGCTGGGCTTGCTTGTTTGTTTGTTTTTTAACAATGACAAAAAAAGTTATAATTTTGGCAAATGTTCAGGCACTTCCACACCAAAAGTGAAATGAATAAGCCTCAGGCTGAAGGAAATGCATATTTACACCTGTACAGTATAGAGGGCGCAGCTCAAACAAAAGAATCGGATACAGGAGAAGGAAGTTCAACACTCTCAATCTAAAGTAATTTTTGCTCATTAGTATATGGATCATTGAAGGTCAGCAGCAAAGACATCGATTAATAAAGTGAGATTAAATATATTTGTATAATTTAATGTAGTTCATTATTACAGGTTTCATTAACAGTTTTTTAATGCTTTGAAGATTTGAGATACACTACAAATGCACAATCAACACAATTAAGAGCACTTCTTTTTCACGAGTGGTGTTATGCAGCATATGTGTTGGTTGGAATGCTGCTGTGCTTCTGACACCTGTTAACTGTCTCCTCATCAGTTTGAGACCATTGCTGTGGGTGGGCCACCAGGCTTATTAGTTTGGGGGGAAAAATCTACTTTTCATAATCCTTCAAAATAGCATAATCTCTTTAATCCTTTCCCCTGTGTAATCACAATCTGCCCAAACTTCATGCACAATTCAGGTCAATCCCGCTTGCACTGGCTGCTGAACACATGAGGTAGCCATTGACTGTATGAGGTTGAGCACAGTTCATGACTCAGATTATTGTTTACACAGAGATCCATGATCGTAGGAGTGGTCAGACTTGCTCTGCTGTGAGAGTTTCAGCTCAGTTTAGCCAAACTTAATGCCAAATGGTAGGGTAAAATGGGGTAAGACAACCATCCAATTTAATTTTTTTTTTTTTTTCTTTTTTTTGACCATACAGTTAGATGGCACAAAATCTAATCTCGACACATTTAGTTAATACCTATGCTCTTCTTAATTTTGTCTTTTCTTCTGAATATTATCATGTGTCAGATTTAGTAATTTTTTAAAGTTTTAAGTTTCATTGTTGAAATTTGGTGTGAAAATCTGTGATATTGTGTTTTTGTGTCTACTTGTTAATGACAGATTTGTGGACTCATTGATGTTTTTAGATTTGTAAAATAAAGAGTATTGTTTTTATTTTGAAGTGAAAAGATAAAATAATACCCTTGGGGTAGGATGGCCCCCTCCAGAACTGGGACAGAAGGACCTGGGCCGCATGTTGTTACTAATTCTTTGGTAACACTTTATGGGGAACAATTCTCACTTTTAACTAGTTGCTTATTAGCTTGCATATTGGCTGTTGATTAGTACTTATAAAGCACATATTAATGCCTTATTCTGCATGACCATATTCTACATCCAATACATACAATTTTAACCAAATATAGTAGCATACAAAACAATAAATCAAATACAATCAAAGACAATAACCATCAAAGAACAATAATTTGACATTAATAATACATAAACATTTTATATAAACATTTTATATAAAATGATAATAATAATAATAATAATAATAATAATAATAAAGAAACAAAGGAAAGAATGAAGGGGAACCCCAGGTCATATTGCCAATTCACCTATCAGCAGTCAGTGATCTTTCAGGTTCCACTGTTCCACCTGTAGGTGTAACTGTGTTAATGAATGAGTCATTGAATCATTCACTCAATCAGTTTTTTTCTGAAACACCACCACTACTGTGTGTTGTTCAGAGACTGACAAAGTCTGCTTTGGCTTCTTTGGAACTATTTTCTTTGATGGAGAAAAAATATACAGTCTCTGGAAATATTATGTCTAAAGTTACTCAATATAAACTTCATCTCATCCGATCAGACTGTAGAGTTGTAAAATCTGTTTCATTAATATCATTTAAATTTAGAGATTTAAGATCAAATGGAAAACCTAATATGGTGGATGAAGCTTGCTCATGTAGATCAGTGTGTTAATGTGTCTGTACTGCTTTTGTTTTCTTTCTTTAATTGGTCTTGAAGCTTTACACTTCCAAAGCACTTGCAGATGTTGATGGTGATGACCATGGTAACAAAACCTAAAACACAAACACATGCAACAAACTATTGCAAAAAGATAGAGAGAGATGGTGAAAGCTTCATTAGCAAGTGCATAAAACACATCATTACATGTTGTAGTCCATGAATAGCACAAAATCTTCATCAGAGTGAGTGACGGAATGAATTAAAGGGATAGTTTACCCAAAAATGAAGAAAAAAAAAAAAAAAAAAAAAAAAAAAAAAAAAATATATATATATATATATATATATATATATATATATATATATATATATATATATATATATATATCCCATGATTTACTCACCCTCAAACCATCCTAGGTGTATTTGATGTGTCTTCTTGCATATATCCAATCTCTTCCAATCTTCCAATCTTTATAATGGGGGGCGTGTTTTGAAAAAAAATGCATCCATCCATCATAAATATAATCCATAAGGCTACAGGGGTTAATAAAGGCACGATGTATGACGCAGGATGGAGTAGCGTAAGCTTAGATGCCTCTCGCGGTTTAAACAAAAATGTCTGGGCAACAAACTAAAGACCCTCTCATCTTATATCAAAATCCTCCAACATTTCTCTTTAAAATTTTAGACTTTTTTCGTGATCCGGTGTTTTGTTTTGCTCTATTCTCTGCACTTTCACGTTCGTCAGCATGTGCGTCAGGTCAGAGGTAAATATATCTCTGGTTGTGTCTGAAAGAAGATAGTCAAACACCTAGAATGGCTTGAGAGTGAGTAAATCATGGAATCATTTCATTTTTGTGTGAACTGTCTTGGATCAGTCAACAAATCAATCAATCTGAAATTCAAACAATTACTCAAAAGATGAAACTTTAAATGAGTTGAACATTTAAATTAATCATTTTTAATAAATTACATTTTCAGATTTATGGTGGATAAAACTAAAAAGTTCTCACTAATCTGTATGTCTTTGCAAAAGCCTTATCTATAATTGTTTGATATGTCATAGTTTGCACAGTTCATAACATTGTGTCATAATAAAAGACTTTTGTAAGAACTGCAAGTGGCCAGGCTCCTGTCTTAAAGTTCAGCAATAAATGTATCTAGCACAACTGTATATTCACTCTATTTTGAGTTACAGTATATCTCTGAAATAATTGGTACTTATTACTTCTGGAAAATAAATTCTGACCAAAGTCAACACACAGTTTCCTCTAATTTCTTCAGAGTTGTCTGCAAAACACATCACTGTGCTGTAATTTAAATGGCATACAGAATAACTGCAATATAAACTTTTTGCCAATAGTCAAAACTGTGACTAGAGACATTGCATCTAAAGACCAGATTTAAAGCACCAAATGGTCTTAATTAGTTACAAAAATGGACAATTATGGGAAAACCTATAGTCGTAAAGACAAGGTGATAAAATAAAAAACATTTATAGCTTTACTAAAGACATTTGGGGGCTTAAGACCTGGAAGTCCACCTCTGGCATCGCTCATGCTTATATGCCAGAGAAGAACTTTCTCCCGGAATTGTTGAGTGAGGAAAATGTGTTTTCCTGTGATGAATGTCTGGCCTTCCTGCAAAAGTAACTCTCCTGGAAAATTGCTGGAGTCATGGCTTTACATACTGGAAGTTTGAATGTATGCACGTCACTTCATAAACTTTGATGGTTGAATGTAAACTGAGTATGAAAGTACAATGTTCATGTTGCGATTGATCAGTTTTGTTGAGAGTTCTTTTAGTTGTCCAGATGTAAACCAGATGCAATTAGTA
Source organism: Ancherythroculter nigrocauda (assembly GCA_036281575.1). Lineage (NCBI taxonomy): Eukaryota > Metazoa > Chordata > Actinopteri > Cypriniformes > Xenocyprididae > Ancherythroculter > Ancherythroculter nigrocauda. Next base: position 8,082,895 of record VTFQ01000020.1, read on the forward strand.
AACAACTTGGAATATGTCAATAGTTATTGGTTTATATTTTGAAATTCCTCTTTTTAAATGTGCAGTAAAGTCTGCAAATTGTTTAATGAGGGGCAGTGTGCCGGATACCACTGATGTAAATGGTATTAGATCAGGGCTGTGTGCACATATTTCAGTTAGTGTAGATGACGAATGATAATATAAATAGAATTTAAGAAGTGGTAAGATACCATACCACAACAATTCTGCATCCAGCTCAATTAAAACTCAAATTCAGGAATTTCCTTTTTTATTATTATTATTATTATTATTATTATTTGATAAAATAATTGTTATAAATGGGTTGACACTATTTACACAAACTCATAAATATGACATTTGTATGATATGGTCATGGACTTGTTCTCTACTGCTACACTACGGCTCCCAAATTACAGAGATGCTGCATGCAGTCAAATGCTGAGTTTACACTTTGACAGTTAAACAGTTGTTATTACTCTATTCATATATTACAATTTTCAAGCCAATAGATATGTTGTGTCAGACTGGTGGAGATCTTTTTTTTTTTTTATCCTGTTGAACTGTCTGTTGTATTAAGCCTATTAAATATTTGCTGCCTTTAAATAATTTCTAGAGGTTAAGTTGGGAGATCAGAAGTGAGGCAATAGTTTTAAGAAGAGCAAACGCACACAGGGGAATGATGAGCATGTGCAAACCACTGAGCTGAAACCAGAACAGCCATTCATTGACTAATGCACGTACACATGCATGTGATTTTCCAACTATTGGCCAAAATAAGGCAATCTGAATAAGACATTTCCATGTTAATTTGTCTTGCAACAAATCAGTATGTTTTATTACACATTACATTGTCATAAAACTGTTATAACATTGTAGTAACATTGACACATCAGTGGTTGCCTTAAATAATCACTGCTGAATAACTACTAATGTGCAAAAATGCAAAAATGCAAAAAAAAAAAAAAAAAAAAAATACAGAAAGTTTTAGAGTGGCATTTAATATAGAGGAAGGGTCTTAAAAGATTTGTCATAAAAATAATGCAGGAACACTGTTAACTGAGAAAGAAGCATCTCCTTCAGAACCAATAATTGTATGAATTGTATGAAATGTGGCATTTTGTATACCCTTATAATGTAGTGTATTATATGCCCATATGTTGTGAATTATGTCAATTATTTTTCCAGATTTTCATAAAGGACATTTTTAGCAGGCCCATTAGAAATACATTTCATATAAATGAGAATTTCACCTAAACGTGTTGAAAACAGTCCTAATTATTTCAGCTTCTCAAACTGTTTAACTTTTGATATCAACTGAAATTAATTTGGGCAAATTATTTTTAGAGCATTAACGGTCCTTATATTGTAATCCCTGCTAGATTCATGCATAATGTGCACAACTATTATAGAATTATACATTTTAATATGTAACTTTGCAGTCTTACCCATACTTTCAGCAGTTCATATGAATTTCTGAGCGACATATAACAGCTCTGTGAAGGCATAATGATATATAAATATTTTAAATATAAGACAGAGCAAAAGCGGTGAGTGTTGATGCTTCAGTGTTGAGCTTCTCCTTGGCCAGAGGACGATCAGTGAAATCTCTTCTGATAGGAGCATAAACTCATAATCTGACAGAAACATACACAGACTATGGAGAGGTTTTGCCTGTATGGATTTGTAAAGTGTACTCTGTAGGTACTCTATGACAGATATCATATGCTGTTATGAGTTGTGGCGGTAGAATGTGTGTTTTTCACATCATTTGTAATGCTGTGTAAATCTGCATACGTACTTGGTTGCCCGTATGTGATCTGATTGTATGGCTGCTGATATGTATGCCGCTGGTACGTTGATATTCTGTGTGTGATTTGGTCAGTCTTTGGTTGCAGACTTTTTGTGCATGCATGTGTAGTTTCATGTTCTACACAAGTACTTGAAAGTCATGCCAATAACGCTCTGGCTTTCAAGTGCTCTGGGGTCAATACATCAATGTGTTTCCCGTTCTATCAATCTTATCCCTTTCTTCTTACTTTTACTCATTATTCATTCTTTCTTTATCCTCCCTCAAATGCATTTCTTTGTGCACAGTACCTTTGTACAGAGACAGAGGAAAACATAATAAAAAAATCAAGAAACAGCATCCCACTCTACAATGTACAGAAGATGCTAACGATTAGAATCAATAACAATTTGTGAGCTTATTGAACAAAAGCAACAGTGAGTGTAATTGATTTTTTTCTTTTGACACTAAAATTTCATAATAATTGAACATTTAATCCTAAACAGAATGTAAAAGCTTGGTCTATGCGTGCACCTTCTTTTACTGTGCGATTATCTCTGTCAATATTTATTACGGTGAAATAGAATTGCAGCACATTTTAATTGATATTCTCATAACAGGGCTCACTTCGTACATCATTACACAGTCTAGCACATGGGAGTCATGTCTGATGTAAATACATCTAGAATCTGCTAAATGCATAAATGTAAATAAAAGTGATATAACATAAATGCAATTATTATTAGTAGTAGTAGTATTGAGTTATTGGCCATTAATGTGGTCTTTCATATAGGTTGCTGTGTGAGTTGTGCTCTTGGCTCAGGCCTCGGTTCTTTCGCCCTGCCCTTGAGATTGTGCAGACACATGGCAGATAATGTTCTGACACCAGAAACTGAAAACCGTCAGGAAATCCTAACAACACTCTCCCTTGTCCTTCTCTCATGCTCTGGAGAAGAGTGGCAAAGCTCTCAAAACAGGCTTAACTTGCTGTAAAGTCTGAACCACTGACTGCTTAACGCATCTGTTCATCCATTTCTGAACCCTCTCTCATGGGTTCAGAATGATGTTAGTTTAGAAATTAGTGCCTAATTGGATATTTACTTTCTCTAAGCATTTTTTTTTTTAAATTGTATTTTATTTTAATTAAAAAAAAAAAAAAAATAGACTTTTGTTGGTGGACAGCTTTTATTTTAAACCCTAATTCCAACGTTCATAGCCTACTGTAATAATAACAATAAATTTGCGTGTAGTTCAATTAGGCTACGAGCCACAGGGCTAGTTGTCACAAGGGCTGTGTCACATCTCAGTAACTATTAGCTTTTGAGTCAAAAGTCCAATTGAACAAATTCAGTGTTTTTTTGCTGACACCTATGTTAAAACTGTTTTAAATTAGAATGATTTGTGTAAATTCTGTCCTCCAACCTAAAATTACAAAAAAAAAAAAAAAAAAATTGGAAGTTGTACAACAAGCAAAGACAATAGAACTGTATCTCTCTCTCTCTTTATTTATTTATTACTTTTTGATAAGCAATAATATAGAAAGGTTCAATAGCTTTTCCGCATTTAGACTTAAGTTATGTACCTACAGAAATTGGTTTAAAAATAAACCCAATATAGAGTGAAGTGACAGCTGGCCCTAGCCTCCACTAATTACACATTAATTACATATAGTTTTTAGTATTACACTGTAATTACATATGTAAGTGCATGAACATGAACACAATAATTGCAAAATATAACTTTTAAAAAATATATAGAATTTTCCACGTGGTATCACACTGGCCCAAAAACGCATGCGTCTTTTTTTTTTTTCTTTTTTCTTTTTTTGTTGTTAAATATAGATATTACCAAAATATTCACACTAGTAGTTAAATTGGTTAGAAATATGAAAAAAGTTTGTTGTATTGGGTGGCGGAAGGGTTAATTGTCCTGTTCCCACAGTCTGGGCTTTGAGCGCAAGGTCAAAGATCTCATTTTACCGAGCGCACGTGCGCGCTGGATTTCTGCTCTAGTCAGCACGCGAGACGCTGCAAATCCTGCAGGTCGCAACACAACCGAAGGCCTAAACACAGACCAAGAGAGAGGGAGACTTAGCACAGCTTCTGCTTTCAGCTTTCTTTCTTTTTTTTTTCCCCAAATGATATAAAATAGCCTTAAAACGCCCTTAATATTTGATATAGCCTATTTAAATAACGCGCTCTAGCGTTTCAAACTTTAAAAAAGAAGGCATGTCTTGGATTTATATTTTACCTTATTAAGCAAAGGTCTATATGCAAATCTAATGAAATTAAACAAAGTTTAATCCTCCACTACTGATTCCCGTTATTAATAGTAAGAGCGCATTCCTGCATGTGGTTCGTTTGAGCTCAAAGTTCAGCAAAAGACAAACAACAAAAGCAACCCTTCGGAAATATCGTTCCTCCGTCGAATATTAAGTAAGCTTGATTGATGACTAATTGATTACTGGATTCCAGTTCGCGTGATAACAATGCGGCATACAGTAAAGCGAAATATTGCATAACTTGGACAGACACAGGAATTGACGCATAAAATGAGCTGCTACGAAATCAATGTCATTTCACTGACTTTAATAAGCAAAATAGGAAACCATTTCTTCCAAAAACAGCAAAAACGAAACAGAAACCAGCCTGAATGGAATAGTCCGAATTGAACTCTATTCTTTTTCCATTTATATAAACAGATTTGAAAATTGATCCCCTCATTATAGCATGAAATTAACAAACAAAACAACAACCCGCTGCTGCAGTTTTACATTTGATTTCAACACAGTTGAATCAGTAATAAACCAAAAAGATTGTTAAATGCATGACTTTTTAACAATATTTCTTAGATGCAAGCACCATGCTTATTCAATATGATCTGACAAGTTTGTTAATTTAATCATTAAAATAAAAACTATGCATCTGGCCAGCAGAACCAGAATCTCGACATAATAATAAAACAAAACAAAAACAGAACAATAACATGAGACATATAATTTTCATTTTGAGATTATGCAGAACCTGAATCCCTTATTTTTTACTGACCGGCAGAAAAAAAAATAAAGGAAAACATTTAACATTGATCATTGAAACTCTCCATTGAAATACATGCGTAGTTTTCATGTTAGGCAATAATACACAAACCCCTGATTTAGGAAGCCTACACCCTCGAGCTGGATTATAATAACTACATTTTGAAATGTTGGTTTATAAAACTGGCAGCTCATATAGCTCAAAAAAAAAAAAAAAAAAAAAAGTTGATGAAAGTGTGCCCATTCGTTGAAATCCTATCCATCAAAAAGATACGACCTATAAGTATTACTTATATTATAGAATAGCAATAGATTATGCAACAGCCTGCATGAAGGGCGAAAAAAACACGCACACACACTCTTGTGTCTCGCTACAATCAGACATGACACTATGAGCATCAGTTCAAATGAAACGCGTGCTATTACTGAATGTATGTGAGCGGCATATCTTCATTAAAGGCGGTTTCTGCCAAAACAAAGAAACAATCAAAAAAGACGAAATGAAAACTGCCAATACCAAAATCAGAAAAAGTGCGCTTCTTTTACAAAGTTTGCTTACTTTAAATGCAACTGCAAAATGCCCATTACTGGAAATCCCAAAAACATGAAACAAATCATAAAAAGTTGGAAAACAATCAGCTCTTCGATGTCGGTTTGTAGGTTTGCTGTTGCATATATTTACAAGTCCAAATGAACCCATACAATGAGCGACCGGAGAGCCAGTCTCATATCCCCAAAAAAGAGCTAAAGATCAAAAACATGCTCTTTATGATACATAATGAACAGAAAGAAAGAAAGAAAGAAAGAAAGAAAGAAAGAAAGAAAGAAAGAAAGAAAGAAAGAAAGTGTATAAAATAGAAATTATTACCATACATGTCCAGCATGCAGGATTAATATCTTAATGCAGATTTATGTGTTTGTTTTTGTCGTTTTTTTTCCTTTTCTTTTTAATATATATCTTTATATAACCAAGCAGGCAATAAACCAATGAGATGTTGCATAAAGTTCCCCTGTCGCCTCACTCAGGCGGGTTATACAGGAGAAGTAGGGGAGGTTTTGCATATTGTGGCGCTCTCAACTTTTCTTGCCAAGTGAGAAAAAAAGTCCAAAGTTTCTCTTTTTCGCTTAGCACATACATAGTTTCGTGACTTTTTTTTCCCTTTTTTTCTTTTTCATGAACAACCCAGGTGGATAGAAAGTCTTATTTGAAGGTTTTATCCTAAATACAAAAGCCAGTTCTTCGCTTTCTTTTGTTGTGAGATCTCTACGAAATGGGTAAAAGTACTACAAGCAACTAATCTACATTTCCCAGAAAACATTCTAACATGTTCTTCGTATTTTAGTTGCCGAGGTCGGTGGCGATGGTTACATATGAGATTATTATTTCTTGTGGATTATTCTTCTAATACGAGTACTGTGTTATCTGAATGAGCGTAATGTCTCAGTCTCAGGCATAAGAAGCGCACACTCACATGAAGAACTCTGGAGAGGACGGGTTGTCGCTCGTGGATCCTGCCTCACGGAACCCGTTCGCTCCGGTCAGTTTCTCGCACTTGAGTTTGTAGGCGTCTCTCTCTCGGGCCAGCCGGTTGATCTCTTGCTTGAGCTGCTCTACCTGGTTGATGAGCTGGGTCTTCTCGTTCTCCAGTACGTGCTTTTGCTGCACGCGCTTGAAGCGGCACGACTGCGCGTAGCCCCGGTTCTTCAGGGTCCGGCGTTTCTGCTTCAGGCGGATCACTTCGTCCTTGGTGAATCCCCGCAGGTGTCGGTTGAGCTCCCGTACGGACATGGACACCAGCTGGTCGTCGGAGAAGCGGTCCTCTACGTTCAGGCCGCCCCCCACGCCATGGTGACCCTGCTGGCCCGGGTGGGCATGCGGGTGGTGATGGTGGTGGTGACGGTGGTGGAGCTGCTGGTGGGACCCGGGCGAGGTAGGAGACGGGCTGTCGGGGTCCTGACTGTGGTGGTGGTGGTGATGGTGGTGGTGGCCGTGCGCGCCGGGGTGACCTGGCAGGTCGTCGGGGTGATGGGGGATCGCGCCGTATTGGTGGTGGTGGTGGTGCTGCGGCTGCTGTTGCTGCTGCTGCGCGTGGCCGTGGTGGTGATGCGCGTTCCTGTATCCCTCAAAGCCTCCTGCTTGCAGCTGCTGCTGCACATGAGGGGGCGGAGGGTGCCCGTGGGCCGTGGCACCGATCAAAGCCTCCACGGCGTCTTCGGGCGTCAGGCTTAACGTCTGCGGGTCGATCTGCTGCGGGTAAGCGCCGCTGGGCATCCAGTACAGCTCCTCCAGATGGTTCTTCTGTTCCGTGGGGCTGAAGCTCGGGGAGGACGGCACGGAGCTGCACGGTGTGCTGATCGGAGTGGAGGACACGGAGCCCTGCGGTTGGAGGCGATTGCACTGCCGTATATTGGAGCGGTCGTGCCCCGCCATGGCCTCTTTCTTCACCTCGAATTTCATTAAATCAAAGTCATTGACATATTCCAACGCCAGCGGGCTGGTGGGCAGCTCGGGCCCCATGGCGAGATCGGCGCTCATCGTGTCCCTGTTCTTCAGCAAAGTGTTTACCAATGTCGCAAAACCAGAATTTTGCCTTTCTTCCCCCTCTTTGCGCATGCAATATTCTGGATGGGTCTCCGAACGCGACGCGCTCGAGCGTTGGAGCATAAAGTGTCACTCGAAATGTTCGAACAGAGAAAGCAAAAAAACTTTCTGGACTAATGCACTGCAAAAGACATTTGCCTCATATGGACGAACAGACCTCGACAGCTGCAGTCTTTGGAGTCTTCTCGCAGGACTGGAGAAAGTCAAGTTTCTCTCGCGCGTCCCGTCGCCACACTTGAACTCAAAACATAAATAAAAGACAAAAATGAGTACCGGAGAAGGGCTCCCGTCCCGATCCCGGATACTCCAAAATATGTCCTTAAGCCAGTGAAGCAGCGTTGAGGTGGATGTGTGCTGTGTTTTTCCAGCTCTGCACCGCAGAGAGTTCAGCTCGCACTCACTCCTGAGTATTCAGACTGTAGCAGGACGCCAGACCGCTCTGTACTGTTATAGTCTACGCGCGCGTGACGTCAGAGGGGGCTGGCGACCAGTCAGATCTGTAGAATTAGCATAATGATCGTTGTTTGTGTGTTGTCAGCTGACGGGATGAAGAAAGCGAGAGTGGTATTTCGTGTATTGACTGATTGGATATGCGCGCCTAACGAGGAGCCGGTTGTTGTGTACTACAAAAAAAGTACAACATGTACTGTAATATTCTAGTATGATATGTAAGTCATATTCTTATGAAAACATAGCCTCCAAATTAGTTTTACTGACCCTTTAAAATGGTTTATGACTGTTTTATTTTAAATAAAAAGCCTGTTAGACTGTAACATGGAACAGCAGGTTGTTAGATCAACCAATATCTGCGCGATACTTAAACACAATTGTCATTAAATACCAATAATAGTAACGCTTTTATCCATAGTGTCAAAATACTCACTTAAACACACAGTTTTGAGCCATCTCAACTCAACAAGTTTTCATGTAATTTACAAGGAACAGAACTTATTTATTTATTTTTTTTCCCCCCAAATGGTTTTATTACTTAGCATGTTTATTTAAATATATTATAAAAACATCATGGAGATATTCAAATGTCGATTATGTTAATGAATATGATGAAGTTTTCTGTGTATGAGGATGCCCAAGAACCATCAGGTGTATGAATGTGTTATTGTGATATTAGTGACTTTTGAATTTTCAACACTATAGGCTGAGGTGAAAGGCTGGTGTTGCGCTGCGGGTGACGCTTAGATTCGTGAAAACTCACCCAACGCTGCCCTCATGTGGCGCATCTGATCACTGCCGCACTCACCTGCCGCGCGCTCATCTCGCGCGCAGCTGCTAGTCTTATATTAAGTAGGGCGATGCGACTTTAAGATAATGAGTTTATATGTGAATAAATTGCAACGATTAATGAGAATGAAGAAATATTAGCCTAATATTTGTTAACTTGAAAGACCTAAAAAATGTGTGCTGGAGTAGAAAACGCAGTGTGCGTTAACGAGCGTTTTGATCATAAATCTTTTATAACAGGCATGGTTACAGCGTTGTTTTTAAGCCTATTGATTATTAGTATTAGACAGGAGTCATGTATTCATTAAAACTGCTTAAAATATTTCAATAAGTATAATGTCAATGTGACTAACCGTATAAAATACCTATTGTTTTTATTCTTATTTCAGCGTCTAGCCTATCTTTATCTTCTATCTTCTATCTACATACCCCCCTTCTCCCTCTTTTTTGTTGACTTTTGACGCAAGATTCAACGATTTTACGCATTTTAAGATTTGTCACATTGCAATTTTGCTAATTATGCTATTACTTCGATCAGGTATTAATAGAATTAACAGTCGCAGAAATGATCAAAACTTAGTGAATAAAAATAAAAACTGCACAAAATAAAGCCTATATTCATTATTTACGCGGCACCCACTTACGTATGCCTTCACAGTTTATATATATATATATATATATATATATATATATATATATATATATATATATATATATATATATATATATATATATAATTTTAATATATTTTATAATTTCCCCCACTATATATATATATATATATATATATTTCTATTTTCGGTCATTGCGAATTTTACTCACCCATATCACAAACAATATGTCTCTGCATCGCATCTCCACGTCAACTACAAAAGCCAAAAGTTAATTCTTTCATCGATGTTAAATAATACAGAGCCCTAAAAGTCATATCGTACCGCGTCATTCCAGAAATCATAAATCAGTCGAGGAAACACGTTCAGTCCGCCGGTACCGGGCCCCATCACGCGGCGCCGGGCCCGTACAGTCATGCGCTCTGATTCCCTTAGACTCGCCGCTACTGGTTTCTCTCCCTCTAATGGATATGGAGATGCCGAAAAACTCTCATGTCAGCAGCATATTGGTGGTTAATGATCTATTAAGTGATCCTCTTGCTTATGGACAGCGGAAAAAGTGTTGATGCACGCTTATTTGGCCTAATGAGATTCCCATCCTACGAATTTTAGGAATGAATAAGAGAAATAAAATCAGCTCAGAGATGTTTCAAAGAGCAGTTGTCAAAGGGAGTCGTTGTGGACCGTATGCTGGTGAATGTCTCAGGCCTAAGACACTGGGATTGGGAAGGATGCTGTTTTTGAGTGGCTTTTTTTTATCGCTCATAAGGACATAGGACATTCGGTTGTGGACATTACGATAAGTATGAAATATTGATAACTCTATAGCTGCATTTCTAAAAGTGTTATGACAAGTCTTGTCGAGTGCATTTTGCTTATTTGTAGTTAATAACATTGCAGAAGACTTTGGGAAAAAAGCAAAGGCACATTTAATATTGAATGATTTCATCAGAACAATGCGCGTGCTTGCGTGCGCGCGTGTGTGAGTGAGTGTGTGTGTGTGTGTGTGTGTGTGAGAGAGAGAGAGAGACAGACAGACAGATAGATAGAAAGTATTCTCTTGTTCCCTCTTCATCTTCCTCCTGGGACACAAACAGGTGCTGGGCGGTTGCGAAAGGCTTGCGCTCTGCTTTCTAGAAGAGTAAAGTGGGAAACAAAATACATCATCAATTAGGAGAGATGGTTATCAATATGTAACAGACATGACTATAAGAACTTGAACCAGTTAGCACTACTAATAGTAGTATGTGATCAACTTCTCTGATACTTATTTCCAGTCAACTTCATGTCATGAATTTCATATGTAAAAAGACCGTTCTTGCTTAGCCCATATTTATAATCTCTATATTCTTGTATAAATTAAATAGTCGGTTGATGGTTATCAACAGCTTCAAAAGTAAAATGCACAATTGATTTATGTCGCAAACCAATAAAAACAGTGGCATCATCATTATTATATAAATCTGATGTAATGAATTATCAATGGAAAGCATTTAAAAACAATTAAGAGATTCAAGACATGTTTAAGTGAAAGTTTCCAAGCGATAAAAACGTATAAATGCGTTTAAAACATGTATTTATAAATATCCTCAGAAATCTCTTAAAGGCTAGCAGCAATGCCTTCAAATATGAAAAACAAACAAACAAACACACAAACAAAACAACGAAAATTACAGTCATTCAGAGATATTTAGACTTACATTGCACTGGTACAGGCTATTGAAGTACAAAAAGAAAAAAAGAGACAGAGGAGTCCGAATGCGGCTGATTTGATATAAAATGTCTCGCACTGTGATGCTGATGAAATCGAAGAGGATCCACTTTTACAAAGCGAGTAACTTCACAACGAGCAGCCGAAAGATTTACAAGACTATGACGCCTCTAGTGGACAAAACCTGCAGACAATCAAGCCTGGAACTTTTTTTTTTTTTCTTTTACGAGTATAGATATAAACAAGCAAAGAACCGATAAACGATAAATAGATATAAAAATAAATAAATATGTCAAGTTCAGTGAAAACAAAGAGACACATTGGTTCTGTTAGAACAATATGTAACACTTCCACTGTATGAGACAAATTCACTACAGATCCACAAAGCAATGGCTTATTTGTGATTGTCATTATTTTAAGACAAATACGATTTTATTAAAAAATTGCATGCATTGCTTTTTCTGACATCACCGGGCACTTTGTTCTGATAACGCGCCACAAAGGAGGTAAATAGCTACTAATACTTTGCATGCACGGTATTATTAAAATGTATGCCTATTAATATAATCAAACAGTTGTTGTTGTTTTTTTTGTTTTGTTTTGTTCAGTTGTTAGTAAGGTAACAGTTGAGTGCATGTGTTGGAAAACGCCTTTATAAAACACGACGCCGTCAATCAAAGAAGGCTTTGAATTACGCATGCTATAATGACTGATGAAGGAAAAGTTAAGGATACAGCTATTAGACATGGAATTATGGTTTATCTTTGGTTTAAGGATTCTGTCTGACCTACATGATAATCACCACCTCATTATCATCAATCATCGTTATATACTGTCTCTATTATTAATATCCATAATTTACTATATGAATACACGTAAAATAGACCTAAAATACAGGGGTAATCTATTAAAAAAAAAAAAAAAAAGAAAAAAAAAGGCTATAAATAATTTAGGGGGGAAAAAAATAATATTTCAGAATGTTGCATTTTCCAGTTTGACTTTGTGCCAAATGAAGCGGTCATTATTTTTATATGGTTATTCGTAAGATCAGATGCACTTTATTTCCACTCGATGTGATTTTTAAATTAATAATAAGCCATGCGTTTGTTTCACAAAACGTCTCAAAAGCGGTAAAAATAAAATATTTATAATTTAATATTTAAAGAGCTGTAGCTATTAGTCGTGATATTTAGCAAACAGCCCCAAATAACATCTGTTCTGAAAGAAAAAAAAAAAAAAAAAGCTGTTTAAAAACTTTTATGTAGTCTTGTGACAGTAATATGATTTTTAAAAAGTTAAAAGTTAAATGTAATACAAAATCAGCTTTTGAAAATTATTTACTTGAGATTTTGCGTTGAAACTAAAATTCAGTAAAATGTGAATAAGTGTGGCATAAAAAGAATAATGGCAGCGTATTGAGTAACTTGACACTAGTTTAAATGTTGTGCAGCTCAGTATTTTAAATAGAAAAGTAAGAGGTGCATGATCAGATTTCAGACATTAAAGCACACAAATCTGTATCTAATATAGCGTGGATTTGGGTAATGTGTGCACTTTCGATTTACCAATTTACCGTAGCATATCTCTCAACTATCACTTCCGAAAACCAAAAGCGATTTTTTTGAATAATGTAATGCAACACAGTCTGGCTATGTGTCCCACATTGCCAAGTGTCCCATATTACCCTAATTCACCCTAATACTGGTAGAGTTTTGACAGAGGATGCTACAGGCTGCGAGAAAAAAAAAAAAAACGATGGGAAATGAGAGGAAAGCGCAAACTCTCCAAGAACGCGAATAATTGTGAGTTAGGAGACAGAGAGCGCGGTGACGGAGGCGGATGAGCAGAAGAGTAGGAGCGGTGAAAAAAAAAAAAAGAAAAAGAAAAAGAAATGCTTGCTAAAAATCATTAATCTTGCCGGGATCTGTCACGGCACGCCGGCGACACAAAGAGGGTCCAGAGAGTCGGAGCAGTGAAGTCAGTGACCCGCTGCCAATTGCTTGTGAAAAGCCCACCAGCCTTTAATAGACTTTTGCTGATCCGACACTTGTTTGCGGGCCGGCACAAAGGGCCGATGTGAGCACCTGACAGCAGCCCGCAGGCCCCGGGCTCCACTCCTGCCCTGTGATGAATGACCCTGAGCCCGGGAGGAAGAGGAGGGTGGGCACAGGCGGGCTGGGGGGGGTGTAAACAGAGCAATGGACGGGGATTTTAGGAGTTTGATGTTTGAAAACAAGAGTGGACGTAGGCAAGGATTAATTGTGAACTAATATGCAAGATAGTTTTAAATTCATTCATTCAATTGTTAATTTAAGTTTTTGTTTGTTTGTTCGGTCATTCATTCATTCATTCATTTATTTATGTGTATGTATCTATTGCTTGTGCAGTTGTTTGTTTATGTTGCCATGCAAAAGACATAGTAACTTCATGTTTTCTCAAAAGTAGATTATGACTGAAATTTCTAAAACTTTTAAGCTTAGTTCCAGTGTTGGCATAGTTACAGTGTTTTACCGTTTTATGTTGTTATTTTTTATTTTATTTTATTTGTTTGTTTAAACCTGCTTGCTATGGTAATCTCGTGATTTAGAGGGAAATCCTTTGAACTACAAGATTACAGATATCTCTTCTCAGATAACCACAGAGAGAGAGAGAGAGAGAAAGAGAAAGAGAAAGAGAAAGAGAGAGAGATTTTCTCACCCCTTACTCAAAGACAAGGCCGTTTAGCCTTGATATATTGGACTCTGAATACATTCCATTCTCACCCCACAAATTCAAATGGTTTGCTCCAGTCCTCACCAAAACACATTAATATGGACTGTTCCATTGCATCAATACAGTTCCCTCTTTTTCCACAATGGAAAAGTTAGATGGTGCAGTTAAAAAAAAGTTAAAAAGTGCAGTTAAAAAGTTAGTGCTTGTGGTTTATTTTTCAACAAACCACTCCTTATTTTTGAAATGCAAGAGGATAAATCTTCTCTCTCATACTCTTATTTCATGTATTTTTCAAACTTTTTTTGTTTAATGCCATGCATCTGTTGGACTCTGTGTAGTGCATCTGTGCCAAAGTGATAGAAGATGTACTGTAGTTGTTTTGGGAAGGGGGTGAGGATAGAGTGAGGACACACACACACACACACACACACACACACAGGTTTGTTTTGCTATCTAAGTGGGGAGATCATCCTATCCCCTGCACTACCACTACTCCTAAACCTACTAATCACAAAAAACATCATGCATTTTTACATTTTTAATAAAACATTTTTTATTATGTTTTTAAAGCTATTTTAAATATGAGGACTCAAGAAATGTCCTCATAAAACATGTTTATGTCGTAATACCAGTGTAATACCCATGTCATAATTCAAATTTGTGTCCTTATAAATCATGAAAACAAGCACAAGCACACACACACACACACACACACACACACACACACACACACACATGTTGGGTTTCTATGTTTTATAGGGACTATATAGACATAATGGATTTTATACTGTACAACCTGTATTCCCCTACCCCTAAACCTACCCATCACAGAAAACTTTTCGTCATTTTTATCTTTTCAAAAACATCATAAGCTGTTTTCCTCATGGGGATCAAAAAATGTCCACACAAGGAAAAGGATTTCAGATATTGACATCTTTGTGGGGACATTTTGTCCCCAAAATTTAGGGTTTACCAGGACCACACACACACAAATACACACAAAGGAATGAATGATTAGTTATAGATACACGTGTGGTTTTCCCACACACATACACAATATTTTATTCAGATGTACAAAACAATGCTTCAGTTACTGTACAGTTTTCAACAATACAATACACATCAGTTTTTCACATAAATGACCTTTCTGCAATCCTCCGACATGCAGGAAGTGATCTCATTTATTAACCACATATGACAGAATTAAACCATACACATTTATACCAATTCAACACCACAGACAAATAAAGTTCTCATGTCGAACAGGTACAAAATATACAGAAGAAGCTTGCGTACGATTGAGAGAGAGAGAGAGATGAAAACAAAAAAAGAAACAGCAAACAAGGGGGTGTTGAATATAGCTTGTAAATAAATCTGTTTGGGAATTGGGGGTGTACGGATGAAATATGGAGCCTGGGATGTAGAGCAATGTGAAAAACTAGGGAACGCCAGGGAATAACAAATCTTCCCACGTAGCTCCCCGGAAAAATAAATACGCGGCTCTGTAAGAGCCATCCATCTGGGATACGAATCACAACAAAGACGTTCCCTGAGCACCCCTCCTCTTTCCCCAGCCTCCTCATCCTACACCTCCTCATCTACTCCTCTTAGTTCGGTTTATTTCTTCACTCATTTTTTATTCCTCTTTATTTATTTGTTTGTTTGTCAAATCAAATGGAAACTGCCGGTGGGGAAGTCAGGGGGTTGTTTATTGGTTTTATAAATGAAATGTGATTTTTCTCTCTCTTAAATGGTTTCGGTGGTGATGGGGTGTGTGTGTGTAGCTCTAAGTAATGACTGCACACAAGGGATTTTATAAACAAATACCACCGGTGACCATTTAAAAGTGTTGCTGGTATATTGGATTGAACTAGTCCAAATGAAAAAGATGCTTCATAAAGCCCGAGCCCGACACACATTCATTTTGTCCGTCGCAGAGTGCATTAAGACTCTGCATCATTGACATGCCGTAAATTTGAGGGATATTAAAGATCTGATAGGAAAAGTGTGGCCTTTGATGCCTATCGAGAAATATATATTGTAAATTTTGCTTCTGGCTTTTAGCAAATGCCTGCTGAAAATTAGACTAATTTTTACAGTAAGCTCTGTACTCTTTTTCATAAACACTTTACTTTCACATGCAACGTTAAACACCATGAATGTTAAGTGAGATAAACAGAAATGAGACCATATGAAGAATAAATATAAATATATTCAAAATAATACGATTACACTTCATATTTAAAAAGTATTAAATAAATTTACATTGATAATTGTGTTGTAGAAGAAACAGAGGAGAAAGGAAATTATTTATTGTTAATTCTTACATTGCATAAAATGTGAGAAATTTGGCATTTTGTGGTGTAGATTATGTAAAGTGGACAGACATTTTCCTTTGACATCAGTGTCACTATTTTTACTAGGTTCTCATGCTAATTGAAATGTCTGATGAAAGGTGGTTATTGTTCATATAACTGAGTTGTCGGCTGGGATAATTTTATGTTGAGCGTTAAGGTTTATGATCCTGGAGAAATTTGATTTGAAAGAGAGTTAGAAAATGAATGAGCTTGACTGAGGTGATGTCTTTTTTACTTCAGGTTAGAATCCCAATTCTGCTCAGCAGGCATTATCTGAAGCACTTCTGTGATCTGTATCTCTTTCTCTTTCTTATAATTGCTCTTTAATTGCTTTCTAATCAGGCAGAACTAAGGATCTGGACCTGTGTCCTGAGAAGGAAAAGTGAATGTCCCATGGCACTGAAACATCCACTGGAAATATGTGAGTTTGAAATGATGAAGATTGAAACAGGTGTAAATAATTAGATAACACTTTATTTCGATGCTCCCCAACAGACTATAATTAACTTTGCAACTACATGACAACTTTACTGACTCTAAACTAACCCTTATATTCTACTAATACTCTAATGAGAGTTAGCTGACGTGTAGTTGCAAAGTTACATATAGTTAGTAGAATGTCTAAAGTGGACCATCATAATAAAGTGTAACCAACTTAATATGGACATATACTCTCTTCGATGCTGCAACTTTTGTGCTTTTATAGTGGAATTCTCTGAGTGACCTAATTGCAAAAATTGAATAATTTTTGATTTAGTTTTTAGTTTTTGTCTTTATTTATTTCATTAATTAAAAATCTTTTACAGTCTCTTCCAGAACTCTTTTTAAAGGGGACCTATTATGCCCCCTTTCACATGATGTAATATAAGTCTCAGGTGTCCCCAGAATGTGTCTGTGAAGTTTCAACTCAAAATATCCCACAGATCATATATTACAGCTTGTCAAATTTTCCCCTATTTGGGTGTGAGCAAAAACATGTCGTTTTTGTGTGTGTCCCTTTAAATTCAAATGAGCTGCTGATCCCTGCCTGCTTTCCAAAAGAGGGTGGAGCTTTAAAAACTTTAAAACGCTGCCAAAATGACGATTGTTAGTAACGGTGTTCAGCCTTACATTGTTCAAACTGTATTTGGACACTGATGGAGAGACTCAAGGAAGAAGTCACAACTTTTAGAATGCAACTGGACATTTCTGAATGGTTAGTGGATACATTTATGTAGTTGCTGTGGAGTTGATTCAACTCATTGCCTAGCATGTGCCGTCATGTTAATCTTTTGTGAAAAACCCGTATAGATGCCCACTAGCGTACCTGTTTGCTAAACAGAGCCATACACACCAGGCTAATGTTTATGATTGCTATCAAATGCTGTGAATGGTCTAATATTTTTCCAAAATATCGCTTGGTCTAATATTTTTCCAAAATATCGCTTGGACAGAAACGGTCCTTTTTTAGCAATCGAGCTTGCCAGGGTCAACTTACAGATTATCCAAGCTAACGAAATTCTAAATAGTGTTTTGTGCTTGTCTTGCTTTGCTCAAACTTTTGCCATGGCCTTAGAATTGGTACACCTTTTTTGCTTGCAAAAACACAATGACGGCACCGTACACTGTAAAAAATGACCGTGATTTTAACAGTAAAAGACTGTAAAAATGCTGCGGTGAAAAACTGTTGATTGGTTTACAGAAAGTTTCCGTACTATATACGGTGAATAACTGTAATAGATCTAATGGTACATTTAATGTAATTTTACGGTAAAATACCGTTAAATTCACAGTTTTTGGAAGTGAAAAATAACAATTCATTGTAAAATTTACAGTGAAAAACCGTATATTGACATTCCCACAATTCCCTGCGTGATACTTCACATTTGATATATTTTCGTTGAAATAACTCTGTTTCTTCTTAGTTTTTCTCATTTTTTTCTAATCAGTTATGTACATTAGGGTTTTATGTTACATCTAATGTTGTTAAATTAATGTTTATTGCATTTTTAAAATTTCATGCATGTTACCATGATGGTGTTTAGTGTGTGTGTGAATGACACTGTGTGCACCTTCTATATATTAGTATTGTGCTTCTCAGCTTGTGGAAAAGCTGCTTGTGATGAACTTTGATTCATCATGTGACTCTCATCACCACTGTTTGGTGACTGTCAGTGTATTATAAAGGTACAAAACAGATATAAGTACTTCATTAGGTTGGTAAATTAACATTATATCAGTTAATGAAATACGTTATTTTACCGTAAATTTAACAGATTTAAAATGTAAAATTCACATGTAACTCCGTAAGTATGTTTACGGTTTGATGTCATTTTTACAGTATTGTTCTGGTAACCACTGCTGCCGATATTTTTCCGTAGAAACAACGGGATTTTTTTTACAGTGTAGGAGGAAACGTGGGGATTGGGAGGCGGTAATATTATAATAAGATCCCCTTCCTATGTCTAATTTTTTCACATGCTTGCAGAGAAAAGCTTGCCAAAACAAAGTTACTGGGCTGCCCTTTTTCACATTTTCTGGGTTAGTAGATGCACCGGGGACACGATTATAGCACTTAAATACGGAAAAAGTCAGATTTTCATGTTATGTCCCCTTTAATACTCATTATATAAACTATGTTTGGTCACTGGATCATATGGAACGGATGTTTAATAGCCATTTTTTTTTTTGTAAATAGTTGATGTATTGCCCCCATATCTGCTTTGGTGAATGTTTCCAAGAAATTTCCTCTCCTTTTCATTCGCTGAACCAAACCATGTATCACTGCCATCCCAGCCCACGTGCCACATACATTAAATGAGTATCTCTTTGTGTTCTCAACAGCGTGACGTTGTTGCTGTTTTCATGCCTTTGGAATATCATCACTATCACGTGAATTAAGGTACTCTTGTATAGTACGACCCTGATGCGTCAACCATGTCTGTCTCCCTTGTTGTTCAACTCTGACTTTGCAGTTTATGTCCTGTGAAATATGCCCTATAATTGTCTACCAGCAATATTGACCCCCTCCTTTCTTTTCTCCATAGAGGGTGGATCTCACTGAGCCTATCAAGAACATGTCTAGGTCATATTTTACCCCAAAATCAAAATAATAATAATACAAAAACATTTTGCTTAAAAAACAAGGTCTGTTTTTGGTCTATTAAAGTTTTTTAACATGATCCAATCACACTATATATTATAATATTCTCTCCTGCTCTCTTTATCAGACTATAACAGATAGGGCTTTAAAGTGATTTTGCTGTATAAGGTTTCAGCACTTTATCACTACAGAAAGCATAAACAGGAATAAAGTGAGAGAAAGAGAAACAGATGTTGAGAAAGATAGATGAAGTTAATGTGGGACTTATCTCTTGGTTTGGTAATTACAGAGGAGAGTTTCCTGCTCTGATTTCCTGTGCAAATCGTTCCTAAAGTATACTTAAGAAAAGTACACACACATGCAGTGTTTTTGGTTGTGAACTTGCTGGTCTGAAACTCTGAACCAAATCTGTCATGGATCTCAGCAAGTGAAAGAGACTGTAATAGAAATAGAGAGGGAGGGCAGAAGCTTTTAGAGCCAATCACTCCACCCACCCTCTGGAAGTCACTTCCTGTGGTAATGGACTGTCCTGATGGGAGTATGATATGTGAAATAAAGTGAAGCCCACACATCACCTGTAGCTCACGTAACTCAACAGTTCAACACGGACGCACACACACAAAGCATTCAGGTCATAATATTTAGCCCACTCTGTCCATACGTTTTTAAAATGTTTAATTGTGATTATATATATATATATATATATATATATATATATATATATATATATATATATATATATATATATATACATACAGCTACAAACAGCTAAAACAACCGTTTTATTCTAACAAAATGTAATGAGTGCAGCTGCTCTGGTGTTCAAGTATGTTTTAGTGGGTCACTGTGCAATTGCTAGAATTCTGGATGGTCCCTGTTTATTTATTTATTCATTTATTTATTTTTGGTTTGTTTGGGGAGGTTCCAGTTAGCACACACACATATACAAAGTTTGGTAAGACTTTATTCCGATAGTCCACTTTAGACATTCTACTAACTTTGCAACTACATGTCAACTTATTCTACAAACGATAACCCTAACCTAACAGTTTACTACAGTAATACTCTAATGAGTTAGTTGACATGTAGTTGTAAATGAACAAGAGTTAGTTGACATGTAGTTGCCAAGTTACTTATAGTTAGAAGAATGTCTAAAGTGGACTATCGAAATAAAAGTGTAACCCTTTTTTTTTTCTTTTCTTTTTTTCTTTTTGACAGATGAGCACACTGGATTTGTTTGTTGTTGTCAACTATGTGTTTACATGTTTAAGTCTTGTAACAAGTCAAGTTGTACACTTTCTTTAAAATGGTAATGTAATTTTATTAGGCTACTGTTTAATAATCATGTGTATTTGTAACATTACAGTGCTAAATGCAAGAAGTGGAAGTTGATATGTTGGCTAAATGTAAGAAATTTATTTGGCCGGCAGGCTGGTAGTTTGAGACCCTTGCTGTAGAACATGAAGTCCTGAACCTTTAACTTTGCAATTACAACATTAAGTCTATTCCCAGTGAACAAATTTGTCCTGCATATGGCTAGAGTGTTGTGCAGAAGATGGACTGAGTCTGTTTGGGTCATATTTACATCTCACACAAGTGTATGTGAGAGTGCATGAACAATCGGAGGTAAATACGGGGCCGACAGCCCATTTGTTTTTTAGCCGATGGTGATGCATGTTTGTGCAGCATGTAGCACATTTGTACAACAGCAGGCCAGGAAAGGGAGGTGAGTAATGAAGCAGTGCTTCCTGTCCACTCTCAATGCTATTTTTATTAGTGTCTCTCTTATGCTTTCCATTTTTCATATAGCATGGGCTTGTTGACAGGATGGACATTGCGTGGCTCTTGAGAGCACGGGAGACACCGGGAGAGGTGATTGTGGCTCAGCATGTTTGGGTTTATTCCCTAATGTCATCATCGGTCTAGTGTCTCAGCCTGACTGGTGATAGCCACCCAAAATGCACATGTACATCACTGAGACATCTGTGAAAGAGTGTACGAAAGGTGGACCAAGTAATTGTTTGTTTTGCCATGGTATATAATATGTGGAATAAACTATTCATAAATAACATCTCAATGGCAGCTGCTTGGCTGACACATGCAGCCCTGGAAACCTTTGACCATGCTGTCATCTTTGCTCAATGACACTCAATTCCAGAAACACTTTTTGCTACCTTTTAACATCATGGCTGTGAATAACTACTAGTAAAGAATATGGGTCTGTGCACATCATTGTTGTGCTATTTGTAACACAGATAATTGGGAAAACATGCCTCTACCAACATTTTTGCAAAACTCAAAACATGTACCAACACATACAAATCACTGCAGTTTCCAGATGAAATGAGTGCTAGAAGGCATAAAAACTTATTTCTTTTCACACAAAGTCATGATTAAAAGGGCAGATTATTAATTAATAAAGACATATTTTTGCACAGTTCCTTGCACTATACTGTTATGACCTCAAAACACTTTTACCATAGTGCATCGTTTGCACAACTAATATATTTTGACATTTGCAACAGCTCCATTTGTATAGATTTTCTGATGTAGCAGACTTGCTCAGTAGCTCACTGTACGAGTTCACACAACTAATCAGGGGTGCGTTTCCCAAAAGCATCGTTAGCCAACTAACATTTCAAGTACAGTCATTACTTATGTAGTTCAACGATTTGTTGTTTCCCGAAACCATTGTTTAAACGAACATTCGCAAACTGGAACGACAGCTCTTGAGCTGTGGTTAGAAGTATAGTTTCCTGTTTTTATGACATGTGGACTTAATAAATCCTTATCTTGAGCAAAATAAGCAAGCTGACATTAAGTACAATGTATATCTTTTATTTCGAATATATACAAATGTCATTTATATATTTTAGTTTGTCAAGAGATTTAAAGTACCGTTTTTGAAGAGTGCGCATGTGCGTATGTGCTCTAGTACGTCAGAACAAGCATTTGAATTAATCTGGAAATAAAGCAAAATAACTGAGGAAAATGAGAATTAGTCCTCTAATGCCATGTCCGTAATTTATAGCAGAAATTCTAGCATTAATTCGATCTCAAACGGATTCATTTAAAGAACTTATTACTCCACCACCTGCGTGACGTCATTCACCAACTTGATTGAACGACAAGTTTGCGACAATACAGTTTCGGGAAACAGTCGTACTATGGTAGTTCAGCAGCGAGTTAAATCGTTGTTGGGGAAACGCACCCCAGATTGGTTTAGTATAGGTGGTAGCCTACTGGATAGAGAATTTAAACTTTTAGTGCAACTCCCCAGGCATTTAATTTCCAAAATGCTGTTTTACAACAATCAACATAATAAAAGTTTGCCAGATTCACAGATTCATCTGTTTTGGATAAAACTAAATGTGCTTTTAGCACATTTAGGACATTTCACTTTGAAAGTGTTGCGCAAGGTGCAAGACATAAGGCGCAATGTAATATCATTTTGCAGAAATGTCGCCAATGAATCATGGGAAATTCTTATAAAATAATTGACAATGAAAACTGAACAGACATAGACAGTGAAGGCACTGGAATGGCATGTCCTCAAAGTTCAACTGAGCAGGGAGGGTGGGGCTCTGGAGGCAGACAAGGAGCTGGTGAAGGGCTGGAAACAAGAGGAGCTGGCGGCAGAAGAAACAAAGGCGGCACTGATGGCAGGAGCAGGAGGAGCCAGGTGTGGACCCAGAGCACAGCTAGGATGATGGCCCACGGCGAAGTCGAGGGAGAGAGGAGCCATGGTAGAGACTTAGAAGGTGGACCCAGGGGGATGACAGACAAAGTCAGAGACGATGGAGGTGGAGACCCAGGTGTAGTCGAAGAGCCGATCTGACCAGGTGACACCGATGGATCTGGAGAGGCAGAGCCACAGTGATGAGCGTCTGAGGTGGAATAAGGGTGCCAGATGACTGAAGTAGAGCCAGTGCGACTGAGGACCAAGGTGGTGCCCAACGGAGCCGAAGAGGTGGAGGGACAAGAGGTGGAGGCCTGGAAGTCCATGGCGCAGGCAGAGTGACATCTGACCAAGGTGGGGCCAGGGGGATGAGGGAGCCTGGTGGATCTGTAATGACAATGGTCCCAGGTGGAACCGAGGCAGGGAGGAGCCAAGGTGGTGACGACTGGTTAAAAAGCCAAGGTGCAGTGATGGGCTCATGTAATATGTAGTTTGTGCAATCTGAGCTAAAGCAACTCAAAATAAATCAATTCCCAAGACTGATGATTCACAAAGTCGTTCAGATTATATGCTTTTTCATGGCCTTGGGGATCCACAGTATTTCACATCCTTTAATTTAGCACAGGCTTTGAAACAGGCAGATCTAATGGGGCCTCTTAATTCGGATGACAGGTTTAGCAGGTTTAGAGTTATAGCGGTACAGGAGTGACCCAGTGAGGCCTCACACTGGGTTAGTTCTTACCTTACCCACCTCTTCCCTGTCTTGTTCTTCTCCGCTAAACTTGTTTGCATTCACATTTACATACTATGCTAAGGTGTCGTGGTTGGTATCCAGAATCACTTTGTTGTTATGAGGTTTCCTTTTTTTTTTTTTTTTTTTTTGCATTTACTGTGCTATTGCACGTGTGGCTCTAGGCAGTTGACAGGTGGTCAGTGCAAAATTAGTAAAGGCTGTAATACATCAAATATATTTTCTAAATGTTTTTCTCCAATTTGCAGTCTGGAGGAGTCGACACTAATTGCCTAAAGTCAGAGACAGTCTGCATAAATTGGGAGGTTGGAGTTAAAAGATTTCACAGATCAAAATTGCGTAGTGTACGATGGGCAAAGACTTATATTACACAGAGATTTATTTTTTTTTTTTTTATCTTCAGACTGGGTGATGCATGTTTTGTGGGTTATTCCATTCAGTCAGAGGATATCAAATATGTTCTATTTTGGGCCAATTTTAAAACACATATTTGTTTAAATTTGTCATGCATCTACTAGCAACAAGGCACATGATTCTGCATGTGTTTATTGTATTTAAATGACTCTGGATAACAAACTCTCAGACTTTAGTGTATGATGCCCAGTTTTTCTCTGTAACTATTTACAAAGTCAGCAAGTGTATGATGACTAGTGTTTTAAAATCTGTTAATGCACTGTATATAATGAATAGAATTGATTGGTCTGAAATCGTTCATGGCTAAATGTGCTAGCATGCATCTACAAATACATCTACATTTTGAAGTAAATCAGAAAACTGCAAGTTAACACTTTGTGTTCAGACAAAGTGTTGTGATTTTAACCTCTTTTTTTGCATTCTTTAACTACACTCTCCCTATTTTTCTCTCACTTTCTCACTCTCTTCCTCTTTTTGGAGACTCTAGTGGTCTGGTCAAGCGTGGTGATCCATCTCTGTCAGCACGCTAAAATGATAATGCCAATTAAATGAGACGGGTAATTGCCCTGGATCCCAGCAGAGCCTCAAAAGAGCAGCGGGTGTGGAGCAGGAATGAGAGGCCGACCCGTGGGACCCATGGAGCAGTCATGGAGCAGATGAGAGACCAATGGGTGCAGAGATGTGATATGTAATTTTTAACCTCTACTGATCACCATTGGCCTCCATTGGGAAGAACAAGAAACACACAGTAGCACATGTGCAATGCATACTCGGACATGGACATATACCCAGTCTAGTTACAGGCTTTTGCAGAACTAACCACAATGGAAAATAGGTCCCCATTAATTAGGTTTCCATGCTATTATTAGACACTCTTGTTGAGAAGACGAATAGTTGTGTTTATTCACTGTAATTATTTTTGCTACTTTATGCTTTCATTGGTGAACAGTACATTCAAAATTGAAGTATGAATAAAGTTCAGAGCACAAAAAAAAAAAAAAAATGCCATATGAGAAACTAGTAAACAGCCAATCAAACATGCGGTAGTGCATTAATGCACTATACAAGCACATAATGCAAAATAATACAGTGTGTGCCACAGAACATGGCATGTACATACTGTATATGAGTCCATTAACTTATAATGAATGCATTCAGTCATTAGTCATTAGTTAGAATTGTGCATGTGTCATATGGTCCACCTGCCCTCAGAACAATTGTGTTGTCTGTGCAGTCCAGTTTGTTAAGCTGTACTAATCAGGTAATCATATGGTTCCACTTTCATGTGGTATCTCTCAATAATGATTTGTGTCACTGGAACCCTATAAATCCACCACTAACTTGTTTTTCTTGCTAACTTTGAGCAAATGATGACAACTTTCATATGGGAATTGTGATTGGATGCAAGTACAACAATTCATAGTGATGCTTCCAGTAAACAGTTGTGGACTTTCATTAACTACTTCTGTTAAGATGTACTAAGATCCAGAAAACTGTTGTGGCATCCATTTGTAGTATGGTGTTAAAATCACAAAAGTAATCAATCAGTGTTGACACCACATGGTCTGGGACAGGGGTGTCCAGTCCTGTTCGTAAAAAGCCACCTTCCAGCAGACTTTAGCTTCAGCCTTAATTAAACACACCTGAACCTTCTAATTAAGGTATTCAGGATAACTAAACTTTCAGGCTGGGGTGTTGAAGCCAATCTCTGCAGGAAAGCAGCCCCCTCAGGAGAAGGATTGGACACCCTAGTCTGGGACGAGAGGTTGGAGATGTGTCCGGGACCATCCTCTCAAAAAGATTTCACAATGTCTAATGTGAGAGCAAACTTGTTGTTAAGGTTAATGGGATGTCCCATCTTTAGCATCAGATAAATGCATAAAGTCATGCAGAGCTAGAGCAACTTGAACTGCAGGGGTGTCCAAGCCTGCTCATGAAAGTCCTACAGAGTTTAGTTCTCCAACACACCAACCTTCTCTAACACACCTGCCTGGGCATTTATAGTAATCCTGAAGACCTTAATTAGCTGGTTCGGGTTTGTTTAATTAGAACTGGACTCTGAGGGGTGTTTACATGACTAAAAACTGAAAACTTTTTATGAGTTTTAGCCATTAATTTAGACAAGAATGGTGTTTCGGGGGGCCTGAAAATGCAAACTTTTGAAAATGATACTGTTATTGTCTCTGTGTAAACAATACAAAAATGTTGTGAAAACGGTGACATCATGCACCCACTAGTGGCCTGGCATGAATAATACAGCATTTTTAGTTGTTGTCATCTGTACACAAAAAATGCAAAGGAAAAACTTTTCCGTTTCTAGTACATCGTTGTCGTGTAAACATACTGCAGGAAGGTGACCCTACAGGAGCAGGATTGGATGTCCCTGTAAAGAGTGCATGTCATCAACAACATGGACTGATTCTATTAGGCCTCACTGCATTGCCTTTGTGAACTTTTAGCAGCCCAAATAGTCTGGGACTCACTGAGATGTAAAAAGGGAGAGAAGAAAGGTGACTGATTAGAAAGCTGGCGGTGTCATCTTATTAGCCCTCCAGTTTCATCAAGTTACCTGCCTGAAGTTTAGCATTGATGTTCATGCTCTATCTTATCCCAGTAGAACCCTAGTGCTGCCTGCAAAAACTTTAGGTCTTCCTTGTCTTCAGACTAGAAGGTCAACTTCTTTTTGTTTAGCAGTTTCTTCTTGTTCTTTTTTTGTGATCCACTACTTTTGTTGCTGAACCAGCATAGCTTAATTATCCACAAGTTGATGTTGTTAGTCCCTCAGTGTCCTCACTATCAAAGAACCCTAAATAGATTATCTCCAACAGTCACCATTTGCATCCTTTGTCTAGCTGCTCATGCAAACCCAACTCAGAGGCCTAACTAACAGGCACTGCTCCAATTCCTAAGTAGCTCCTTAACCATTATCAAACTAGCCACTAAAATGAGGAGGTCGGCAACAACTGCTTGCTGTTTTGTTAACGAGATTTATAGCACGGGTGAGCCAAAATGCCTATGCACACGCTGTATCACAATGTCTCTTCCCGCTGCTAAAAAATAATAACAACAATAATAGCAATAATAAAAGGGAGTCATTGATCCTCTGCCTTAACCCCCCTAGTCGTTTTCTAGCACTGCTCGCTGTTGACTTATTGTGAAGTAGCAGCGTGCCAAATCCATAATTAGAGTCTTTTGTTGCCCCCATTGTTGTTGGAAATGTAATTATGAAAGATGAAACACAGCTTTCAATGAGATTGCTGTAAAATAGCATAATTAATATGGGGTTTTGTGTGAACAATTCCACTTTATGGCGGTCCCTGTGTTGCCAGTGAAATTAATTAAGTGTGCCAGGATTTATGAGAGAGGTGCCAGAATGAAAAGAATTAATCGGAGTTGGAAGATGGATGGGTACTAGAAAATGATGACGCCCAAGCGCAGGCTAAGAGCTAACTGCTTTAGGGGCGAGCTTCAGGGGATGGCCAAGACGCCACTGACGCAATTACACTCCTCTCACCAACAGCTGCACCAGGCCTGGAATTGGGTAATTTTTTTGGCTGTGGCTCTTCTTTATTAATCCAACCATCAGAATTCACCATTTCCCACCCCTTCTACTCTAAATAAGCCAAACTAGACAATTACTCTTGCATGTCTCTGATGTACCACGATGTATGATTATTTATGTTTTTATTACACTAGTTGCAGTCATTTTTAAAATCCATTTATTTTTTCACCGTACACTCTTTTTAATCACAGATTACAATGCTCTACATCCCATTGTAATTAGTTCCTGAAGACGAATATGCAAACTGCACAGAATACATTTCAAGAAAATCAGCATAATAACTGAACTAATCATGGACTACATTAAAACAGACTTCACCTCAAATCATTCAACAAGGTTTTCTAGTGTACACACTGAGATCTGTTACATTATATATATAAAAGCACAATTTTAGTGATGAAGAGAATAGCTAGTCACTTCAGGTTCACTTTGGGTCTTCAGAGGAGGTGGGAGGACTCGTTCACTGACCCTTAGCATTGCAGTTCTTGACACTCTTCATCACAGGCAGTGGAAATATATTTCTTGACCTCTCCTCCTCTTTCACCCCTCCCCACAGATTAACCAAAGCCACAGACCCATATAGCAGATTATTAGGCCCTTCAGTGCACCGGTGCCTTGAGTTGATGGGAGGCTTCCCAGGGAGCTGTGATAGCCTTAATGGAAGACTAATTGGCCAGCTCCTCTGTCCCAGACCAGTGCCATGGCGTCTCAAAAAAAGACAAGCAATGGGACACTGGGCGTACTGTGTGTGTACGCATGTGGAGGGGTGTTAGCATCGCGGTAATTAGCCCCCCATACACTCAGACAAGATAAATGAAGTGTTGGTAGGCGCCTGGCTGCAAAGCGGTTGATTGGACAGGTACGACGGGAGTGTCTGTGGCCACTAGAGCATGTCCAGCCTTGGTAATTAACTACACACCACCCAGCCGTGCGTTTAAGACAACACTCCCAGTACGGAGGTGCCCTTAGTTACAAATTGGCGTCCATTGTCAGCCTCGTAGAGTGATTATGAAATATTGTTTAATTTGTTGGGCAGCAGAGTCTGGAGTTGATTTTGATGAATCACACGTTTTTATTTCATCATATATTTATTGTCTTGTGGTAAGAGACCCAGCACCAGGGGGTTAGACTTGTGTTGTGTGGTGCTTAGGAAAACAGAGTGGGAAGATTGGTATGTGTTTGTTCAAATAACTCAACGATGGCTCATCCTAATAGCCATCTAAATGGGACACCTTTATTTCAGAGCTCCTCAATTCCAAAGTCTTCTGCAAAGAGCTGAAAATGCACAAACACTGGTGGTAGAAATCCATCTATCCACATATGGATAGATGGATGGCTTAATAAAACATTAAAACAGTAGTTTTATTTTAAAGCGTTTTGACATGGATTTAGAAATAACTGTGCTTGCTTGAGCTAAAGTTTACATATGATTGTCCTCTGTGTTCTGATAAAGATATACTGTAGAACTTCAGTGATTTATTTAATGATTGTTGAGGAGACTGGCCAACAGATCATTTCTGTTCCTTTGATTGAATTTAACATGTTATATATGGGAAGAATCAATGAAAAATCATAGATGTGGGGGTGTACATGGAAAATAAATGGATGGGAATGAATGGATGAGCATTATAATATGCAGATATATCCAACCAGCCAACGGCCCAAAAAGAGTTGACATCATGTCTTAATTATTACAAATGCAATGTTTTTAAATATTTAGTCATTCGCAGTAATGAACTACTGTCAAAATACTGGCATGCAAAGTAACTAAAAGTCCCATATCAATCATAAAGAGTAGTTTGGTATAGCCCACAGAGGTAAAGTCCAAATACCTTTTTTTCATATTATCTAGTTTTAGCAGAGATGAATGGTGTATGGGATGACAACCAGTTTACTTGTAGTTGCTTCAATGGTTTATAAATTAAAAATGATGAAATTTATATTTTACAATAATGAGAAGATAGTACCTTATGAAACTATAGACCAGGGGAGTCCATTCCTGCTCCTAGAAAGCCACTATCCTGCAGAGTTTAGCTAATTAGCTAACCCTAATTAAACACACCTGAACCAGCTAATCAACATCTTACTAGGCATACTAGAAACTTCCAAGCAGGTGAATTGAGGCAATTTGGAGCTAAACTCTGCAGATCAGTGGCCCTCTAGGAGCGAGTTTGGACACCCCTAATATTGTTTCATGACCGTTGCAAATCCTTTAAAAACTGGTTAGATTTTTAATAAATAAAATAAGTAAAAGTAATTAGTTACAAATCATTTGTAAACTGTTATATTATTATAGTTAATTCATAGTTTATATATTGTAGTCTCTGCATTGTTAATATATCAATAGGCTATATACAAATAGTTCTTCATTCATTGTCACTGTAATTAACAAAATTATTATTGTTTAATTAGCTCATATGTAAAGAGTTAGATACTGGTTTATGCTTTGTTAACAGTGTTTTAACCATATAAGTGATGTACAGTATTTAGTAGTAAAGGAGTTATTAATGAGTTATAGGAGTAGATAGTTCTGACTCTAGGTTAGGTCACAGAAAATTGGAAAATATAATTAATTAAGTGCTTTAAACCAACCTTTATTAGACATTAATTGCATTCATATTAAGTGTACAGTAAAATGTTTACAAATACATTAAGCACACACACACACACACACACACATATATATATATATATATATATATATATATATATATATATATATATATATATATATATATATATGCTTATTTCAGTGTTATCAGTGTTGCTGCAGAAACACCATAAAAGAATCATAGAAGGAGTCCATACAACCCGATGTTGTGTGAAAGCATGAATATTGGTGATATTATATGCATTTGGATGATTTGATTGGTACAAATCATATGATTTTATAAAAAAAGGAAGCATGAAGCTTCACTACTAAACCCAACCCTCAGTGAAGCAGGAGCAGACAGTATGTTACAATTTGCCACCAATTTTCCACAACGTAAAATATTATATGAATTTTCATGAAAGTGTCTTGGTCCATATAACTCATGCAATATCTTCTGAAACCACAATAGCAATGTATTACTCATGGACAAATTGTCCATGAGTCTGTATTTTTAGTTAATCAGTTGATCAAGTTCACAAAACTGTTATTAATGTGTTTCTTTTATGAATTGAACTGATCTGGTTGTCGAGTTCAACTCAGTGTTTTTATGCTTTTATGATTTTTTTTAATGGTTGAACCCTCAGCCCCATATCCATTGTAACTGCATGCATTGAGCTTCAGTGCATTCAATGCAGTCTTTGCAATAATAAAAGAGAAATAACTGGTTAAGGCCTACTGTAATTTTGCATTTACAGATGGATCTAATTTACTAAGCATCTAGCCACATGTATATGGTTCCTGCAGCAACCAATACTGTGATAGTGACATCATAGTGCCACCTCTCTAATTTCCAGTAACTAAGTCAAGACAGTTAATCACCTCTCCAATTATTCTGGCTTGTTTTACATGGACTTGCACAAGCACTGACTCATATCCAACCTCAGATCTGCCATGACATCATAATCATGCAGCAATTGTACTATCCCGAGCGGCACTTGTGGTGATAACGTCAACCGATAACTAACCATACGATCACTGTTGGAGCTCTTGTTAAAGATTGTTTGAAAAAGCAGCAGGGTATCAGGTTGAGCTTATTGAGTTATGTCATGACCTATTCAGTATTCAATATTTAAAATGCGTGCTTGGTTTCCATTAATGTAATATTCACGAGCAGTCACGTCTTGATGATATGCATCTTCATTGATTTGTATGATAACATAGTAAGGAGCTTTCAAATCATAGAAGGCAACAACATTTAATACACATAAATACAATGTTCCATTTGCTAATGTAAAAGCTATGTAAAGACAGTGGACTATACGAGTCACCACATTGAATGGGATTTTTTCCCCTTTAGACCTGAAAATAAACCCAAGGTTTGGGAATTTTAAAGTAAGATCGTGAAAAAAAAAAAAAAGTAAGATGAAGAAACATTTAAGATTCTGGTAACTAATCAAATAAGTAAATGTGTGACATTGAGAATGTAAACTCGTTTTTTTAGGTATGATATCTGCAGTTTGGTTATGGTGCATTTAATGGAGGACATATTTTTCACAGACATATAGAATTAAGCACACACAAAGATGTCCTTGGCATGCCTGTCTGGTTCTGAAAACATCATACTCGACATGCACACAGATCATCTCCATGTCATGTTGCAGGTGTGATATGATAGGACTGATGGATGGGTGGAAACAGATCAAATTTGATTTAGTCAAACGAGGGGTCTGGTTGATCGTCTGGGGGGTGGCAGGGATTTTAGAGAGTCATTCATTTATCAAAGTAAAACAATTACAAGTCGATAGTGCTTTTCAATTTATAAGAATCAAAGAGCACAGTGCGACACCTTCTTTTCCATTCTCTCTTGACCTTCTCTGTCACAAAAAGACAGATGAAAACTTCCATTCTCTCATAATGTAATATTTTTTCATGTTCTTTACACGAATTTCACACCCAAAAATGAAAAATCTACATCATCTACTCACTGTAATGTCATTTCAAACCTATATATGACTTTCTTTCTTCCAAAGAACAATAGCAACTGAAGAAAAACTGAAAAATAATATTCACTCTTTATCATGAATTTACAATGATGAAAAAAGTAACAAAAGTGATTATAAGTTATATTCCAAGTCTTCTGAACTCTGAATAGTCTGAATACTGTAGTTTTGTGCCTGAAATGTATTGAAAAGTAGGGTAGGGTTTTTTTTTTTTTATGTTATGACTTTACTTGTTAAGGCACATGACTATTAACTAACTGTTAAGTAATATGTAATTATTGGGTTTTGACAGTTGCACATGCAGTGAGTGTAACGTCAGCGAATGTGTTTGAAGTATCGGTAAGTTGGGCTGCACACAAATATCAGCACACTAGAACCTGAACTACAGATTGATGTTGCACTGTGTTAAACTGGATGCGACCATTATCGAGTCATGCTGCAACAGCTGTTTACACTAGACATGACAGACTATTGCAAGTCCATTTGTCCTTCATAACAGAAGTGACGTTGTGTTGTGTTGTGTTGTGTTGTGTTGTGTTGTGTTGTGTTGTGTTGTGTTGTGTTGTGTTGCGTCATGCCGTGCCGTGCCGTGCCACATCCAGTGTAGAATCACTATCACTGACTATAATTGTCATGAGCCGGGTTTGATTATTTCTTTATTTTCTGCCTTTTTTTTCCGTCCTCCCTTGCTGATGTGTTTCAGCTGTTCGTCATTTCTGCCGGCGTACGCGCTCTCATGTCCGCACCTGTTCTGTGTCTGTGTTGATAGTTCTGGCTATTTCTCCCTGCTGTTTGTTCGTGTCTTTGTCGGATAATTATCTCCCTGTGAGTGTGGTGTACATCTGTAGTTTTTCTCAGCAATCGTTAAACTACTGTTTGTGTGTGTTATCAGCCTGAGTCCCAGTCCCAGCTCCAGTACCTGTTCTTGTGACCCGTCTTTCTGAGCCTTCTGTCTACAAGCCTGGTTCCTACCATCCGCCAGGCTGGTGCTCACCATCTACCACCTAAGGCACGTCCAGATCGGCCACTGAGCTCCAGTGCTCTGTGAGCTTCCTTCAGGGAACGAACTCTATTTTGTTTCAGTTCACCAGCTGCAGCGTTCCTGTGTGTCGACGCCTGGCAGTCTGTTTATGTTGGACTCTAAATAAACACAGTTAACTTGCTCCTTTGCTTCTGGGTCTTCTGCTGTCACATAACAATAATGGGATCTATTCTCTTTGTCCGGTCTTGACACAGTGTTACGAAATAGCAGTGCCCGGCCACATGTTCTCAGTGTTCCACTTTTGAATCCTAGACCTCAAGCTTAACCTGACACATTCCTGTGCCATGAACAACACGGTTCTGGATGCAGCAGTTCATCTGGTACAGTGGAATCATGGTTGTAGATAGTTGGAAATTGAAATCCATGGCTTAGTGTAGATGTCAAAACCATAATGACATATTAGCTAACAATTAGTTAATAGTCATGTGCCTCAACAAGTAAAGTCATAACATAATGATACATTTGCAAATCATTAGTTAATGATTAATTAAAGCAGACAACTGGAAGTTAAAGTACGTCTTCAAACTATTGTGGTAATTAACACATTAACTTACACTTAGTATTTTTTATTTTTTTTTTCAGTCAGATCATTTTAATGAATCAGTTGATCCAGTTCGCAAAACTGGTCTGAATAATTTGTTTATGAATCAGACTTATCTGGGCTGCATTTCCAAAAGTCATCGTAAGTCTAAATAAGTCATAGAAAAACCATTGCCACCAATGGCCTCTACAATCTACTTTAAGGGTTATTTCACCCAAAAATGAAAATGATCCCATGATTTACTTACCCTCAAGTCATCCTAGGTGTATATGACTATCTTCTTTCATATGAACACAATCAGAGATATATTTAAAAAATATCCTGGCTCTTCCAAGCTTTATAATGGTAGTGAATGGGGGCTGCGATTTTGAAGCCCCAAAAAGTGCATCCATTCATCATAAAAATAATAATAATAGCTAAAATAATAATAAATAAATAATAAAAATAATAATAAATAGCTCCAGGGGTTTAATAAATGCCTTATGAAGCAAAGTGATGGTTTTTTTTTGGAAGTTAAATATCCATATTTAAAACTTTATAATCTAAAATAACTAGTTTCTGGCAGACGACCGTACGCATACTGTGCAAGTCGACTTGCCCCAAGTGAGTAACCCCTGACGCGATGTATGACACAGGATGTAGGAATATAGTAAGCTTAGACGCCTCTCACAGTTTAAACAAATAGGGCTGTGCAACAATCTCAAGCCCCTCTTCTCTTATATCAAAATTCTTTCCAACATTTCTCTTTAAAATTTCTCATTTTAGACTTGTAATTCGTAACCGGTGTTTTGTTTTGCGCTATCCTCTGCGCTTCCATGTTCGACAGTGCTTCATGCGTCGGGTCAGGGATCACTCTTTCACCGCAAATCGATGTGTACGGCCGTCTGTAAGGCCGTAACTTCCGTCCGGAAGTTTTAAATATGGATCATTTTCTTACAAAAACCCATCACTTTGCTTCAGAAGGCCTTTATTAACCCCATATGGATTATTTTTTATAATGGATGGATTAATTTTTTGGGGCTTCAAAATCGCACCCCCCATTCACTACCATTATAAAAACTTTTTACACTAAATTGAATTAGAACATTTTATATTGTTTACTATTTTTTAAGTAGCAGACAATATACAGTATGCAGTACATAGTAATCAAGCATTGTATTTCAAAAATAGGCAGAATCAGAAGAATAGAAAAACTACAATGTTGTTACTCCCTGTTTGGATCTGTGCTGTGGAATTATAAAATGGTTATCGTTTCACTGCTTGTGCTTATGAACACATGAACATATATGTAAACATGCCTGATTCAGGGATTTTGTCACAGGCAACATGTACATATGAAATACATTTCTGAAATGAATATGAACATTTGATGTTCATAAACTGCAAGGGTTCAGCTGGGAAAACTGTGAAAGGGTGTCAGCATCAATTCTAGGTTGTAATATTTCCAGTGCAATGTATTTCACCCAGTCACTGGTCCATCTGCAGTAATATGCTGTTAATCATCGCATGACTGTTATTGGCACGGAGTTAAAGTGCACAGCCAGAGCACTGCTCCTGACGACCCATCCAGGAATAAATAAATCCAAACATAACGACACACGCATGCCTGTATGCAAATAGACACTAACAGCACCACACACGTATTTAAGCACAAAGGCCAGTGTAAGCATACATTTCCCCCGCTATGACGCCAAAGACAAATAGCCCATAAAAATGCCAGACGTGTTAACATATATGTTTCCAGCACAATCAAATCAATTTTCTCTAAGTAGCCATAAATGTGTTCGCTTTTAAAAGGCCCATGTTGCTCTCCCTGGCCTCCTCCTCCAGCCCGGAAACAAGGGTCACAGCTCTTTTCTGATATATCTCATTACCCCGTCCAATTCATCTTGACCACTGCTGACGAAAACAAGAGATGGCGAATTGAAATTTTTAGTGAGCTTTTTGGGGACCACAGGACAACGTCTCATTAATCACTCCTTCCCAAGAAGGACCTTGACAAAGAGAGTGAGGGGGGAGCAGATCAGTAGCCCTGCAGGGGGGGGAGTAAGTTGCAGAAACCTGCCTCTGTTCTACCCCAGGCCCAGGGCTGCCCTTTAGGCCTGTGGGGCTACAACACACAAGAACGGTCTTATACCTACAATAACAGGGTGTTCTGAGGTTGAATTCTTTATGCTCGCTGTTGTTAAATGATCAAATTCTTCATCCTAATCTCTTGCTTTCACTATCCTTCTGTATTGTCCATAGCCTTGTTCCTCATTATCATACAGTTGCTTGAGTTTTTGAGGGGAGGTGCAGAGACAGCAGTTGAAGTCGATACATCCCCTACTGTGGCTGATTGTAATTGTAATTGACTAGAACAATTCTTTACATATGAAGCTTCTGTAGACCAGCCCCACCCCTGTTTGGGCCAAGCCTCGCGATCCATCTCTTTCACGGGAGATGGCACTTTGCCCGAAATCCAGTTAATATTCAATGGCTCATTAAAAATAGATTGAGGGGCTATAAAAAAGGAAGGAATGAGAGAAAATCAGGCACATATGAGAACACAAAATCCCTGCATTTATTTTTAATTATTCTTTATGTCTCAAATTCGGCCGGAGGGCTCCCCTGGTCCTCGTTCTCACCCTCAAGGATATAGACAGCTTAAACATTAGGACAAAAGGGTCATAAAGAGTGAATCGTAGCAATTCTACCCTGGATTGGTCCAGGGAGACCATAGTTCATTTCCACTGAAATATTGACGAGCTTCTTAGTGCACCCAAAAAAAAAAAAAAAAGCTTCTTGGAATTTAGCCAGGTTTAGTGGATTGCACACCCAGTTTGTTAGTCAACAACCAACTAGTTCTGGCTGATGCCTTTATACCACAGGTGCTGGAATCGCACAAGGACACCAAGGCTGTGTGGCATCATAAAAATGCAGTAAGCGAACCCTCGCTCCTGGCTACCGCTGACCCATCCTACACAAGTGCTCTGGGGAGATCACCACAGAGACAGTGCAAACACAATTTCTCTAATGTCATTTGCGGAAGTGAAGCAAAACCCCAGCCCTGTCATCGAGACTCAGCTCAGAGCCAGAAAATGCAGACTGACAGATGATAGATTCTTGGGTTTGTGCAATCAGACAGCTCCCACACCCCCACAAACTCACGCCTTCCCAACATCGCCCCTCGCCCCCACCGCCTCTCATGTCAAATGGGCAAAAATTAATACATTATTAACTCACCAGAAGAGGTCAGGTCATCTCATCATGGCTAATCAAGTCAGGCAAGGCATGCATGATTTCAGCAATTCGGTGAATGGACTCTTCTCTCCACAGAACCAACACCCTTCCTTGAGGAATTTGCCCCAATTAAGGGTCTGAACCCTCAATTTTTGAACTTCCACACTTGATTGATCATTTCATCGATTGAATCAGTGAACTTGAAGAGTTTAAACTCAAATACGCGTGCAGAAGGTGCTGACCTCAATAACAACTTAAATTGGAAGTGTACAAGGATTTGTTTACCTGTGTAACCTCTGTAATTGTATTTGCCCCTCCAATATCCTCCAAATTTCAGCATTTTAAGGTGAGTGAGTTTTGAAGAACAATATTGATATATGACAAATACTGCTTATAATGTACACCAAAAAAACTAAATATAAATCTCCTTTGCCTTTTTATTTCCATGTATTTTCCAAACAACATAGAAACACTTGTAGCATAGCATTAGCCTTTCACATAGGGTGGATCAAGTATAGTTGTAACATTATAAATATTTCCTTTATCATGAAAGTTAAACTTTTTTTTCGTCTCTTCTGTAATTGTGAATAGTTATTCCTGACTGATCATGAAAGCAAACTATGCCAGTTGTAGTTATTGATTTATATCCTTCAAATCAGAAATTTCGGGACATGCTAGCATTATAGGTTGCTGAGAAAATAAGGAAAAATGAGCTCAATGGGACAAAGTTGATATATGTGCTCTCATGTTGACTGCACTGATGAGGGGCCAATGTATATTTGCCATGACTGTGCAAATAATTAATACGTAATAAGTGTTACAACTATGTTACAAACGTTACAACTCTATCTACCCTACACAAATTAGTGTCACATACATCTAATTTTAACATAAACATCTAATTTCAACATAAACGTGAAATATTATTTTATTACCTGTTATTTCCTTGCATAGTCTAACATATATTTGAGTGGAACAGTGAAATAGCTGAGAAAAAAAATGTAGGGTAGTACTTGGTTCTATCCATCCAGAATTAATTGGATCATGAAAAGTGGCCGTTCCATGCCAGAATGGAGCCAGGTGGTTGGAGTGGACGGGTTAAAAGCTAAGAGAAATTTGTGACATCAACCGTGTTATGACATTGTCATAACATAACGAGAAAACATCATGTCTACTCAACTCTGAGAATGGCACGTGTCTAACTCTATCCTCCTTCCATCTGCTTTTAACATGCCACTTTTCGTTTGTGACATGCTAACAGAGCTGACCTCCACCCACGCTGCTCCTGTAACCGATATGTGGGGCGTGCCGGGGTTCACCAGCAGATGGGTGCAGTCAAAACATTGACAGGTGAGTGGGCGAAGGTGGGAATGGCCGGGATGCAGGACTCACTTACTCTCTGCCAGTGAGTAGGAAGCCAGCGGGTTAAAATTTAACCAGGCCCTTTCCAGCTGTAATCCCCCAACCCTCTGTTAAAGATGGCCATGATGGATAGCCTCTGTCAAAGTGTTCAGTAGAGGCTCTGGGGCTCAGTGGGGACAGGGCCTTAATCTGACATCCCTATTCCTATCTGGACAAATGAGAGTAATGCTGTGACGACCTCCAAAAATGTGATGCACGAATGAAGGACAAAAATGGAATGCACAGGCCTGCATGGAATCTGCACTTGTGAAATTCCAGACATGGTCTGATGGGTGCACATGTTTGGTAGTGACCAGTGTTGGGGGTAATACATTACAACGTGAGTTATGTAATCAGATTACTTTTTTCAAGTAACTAGTGAAGTAATGCATTACTTTTAAATTTACAGCAACATTTACAGTTACCTTTTCAAATAAGTAATGTAAGTTACTTTGTTTTCCCTTGTATTGACTGACAGCTCTTCTGTCACCACACTGAGAGAAATCGGGAGTAAAGTACAGAGGCGTTATGTGCAAGCAAGCCCAGCCCAGGTGAGAAAAATGAATGCTAAAGTAACTTGATGCATCACTTTCCATAAAACGTAACTAAATAATGCAATTAGTTACTTTTTAGTGAGTAATGCAATATTGTAAATCATTACATTTAAATGGAACTTTCTCCAACACTGGTGGTGTAATTTGTGCTGGCCAGTAAATATAGTACTCTCAGCTCTGTCTACCACACTTTACAATGCTTAAATCCACTGAGCATTGAAATGTATGAAAAAACTGTACTGAGTTCATTTTGGTCTATACCATTTCACTTGTCACTTCTTCTCTGGTATTAGACGTGTTCAACAGGCCCAATGGTGCACAGTACTTGAGATATACAGTATGTTATCAGACAATCTGGACACAATTCAAATTCTGCACTTATGCCCTGTGGAAAATAAGCTGAATAATAATAAAAAAAACTCACAAACTCATTACAATTGGTGTACTATAAATACAGGATATGACATTTTAAACAGCTTTGGAATAAAACAGTATTTTATGCTTCTTAAAGGTGCCCTAGAATCAAAAATTGAATTTACCTTGGCATAGATGAATAACAAGAGTTCAGTACATGGAAAAGAAATACATTGAGTTTCAAACTCCATTGCTTCCTCCTTCTTATGTAAATCTCATTTGTTTAAAAGACCTCCGAAGAACAGGCGAATCTCAGCATAACACCGACTGTTACGGAACAGTCGGGATCATTAATATGTACGCCCCCAATATTTGCATATGCCAGCTCATGTTCAAGGCATTACACAAGGGCAGCCAGTATTAACGTCTGGATCTGTGTACAGCTGAATCATCAGACTAGGTAAGCAAGCAAGGACAACCACGAAAAATGGCAGATGTAGCGATAATAACTGACATGATCCATGATAACATATTTTTAGTGATATTTGTAAACTGTCTTTCTAAATGTTTCGTTAGCATGTGGTTTTATCCATCCAGAATTAATTGGATCATGAAAAGTGGCCGTTCCATGCCAGAATGGAATGTGGTTAAAGTTACCATTGTTTCTTACTGTATTCACGGAGACAAGAGAGATGTCACTATTTTCATTTTTAAACACTTGCAGTCTGTATAATTCATAAACACAACTTCATTCTTTATAAATCTCTCCAACAGTGTGTAATGTTAGCTTTAGCCACGGAGCACCATCAAACTCATTCAGAATCAAATGTAAACATCCAAATAAATACAACACTCACATGATCCAAAGCATGCGTGCAGCATGCATGACGAACATTTTGTAAAGATCCATTTGAGGGTTATATTAGCTGTGTGAACTTTGTTTATGCACTGTATTATAGTCGAGAGCTCGGGGGGCAGGGAGCACGAGATTTAAAGGGGCCACAGCCTGAAACAGTGCATAATTAATGATGCCCCAAAATAGGCAGTTAAAAAAATGAATTTAAAAAAATCTATTGGGTATTTTGAGCTGAAACTTCACAGACACATTCAGGGGACACCTTAGACTTATATTACATCTTGTGAAAGAATGTTCTAGGGCCCCTTTAAATACACACAAGGAAATAATATCTCAATAATATGTCTATCTTTCACAGAATTACAGCTTGATTATAAATGATGCATCATTAAAATATTATGTTCACAATTGATATTTACACTCTAAAAAATGGACAAACACAGCAATTGGGTTGTTTCAGCCCAGCGAATGAGTTGTTTTAACCCAGCGGTTGGGTTAAATGTTTGCCCAACCTTCTGGGTAGTTTTATTTAACTCAACTATTTTTTTTAAATATTACTGTATTGCTTAAAATGAACCCGAAGTATGTTGGAAACTAACATTTATGTTTAACAGATTAACTTTTATTAATAAGTTTAATGAATAATAATTAAACAATAAACATTTATTAAATTGCTTATTAATAAACCTTTTGATTATTATTGTTGCCTCTAGTAATTGGCTTATTTTACCCTGCATGTCATGGGCTCATTTTAAGTCAGCCATATAGTAATTTTTAAACAATAGTTGGGTTAAATAAAACTACCCAGCATCTTGGACAAACATTTAACCCAATCAGTGGTTTTGTCCATTTTTAACCCATCATTTTTTAGAGTGTACCTTTTTTCTTTGTTCTTCACTGACTGTTGTCCTCTTGGTAAAACAGTCCAGTAACTTAATTGGGTATATACTGTATAACCCCCAAAAGTTGAATGTATGTTTATTATTTCTTTATTTCATTCTTTTTTATATATTATCATAGTTTAATGAAAATGTAAATGCATTAAAACCCTTTGAAATGTAGCAAAAATAAATGTTTTCAAAACAGTTGAAAGAAAAAAATCAACCCCTGGGTCAAAGTACCCATAGTTGAAAAAACATCCTTCTATATATTTGGTGAAATACATTTAAATTTCTGTCTCTGTCCCTAAAAGCCACACTTACGTACAACCTTTCGAGCATAGGTCAGCTGGAAAGTGTTGCTCAGAGGTTGTGTTTGTGCCCAGAGGGCTCATGGGGAGCAGGAGAGAGTGAGAGAGAGGTAAAAAGAAATATCCACAAACCCCTTTTGCTTTTCTATGAAAAATGTGCCCTGCGTGGGACAAGTCCATGTAGACTCATCCATCAAGCGGACCCAAATACAGCCCGCACCACTGTTGACGTGAGGTTAACAACTTGACACTGACAGCTAGTCAGGCATGGCTGCAGTGCGAGGAAAGGGCAAGATGGAAGTGGTGATCTATCTAAAAATAAACAGGTAAATCTGGCCGCAAACAAACACTAGCCACAAACAATGAGCAACCGATCAAGTCTTACTCCCTTACTTTCAAATCTCAATTTCCTTTTGGACATTTGTTTCCATTGAAAATATGCTACATGATATATGCCACTGAGAATTGGTTCAGATGAGGAGGAAAAAGCTGGAGTTGGACATGGGTGCTGATGAGGTTTCTAACGTGTGGCGGCCCAAAACACAGAGGTAAATTCTTTTAATCCAACCCCCCGCTGGTTCTATAAAATGAGATGTGGTTTCAAACGCAGGCCCAGTTTTTAATTGCACTTAAAGCAGAATGGCAGAACATCAATCTTGATGAGTAGATCTGCATCCCCACTTTCCCCGGCCAATTTATCACCATTCACGCCTACACACACACACACACACACACACCCATTACACCATCCCATCTGCGGATTTCCCATGAACTTCCCCCTCTTCGGCCCCCAAGTCTCCATCACTGCAATCTTAAGTCAACCACCAAAATATCGCTTCCATCTGATCATTTACACCGCCCTGCAATCATATTTGCTAAATGAAATCCAATATTTGTTTCTTCCTAATTTTGCAGTGTCTATTCCAAAAATGCTTTTTTAAGTTTCTCACAAAATATGATGTGAGAATAGGATTTTTGCTTTCAACAACCATTTGTAAGGTGAAGAAGTCTTGTATTCCCCCTAATCACCAGAAAAACTGCATGATTTCAAAATTAGAATTGTAACCATGACAGAAGAAAATGCAAACACGGTCCAGATGTTTTCTGCTATATCTGTTGGTGTTTTATCACATCCAACGAGTGACACAAAATTACATATTGTTTATTTATAAACTTAAGTTTATTTTATGTTCTTTGACAAAGTATTTAATCGTTTTTTGATTCCTTTGCAGACTGTTGCAAAAGTTAAATTATACATTTTTAATATTTTACTTATTTTTTTGAAATGTAGACATTTGACTATGTTTGTTATATTTAGTGCATTAAAGGGTTAGTTCACCCAAAAATGAAAATTC
Organism: Ancherythroculter nigrocauda; assembly: GCA_036281575.1. Classification (NCBI taxonomy): domain Eukaryota; kingdom Metazoa; phylum Chordata; class Actinopteri; order Cypriniformes; family Xenocyprididae; genus Ancherythroculter; species Ancherythroculter nigrocauda. The sequence goes on from VTFQ01000020.1 coordinate 8,125,542, forward strand.
TGTCATTAATTACTCACCCTCATGTTGTTCCACACCCGTAAGACCTTCTTTCATCTTCGGAACACAAATTAAGATATTTTTGATAAAATGGCTCAGTGAGGCCTCCATTGACAGCAAGATAATTAACACTTTCAAATGCCCAGAAAGGTACTAAAGACATATTTTGACTACAGTGGTTCAACCTTAATGTTATGAAGCAACGAGAATACTTTTTGTGCACCAAAAATACAAAATAATGACAAATTCAACAATAGTGATGGGTGATTTCAAAACACTGCTTCATGAAGCGTCAAAGCTTTACGAATCTTTTATTTCGAATCAGTGGTTCGGAGTGTGTATCAAAGTGCCAAAGTCAAGTGATTTCAGTAAATGTGGCTTCGTGACAACCTAAGTTTTTTCGAAACGTTTTGAAATTTCAATGGTTCACGTGACTTTGGCAGTTTTGTCTTTAGTAGCTGTCTGTGCATCTGAAAGTGTTAATTATCTTGCTGTCAACGGAGGCTACATTGAGCCATCAGATTTCATCGAAAATATTTAAATTCGTGTTCCGAAGATGAACAAAGTTCTTACGGGTGTGGAATGACATGAGGCTGAGCAATTAATGACAGAATTTTCATTTTTGGATGAATTAACCCTTTAAGTGCATTAAAACTGAATATGTTATATTATATTAATATGTTTATATATATATATATATATATATATATATATATATATATATATATATATAAAACTGTAGGTTATTGAAAGTTTTATTGATTTTTTTTTTTAACTTACCATCATCAAAAAGGTAATATTAGGCCTTTCTTTTTAAATCAGCAGATTTTTTAAGATGCAGGGCTGTGTAATTATCAGATCAATAACCAATTATGTAATATAGGTGAACATAAAGGTGACGAAAAACATTTTGTTGTGTGTGTGTTCAGAGGCTTTTGAGATAAAGGATGGGCAAAAATGATATATGACCATGCTGAAAATATTTTCAAGCTAGTCAAGACTGGTTTATGCTGGTTAACATTGGTTTGGTGCTGGCATAGGTTGTAGACCTCAAAATCATGCTGTAAAACAGCAACATTTATTTCCTGAAACTTGCTGGTTAGATAGTAAAGAAGTCTGGTTGTTGACATCAGCAGAGCAGCATCCAAACACAACTATGTTGTAGAACGGAGATTTTACATGTTGCTGTGCAATTCCATATCCGGGTGTGAGGATCTGTTCAGGTATTTCACTCTGGTGCTGCAACTGCACAGACGTCTACAGGACTTTCATGGTTTATGTGAGCTGTGGACAGCAAGATCAAGCCATTGTGAATCAGGATGAGAAATCTTCTGGAGCATTAAGGATTAGTTCACCCTAAAATGAAAATTCTGTCATTAATTACCTTTTTGTTCATCTTCAGAACACAAATTAAGATATATTTGATGAAATCCGAGAGGTATATGACTCCTCCAAAGACAGCTGTTAACTACCACTTTCAAGGCCCAGAAAGGTACTAAAGACATTGTTAAAAAAAAGTCGATGTGACTGCAGTGGTTTAACCTTAATGTTATAAAGCGACCACTGCAATCACGTCGACTTTTTTAACATTTTAATATCTTTAGTATCTTTCTGGACCTTGAAAGTGGTGGTTAAATAGCTGTCTTTGGAGGAGTCATATACCTTGCGGATTTCATCAAAAATATCTTAGTTTGTGTTCCGAACATTGAACGAACGTCTTAGGGGTGTGGAACAACATGAGGGTGAGTGATTAATGACACAAATTTAATTTTCAGGTGAACTAACTCTTTAACAACCATTAAATGGTATTTTGCATTGTTTTGTTATTAAAAATATATTTTGTTAATGTTCAGTGGATTGTATAGATAATTTTCCTTGCATTTTAGTAACAAATGGTGTGTTTCTCATGGAAGATGAGTCAGTCTCCATCACTTCATAAAAACAAGAAGACACATTGTGATTTCCTCCATGATGTTTTTGTTTTGATGGTATCTTGTCATCTAGGACTTTCAAAACATCAAAAATCCTAAATGACAAGAACTTCTTAGCTCTTCTAGAGAGCTGTTTAGTTTGTACAATACATGGACAAGTAAATATTTATTTATTTATTTATTTGAAAAATGCAACTAACTAAATAAAAACTATACCACAAGATATGAGTTGAAATTCTTGAAAGTTGGATCAAATATCTTGCTTTACTAAATCAAAAAGCACTGTTCCAAAGAGAACCAATGGCAAATTAGCATTCTGGATTTGCCTAAAAGGGATGTCATGCTTGAACAGTGCTATTACAGTGAAATAAATTTATAGATTCACCAATTATTTTTGCATTTGGCACTTGGTGAGTGTTCATTTGACAATTTGGACCCTGCATCCTCAACCAGGGTCACCAGAAAGACCATGCTGGAAGTTTTGCTGATGAAATCCATGGCTGGTAAACATGAATGTATGAAAGTACATTTCCTTTTAGCAATGTTACCAAGAAATCACTAAAACTGTGTGAAGAAAACACGATGGCAAAAGAGGGCCAAATTGAGGAAGGCAAGAGGAAGAGGGCAGATGAAAAATGAGTGGAGGAGAGGGGTGTAGAGGAGTGGGTGGGTGAGTGGGAATGAGAGCCGCTCTAGTCAGCTCTTTTGAATAGAGCGAACATGACGGAGTGGACAGGTTATATGGGAAACCCTGAATGGGGCTTCTTCCCCCTAACATGATAACTTTGATCCCTTGTGCCTTACACTGCAGTCAGCAATATTGACTAATGGGTCTGGGTTAATACTTTAACCAACGCACAGCATGGGGCAGCTGGGGATCTCACTGCCCTTAGAGATCTGCATCTCAATCAATGCGGCATTCCCCAGCATACAGTACACAGAGACCCGGCTCAGAGGAACGCACGCTGCTGTTGAAGTGGGTTTAGGAGAATCAGTATGTGTTACATGAAAAGCTTCCTTGTATGATAGCCATATTTCCCGTCAGCCTTCATAATAAGACCTCAGTTGTTGCCAATTCAAGTATAAGCATTACAAATAACTTGATTTTATTATCTTTTATTAAGCTGTATTATAATTTGAGCATTCCATTCCATTAGGGAAGCCTAAAAGATGAGCAGACAGAAAAAAAGACAGAGAGGGAGAGCATGACACATCAGCTCTCTGACAGCAGGGGGAAATCCTCACTTCCTGTAGATGACAGGACGCACAATGGTTTCACTGGCCATCCATACAGAACACAGAGCGAGGCAGGTTAATGATTCAGTACCCTCAACTGAGCCAGAAAGAGAAAGAGGGGAAGCAGTGTAAAACATCAATTATCTCCACTTACAACATCATTACATAAGCTCAAGTTAAGCTTTTTCTATTTCAGACCTCTTCTAGGAATCATTGTAAAATTGCATGTGGTGTACAGCAGGCATTTCGCATAAATGTATAGCCTTCATCATCATATGATTAACTCATTATATCATATAATTAACTGATTTAATCAGAGCTGTAGTTTGTACTGAGTAATACAGTCCTTTGTTTCACCAGAGGGACAAAGTTAACCACCGTGACAAATTACTGACATCAGCATATTGTCTCGTTCTCTTTCTTTTACACACACTCACACACCACCGGGACACTTACAGGCAAACATGCATTTTATTGCTCATTTAAACTGTGCATGGACTAATGACATCCCTGTTCTCAAGTCACTGGACAGTGTCCAACTGACCTTCACCCCCTGAAGTGAGTGAGCCAAAACGCAGGGTTACAGGATAATTTGGACGATCAAGCATTCAATAAGGTCAAAGTCGATTAGTCTGAAAATTAACCTACAATCTCCATTATCTATCAGGAGGATAAGCAAACATTTACACTGGTAAACAATTGCCATGGGTAGAAAGAAAAATTCTATTTATACCCAGAGAAAGTACCACTGTACTGATGGCCATACCATAACATGCTTTGAAGTAACTTGAAGTATACTATATACGTTCCTTGGTATATGAATATGATAATCAAACAGTATGATGGTAAATATGAAATGCGGTATTTAAATTTCATTGGAATTCACTTTGTAATTATAAAAATTCAAAGATTCAATTCTGAGCTGGTTTAGGTTTTATTGGTTTGTAGCATTGATCAACGGTTTGCAGAAGCAGCAATGGCATAGAGCGATTTTTGCAGGTTGTGCAAAAAAAAAAAAAACATGAAAGTGAGTGGTATTTACACCCACTCGAGCGATTTGTTTGCTAAACTAAAGAAGTCATTCAGCATCATCGAGAGGTTAAAAGGAATTGGATTGACGGTCATGCTTGCCGTCACTTCTCTATCGTCATCGTGTTATACCCGCCAGTAGCGAGCAAGGTGGATAAGCCAGTCTGTGATTGGTTCCCGCAAAAGTGTAACAGAAGCAGTAGAAATGAATGTACAGGTTTCCAGACTGAGTTGCCAGGTGAAATCAAATCGCCAGTCTAGCTTCATTGTTGATGACAACAAAACACAATATCAATACATTAATTCAATTCTTGCAAAAGTAACACTGTATAATAAAAAAAAAATGTAAATAACACATAAACTGATATTTCCGATTGACACACTACAGAAAAAGATATAAATAACTGGCTTAAAACCAATAATAATAATAATAATAATAATAATATATATATATATATATATATATATATATAATTATGGATCATTATTATATGAATGGATCATTATTACAGTGATTATTATGTTTCTAGCATGTTACATGTTTGGCAACGGTTCTTTTAACTCTTAAAGATGAAGTGTGTAGCTTTTCATTTCTTAAACAACCATGTAGGAAGACACATCATGGTCATATTCCAGGATGACAAAGTCAAGATTCACCAGAGTTAAAACTGTGAAAGAATGGTTCAGAGAGCATGAAGAATCATTTTCACACATGAATTGGCACCGCTGAGTCCAGACCTTAATTTCATTGAAAGTCTTTGGGATGTGCTGGAGTAGACTTTACAGAGTGCTCATTGTCAATACAAGATATTGACCAAAAATTGATGCACCTCTTGATGGAAATAACATCACATTTATTTCCACTGAGAGGTGCATCATATTTTGGTCAAGATCTTGTATTGACAATGCAAGAGGTAAGCACTCTGTAAAGTCTCCTCCAGCCCATCCCAAAAAATTACACTGAGGTTAAGGTCAGCGCCAATTCATGTGTGAAAATGATTCTTCATGCTCCCTCCCAACAATTCTTTCACAATTTGAGCCTGATGAATCTTGACATTGTCATCCTGGAATATGGCCATACATTTTAAAGGGTTAGTTCACCCAAAAATGAAAATTATGTAATTTATTACTTACCTTCATGCCGTTCCACACCTGTAAGACCTTTGTTAATCTTCGGAACGCAAATTAAGATATTTTTTGATAAAATCTGATGGCTCCGTGAGGCCTTCATAGAGAGCAATGACATTTCCTCTCTCAAGATCCATAAAGGTACTAAAAACATATTTAAATTGGTTCATGTGAGTACAGTGGTTCAATATTAATATTATAAAGCGACGAGAATATTTTTGGTGTGCCAAAAAATACAAAATCACGACTTATAAAGTGATAGCCGATTTCAAAACACTGCTTCAGGAAGCATTGGAGCATTATGAATCAGTGTATCGAATCTGCTGTTCGGAGCGCCAAAGTCACGTGATTTCAGCCGTTGGCAGTTTGACACGTGATCTGAATCATGATTCGATACACTGATTCATTTATGCTCAGAATCTTCCTGAAGCAGTGTTTTGAAAAGTCGTTATTTTTTTTTATTTTTTTTGGCGCACCAAAAATATTCTCGTCGCTTTATAATATTAATATTGAACCACTGTACTTGCATGAACTGATTTAAATATGTTTTTAGTACCTTTATGGATCTTGAGAGAGGAAATGTCATTTCTCCCTATGCAGGCCTCACGGAGCCATCAGATTTCAACTAAAACATCTTAATTTGTGTTCCGAAGATTAACGAAGGTCTTACGGGTGTGGAACGGCATGAGGGTGAGTAATAAATGACAGAATTTTCATTTTTGGGTGAACTAACCCTTTAATACATGGTTGTTTAAGAAATTAAAATCTCCATCTTTTAGGGTTAAAAGAACCGTTGCCAAACATATAACATGCTAGAAACATAATAATCACTGTAATAATAATCCATTCATAGATTCTTAAGTATTTGCCTATTAAAATCCAAACAGAGACTTTTTTTTGGCAGGGCAGTGTATATATATGTTTCAGTTATATAACAGGGGTGGGGGAATCCTCAATCTTTTCTCTGTTGATTTGGGTCGTGAGAATTTTCCAGTCTCGTCTTTTCCTCTTTTTTTCTTTTCGCCTCTGTATTGCCATTTCTTTTTAAACAAGATTCATTCCAACACCCACACAATCCTGAACCGTAGCTGGTCCAGAAAGGAGGGAAGCCCCCTGTCACTGAGTGTGTTGGCATTCAGGTACACAGAGGTGGGAGGGGGGAGTGAGTGTGTGTGTGACAGAATAGGATGTGCTTCGTCACTCGATGCAAAGAGTAGACGCTTCCTATACATGGCAGCTGCAAGACTCCAGTAATGTATCACGGTCAGCAGAATCATTGATTACTGCTGGGGTTAATCATTGATTGAATGGGGGGGTTAAGGAAGCCTCCATGGGGACACCGTCAGACCGGTGAGGGGGCGGCAGCCCGGCGAGAGGGCCCGTGGCAGTTCCATTACTTCACTGTGGAATTGTGGGTATATTTTCTATCAATCCTCATTGACTATGACGCGACTTGAGCTGTATGTAAAATAAAGACCACCCTACATATTGACATAAACTTCCACCTTATGTGGGTGTATGTCACAAAGCCTGTCAAGAACACGTCCAGGTCATATTTCATTCCAAAATGACCTGTAATAGGGACAGAAGAAACTTGTGTAATGTGGAAAACAAATATTACTATTATATGTAATCAAAATATTATAATAAGAATTTCACTACAGTATTATGTTAAATCTAATGAAAATTATTATTGAGAATAATGAGAATTACTTACAGACTCAAAAGTAAAACATTTAAAAATGAGGAATATTGAACTGAATTGAGTCAGTTTTATTGGCCAAGTATGCCTGAGCCAAGGAATTTGTCGACATTATAAGGTGTTCCCGCATTGCACATTTACACATACAGGCATTGCATTGTAGTAATTAACAGCATACGGATACCAAATACATATGCTGCATATAAACAATTGTAAGACTTATTTTTCTCAAGCATGAACACCTCATTAAACCATATATCTGCCCCTTCAGGTTATCAATTGTACCAAAGATTTGCCTTGAGAGCAAAAAGCCATGCACAAAGAAAAAAAAGAGTTTCCTGCCATTTGTGTGGATGAGAAATGCTTCCTTTTTCTGAATTGTTTAGACTAAAATTACCTAGAAATTGATGTTCCTCCGGATATATGAGTGCAAGGTTATACTCTCCCCATATAAGTGGAGATGCGTCATTAAACATGATGGGAGACAATAGAGTAAATGAGTGATGACTGATTATACTCACTGTATTTACAATTAATGTCCTGACCTAGATATAGATAGATAGATAGATAGATAGATAGATAGATAGATAGATAGATAGATAGATAGATAGATAGATAGATAGATAGATAGAGACAGACAGACAGACAGACAGAGGTGTAATGGGTAGAGGGGGTTTCTGTGGGGGACGGTCTACATAATCCTCCTCAGAATGGCCGGACTTCCTAAACAGAGGCAACGTGGAGCCGGATCTTCTCTCTGTCCACTCAGCACAAAGCATTCAGTCCCCTGAGCTGCAGTTAATAATTCAATAGAAGAGAAGTGAAAGGGAGGATGTGTCTGACTGACAGCATGAAGCTGCGCAGAGGAGAGCGTTTACACAGAATTCTGACATGTTAAACACACTAAATAAAATGTATATGCTCAAGGGTGTAGATTAAAACAATGTGGATATAATACATTTAATAATAATAATGACAACAATCAAGAAAAGTGAAAACATTTTAGGAAGTATGATAATATTTTATGATTTTGACATTTAGTGGGTGACAACATATAAATGTTTAGGGATGAAAATAGATTCTCTGTCAATATAACAGAGAAATAATGGTAACATTTTTAATACAGTGTCCTTGTTATATATAGTACCATGCAAAAGTCTTAGGTATGTTAGTATTTTCACAAAAAACAAAAGTTTTGTTAAATCTTTTGCTGTATTGTGTCAGTAGGAAATATCAGTTTACATTTCCAAACATTCCTTTTGCCATTTTTTGTAATAATCCAGTGAAATGTGTATATGCACAAGGAATCTGACAACAGCCTGTATGCTCCACACGGAGATCTGATGGATACTTCAAGCGTCTTGGAGACGTTGCCACAGTTTTTCTGGATTTAGTCTGTCTCAGTTTTTTACTGTTTCTTCATGTAATCCCAGACGTATTCAATGATAATGACATCAGATCTCTGTGTGGAGCATACCAGCCTTATTACAATTAATGGCAAAAGGAATGTTTGGTAAACTGATATTTCCGATTGACACACTACAGAAAAAGATGAAAAAGATATAAATAACTGGCTTAAAACCATATATATATATATATATATATATATATATATATATATATATATATATATATATATATATATATATATATATATAAATATATATATATATATATATATATATATATATATATATATATACAGTGTCCTCCACAAATATTGGCACCATTAGTAAATATGAGCAAAGGCGGCTGTGAAATATATATATGTTGCATGTTAGTATTTTCACAAAAAAAAAAAAAAAAAAATATATATATATATATATATATATATATATATATATATGTGTGTGTGTGTGTGTGTGAAAATACTAACATGCCTAAGACTTTTGCACAGTACTGTATGTTACATGTTAGCTAGTTGCTTATTAGCATGCATATTACTAGAATATTGACTGTTTATTAATACTTAGTAAGCACATATTAATGCCTTATTCTGCATGACCTTATTCTACATTTTTAATCCTACCCAATACCTAAACTTAACAATTACCTTACTAACTATTTATAAGTAGCAAATTAGGAGTTTATTGAGGGAAAAGTCGAAGTTAATAGTGAATATGTGTTCCCTATACTGAAGTGTTACCAAACAAACAAACAAACAAACGTCATATTACTGTGATTTATGGACTGTAGTAATACTGTGGTATTCTTTGAAGTACCTTGGAACGAGGCCACAGTAAGCAATTCTTGGATTTAGTACAAAACTGTCCCCCTCGATTGAAATAGTGATCATTTTTCTGGGCCCACTCTTCACCTTTCAGGACCCCTCAAGTCTGGAACAAAAGGTCTAGTTGTACCCTGTTTTTTGGCACCCCTGCCTTGGAGTACCATGTAAATACCATGGTACATGAATATGGTAATCATTCAGTACTACGGTTTAAATCAACGTAACATGGTACTAATATCTGATACAATCACTTTACCATGGTACCACTGCACTTTAGTACTTTTTTGCAGGGGCAAATCCACAGTCCAAAGGGCAATCTTCTGTTATAGCATTAACCTCAAATGCAGTAAACAAGTCCATTAATCTCTGACACTAATACACACATTAATGAATGAATAAATAAGCCGTGTGTAATGGGTAATGGCTGTTGTGTGTTGCGTGGTGTGTCCTCACATGATGTCCTGACCGTTTCCCTGCTGTCCTCTGACCCAGAGCCTGTGCCAGAACTCCTTCCTGTCTTTCTGTCCCTCCGGGAACACGCTTCCCCTCGGCCCACTCGGCCATTACGGGAAAACTTTAAAGCTGTGCCTGTTTTCCCCTCTTCTAGAACTCTCCCTGAGAAACCCATGACAGGGAATGTCAAAAATGTGCACATGAGAGACAAGTCTGGGTAAGAAAAGACAGAAAAGAAAGAATTGTATGAGGCAGGGCTGAAAAACATGGCCATAAAGATGTCAAAGAAAGGAAAGAATCTGCTGATGATACAAATAAATGCAGGGCAATGAGGAGTGCTCCCCGTTATTGTCCCTCCACCTGGGTAAGGGTGTCCTCCGCCTGGAGGGGCAAGAGTGGTGTTAATGTTTAGCCGGGTACCCCAGCTAAACTGAAAGAGCATGACAGAACTCTCATCAAAGAGCACCATGCAGAAAGATAGGTTTGAGAGCGGAAATCATTCATTTAAACTCTGTTAACAACTCCTAGTTTTGTTCATACAAATCGGATTCGGTTTTCAAATCTAATCTTTAGGACTCATAGTCCACATTTGCCAAATCAAATCTGTTTTTTTTTTTTTTTTCCCAGACAGTGTAATTAGAATCCATTTAATATACACTGGTTGCTATAGTGGTGAAGCATCAGCTTAATGCCAAGAAACCAGTGAGAGTAGTTTCACCTTTATTTATATAGCTCTTTATACAATACAGATTGTTTCACAGCAGCTTTACAGGGATAATGATTTCCAGCTAAACAGGAAATAATGATTAAATGATGCAAACAGAATTCAATTCTTCTGTTAAAGGATTAGTTCACTTTAAAATGAAATTTACCCTAAGCCATCCTAGGTGTATATGACTTTCTTATTTCTAATGAACACAATCTGAGTTATATTAATATATCCTGATGCATCCAAGCTTTATAATGGCAGTGAACGGAACCAACAAGTATGAAGCTGAAGAAAGTGCATCCATCCATTATAAACGCACTCCACATGGTCACGTCAGTTACACTTTTTTTCGTAAGCTGAATAGGGAAGACGTAAGATGTAGCGTAAGTGTTTTGAACTGTGAGAGTTTTACACTTTCTTCAGAAGAGGAATACGGAAGGCGGTCTGGCGGAAGCTAGATATTTTACTTTATAACTTGTTAAATATGGATATTTTTTCTTACATAAATGCATCACTTCGCTTCAGAAGGCCTTTATTAGCCCCCCTGGAGCCGTGTGGAGTACGTTTATGATGGATGGATGCACTTTCTTCAGCTTCATACTCATTGGTTCTGTTCACTGCCATTATAAAAATTGGATGTGTCAGGATATGTATTAATTAACTCTGATTGTGTTCATCAGAAAGAAGAAAGTCATATACACCTAGGATGGCTTGAGGGTGAGTAATTATTAGGGTAATTTTCATTTTAAATCCTTTAAGCAGCTCTGAAAAGAAATAGTGTCATTGCTCAGATTAAATCATTGTTGATTCAGTTATGTTCAATAACTGTGTAAAGATCATCAAATATGAAATGAGTTCAATTCAACTATAAAGCAGCTCTGGAGAAAACAGAGATTGAAGTCAGTGCATTCAAATTAGTAATATTGCTGAATATTGAGTGTCCCCAACTAAGCAAGCCAAAAGGACAGTGGCAAGGAACCCAAACGCTATCAAGTGATATGAATGGAGGAAAAAACCTTGAAACCAGGCTCAGTCGGAGGGCCAGTTCGCCTCTGGCCAAAAGAACCAGCATGCTGTGGTTGTGATTCCAGGTTGCATCACAAGTCAGATTGTGGATTGACATCATTCAGAATATTTCATCCAGTTCCTTCTGCTTGAAGACTGGTCTAGTTGTCAGTGAGGACGAAAAAAAGAATTTTCAACAGTTCAGACTGACATGCACTAAAAAAAAAAAAAAATAGTTTTTGGTTTTCATTTGGATTTCATGTGATGTTCCCAACCCTGGACCTGAAGTTCCCTAAACTCTGCACATTTTGCATATTTCCCTAATTAAATTCAACTAAACTCCTCAGCTTGTTAGTAGAAAATCCAAATCCCGCAATGGGTGTGTCAGATAAGAGAGAAGTCTAGAATGTGTACTGTTGGGGATACTCCAGGACCAATGTTGGGAACCACTGGTCCAGACTAAAAACTAAATGGATCCATATATGCCAAAAGTCAGATTTTTCCTGCCTTTCTGAACAAAGCCTATACCTGCTAATGTGACACCCACAATAAAGCGCAATAACACCCACGTTGATCTTTCCAATGACGGCTCTGTCAAACCGTCAAACTACCTCAATCAAAAATCCACACTCGTGCCTACCCTTCTTCAAAGCCGTCTACCCTTGGCCACCCGCGCTTCATCTCGACGACTCACTACCTGCCTAGTTAATTATTGAGCAGATACGAGAGGAGGAAGGTGTGTGGCAGCAGTAAAGAAAAGAGGAATGACAGATCTGCCTGCGTCATCTCTTCTCAAAAGAAGGGAAAGAAGCTCCACTGTAGACAGCTGAGCTCAGAGAGAGCGGAATGGAGACGTTCAGTCGAAGTGCTCTGGGGCGGTTCGTTATTGTGACGTGACAGTTTGTTTCACGATTTACACCCTTGAGGGACACCGTTGATCATACCAGCTATTTGTATCTTTCATCAGAATGTAAAGCAGATACACCATTGAGGAAAAGTGCTGCAGAGAAAGTTGCTGCAGTCATGGAACACCGTTGGTTTCTTTTTGTTCTATGACAAATGACACGTAAAAAAGGATATTCAAGAACTTTTTCATTGGTGCTTTGATTAGCTCTTTTTAGATTGAGGAAACTGAAGGACCTCATCAGTATCACAAGGCCTAAATGACACTTGCAGCTGTACGTAAGCGATCTTTGATCGCACAAAAGTCAAATCTGTCACAATCCTCTGTCAGAATGTCACAGCTGTCACTCAGGATCCAAAAAAGTCTTACATGACAACTATAGAATGTAATTAAAAAGAAACAAAGATTTGCACAACAAAATTGGCAGTTCAGTTCTTATTGGTATTAGTCTTCAGCACTGTGAAAAATTTATAGTTCAGAATTGGCAGCTGCAGTTGCCAGAATGTTACCCTAAAGAATAAAGTGACAGAGTTTCAGGCAGTATAGGATGACATTGGGGTTACTGTATATTTTACAGATCATATGTATAAAATAAATTAAATCTGCTTTGTCATAAATATACCCTCATGAAAAAGAAGTACACCTCAGTACTTTTAAAAAGAATACAGAAATAACACACTTTAAAAGAATATACTTAAAGCTGCTGTCCATACTTTTTTGGTTGAAAATTATCCAAAATAATTTTTTGAGCAAGTACATAACCAGCCAGTGTTCAAAACTCCTATCTCCTTACCATAGCCCGATTCACAACGGTAAGCTTGTAATAATGTTTTCTAATTCAAGTGGTACTGGTGGGTTTCCGTGGGAATATCGAGCATGCAGCCGTTCGTCTTTGTGTCATTATGTCACGTCATTACATAAAAAACGAGTCCCAGCTTGTAGGCTACATCATGTGAGGATGCTGCGGGTTTTCTCACAGCAGCTGGAATAATTAAACTCATCATTTTGATGGCGGATTGTATGGTATGACAAATGGACAATTAAAGATTACACTGTACAGAAATTGAAATCTACAGGTACCGCTAATACACACTAAATGCACATAGCCACACAATGCTGATGTTGTTAACATTAACAATTTGAGAACAAAATATAACAATAATAATAATTTGTACGGTTTGATGTGATATGAGCCATGCCAATGCACAGCCCACGTAAAGATGATAATTCCGCAAATGACTGCAATTGCAGGTTTCGAACAGAGGTGGTGACAAAGAGGCAAAACTTACTTAAGTGCGAACTGATTGTAATGTTTTCAGACACATACCTACAAATAAATGAAAATGTATTATAGTTTAAATTTATATTAAATGCAATTAGCTGAACTTAAGGGTGCAATCTCATAGTTCTACTGTCTTTTAAACATGGTTCAAGTGTACTGCTGATATACTGAAAGCATTTATGGTATACTAAAATATACTTTAATGTCATTTCTATTGAAACTTGTATGCTATGTATTTAATATATTTGTAATTACACATTATGTTACATTTAAAATATATTAACTTTTAGTATAATATCAAACACACCACACCTGAAATTATAATTATTATAATCACTTTGGATGTGCTTTAGTATGTTAGTCAACACATCAAAGCAAATTTAATTCTTTAAAGCATGACAAAAGACTATCAAAACATAATGAATAAATATGTACTTTAAAGTAAAACATTAATTTGACATTATTACCAAGTGCACTGTGTAGTTAAGTTTTAACAAACATAGTTATTTGTGCACTTATTTTTCATAAGGATAATGATAACCACTAACCCAAAACAGGTGGTAAAATAGAAGTTATAATTAGAAACATTTGATACATTGGTCTAATAATCAGTTATCGATCATCATAATCATTTCATATTTAAAGGTGTAAGTTTTACATTTAGTCATAGGGGATTTTTAGAAAACAACACATTTTCTTTATAATACTTATTATAATATTGATAATTTGGCATTTGGCAGACATGTCCCCCATCTCTTGAGTATCTATACCCGCATTTCAGCAGTAATGCTGTATGTTGTTTAGAAAGAAGTAAAATCTCTCTCTTAAATTGTGATATCCCTCTCTCTAATGGCTTGGTAATTGACGTCACGCCAGGCAGATTCAAGGTGCTTTCACTGCTTTGACAAGTTAAGTGGGGGGTGGAGGGGGCATGGGGCCATTGTCTTTCAAATGAGCTGTCAAGAGGGGGCGTCCCGTCAGCAGTTTGCCTTAGTACCTGCCCGTTAATAATTGAGCCGTGAGCTTGTGGAGGTGTATGGCGTGTAACAGACAACTTATGTGCTTTGATTGACAGATGAGCTAACTGCGACTTTTTTCCCTAAAGAATAAAAACAGAGGCAGGAGACACACCAGTGATTGAAATCAAAGAGAAACGGGAGGTCTAAATAGAAATGATGAGAGAGTATTTGTGTGTGTTCAGATGGGTTACTTATTGTGTGGTGTGTGTGTTCTCAAGGCATTGTAAGCAACTTCCTTTTTGGGTTCTTGTTGGAGATAAGTGTAACTGAATGGGTGCTAGTCCATGACATGCATGCATGTGTGTGTGTGTGTGTGTGTGTGTGTGTGTGTGTGTGTGTGTGTGTGTGTGTGTGTGTGTGTGTGTGTGTGTGTTTATAACTTCCATGCAGAAAGAGGATGATGCACCCAATGTACCTAAGGCATAAGTTTCAGAAGCTGAGTGTCATCAATCACTGGTTGCGATGTGTCCACACTAACCTGGTTTATGACAGCCAGAACAACATTACACTAAACAAACCTGTTTTATGGCACTAGTGATTGATTCCCTCTCTATTTCCACACTGTGCTTTCTCACGTCACGCATGCCAGAAATCACTGTCAAAGCAGTAGACTCAACTGGTTCTTATTCAAATCCATTTAAATAAATAAATAAATAAAATAAAATAAAATAAAAATACTGGAACTGAATGATTTTCATATTCCGTTAACAGACCATGAATGTTTCCATTCTTCTCCAGTATGGATGGAACTTCCACACTAAATCATCTGACAGTATTTACTGCACCACTATTGAATCTACAGTGCCACATCAAAAGGAACTATGATTTACAGCTGCTGAGTTGTAAGTTTGATAGTCCGATTCACAAACTGATTCCAGTCATGAACTGCAGGGCCGTGCACAGACATTTTGGGGGGCAGGTACTTAAAGGGTTAGCTCACCCAAAAATGAAAATTCTGTCATTAATTACTCACCCTCATGTCGTTCCACACCCGTAAGACCTTCGTTCATCTTCGGAACACAAATTAAGATATTTTTTGATAAAATCCGATGGCTTAGTGAGGCCTCCATTGGCAGCAAGATAATTAACACTTTCAAATGCCTAGAAAGGTACTAAAAACATATTTAAAACAGTTCATGTGACTACAGTGGTTCAACCTTAATGTTATGAAGCGACGAGAATATTTTTTGTGTACCAAAAAAAATAAATAAATAACGACTTTATTTAACAATATCTAGTGATGCGGTTTCAAAACACTGCTTCATGAAGCTTCGAAACTTTACGAATCTATTGTTTCGAATCAGTGGTTCGGAGCGTGTATCAAACTGCCAAAGTTACGTGATTTCAGTAAACGAGGCTTCGTTATGTCATAAGTGTATTGAAACGTTTCGAAATTTCAATGGTTCACCACTGGGGGGCGTGACTTTGGCAGTTTGATACACGCTCCGAACCACTGCTTTGAAACAAAATATTTGTAAAGCTTCGAAGCTTCATGAAGTGATGTTTTGAAATCGCTCATCACTAGATATTGTTGAAAAAAGTCATTATTTTGTATTTCTGGTGCACAAAAAGTATTCTCATCGCTTCATAACATTAAGGTTGAACCACTGTAGTCACATGAACTGTTTTATATATGTCTTTAGTACCTTTTTGGGCATTTGAAAGTGTTATCTTGCTGGCAATGAAGGCCTCACTGAGCCATCGGATTTTATCAAAAATACCTTAATTTGTGTTCTGAAGATGAATGAAGGCCTTACAGGTGTGGAACGACATGAGGGTGAGTAATAAATGACTGAATTTTCATTTTTTGGGTGAACTAACCCTTTAAGTGAAAAAAGAGCACCCCTCTTATAATTATTTATAAAAAGTAAAGTTACATATTGTTGATAATCTTTTAATTACACTATTTAACACCATACACTACATTTCAAACCAGTTGATTAATTCATGTAAGATGCACATGTCTACAAATTTGTCTACTGATGAATGGGCCACTGAATCATTAACTCAACTGATTTGTTCAAAAATGATGAAACATTCAAGAATGAAACACCACTGTTGTGTTGCCTTTTTTTTTTTTTTTTTTTTTTAAATAGAGCAAAAACAGTAAAAATTGACAAAGTTGTGTCTAAAAATAGTCAATTCAATATAATCAACTTAATGTTTATTGAACTGTTGTATAAAATGAATATCACATTTGTAATCATGCTGATATTTGAGAAAATATCACTCTTGCTTGTGTGATATTGTTAAGATATAAACACAATAAACATAATATACTCAATACACAGGGCAATTCATATCTTGAATTTTGGGGACATTTTTATTCATTTTGGTGGCATTGCCAACCTTGCAGATGCTATTTTACATCAATGCCAGGCTAGCTTGCTTGTTGTTAAGCGTAATGGAGGGCTATTGCTTAAGTTAGGCTGGCTGTATTGAGACATTCCTTATGATTCCCATTACTAATCAGAGCAGCAGCATGCAGCGTTTGAAAGAGTGAAAAGCACAAATATTTTTATAAAATAGATGTTCTGGTTCCTAATTAACCGGAAGACGTCCAGAGGCGGTGCGGAGGTTGAGGATGGCTGGGAGGCGGACTGGAGGAGCTGGCAGGCTTGGGGATGAGGGAGGGGGAGAGAGTTTCTCCTTAAAACAGGTTTTAGTAGGAGGCAGACGTGAAAGACATAGTTAGATGGTGTTTTGGGAAGTGAAATTGCCTCCCCTGTTGGGCATTAAGGCCTCTGCAGCCCCCTATCACAGAAAGCCTGTAATTCCCTGTGTCCCATCAGCCCCTCCTGAAGTCTTTCCCAGCGAGGCTTGAATTCAAATAGAAAAATTAATGTGGGAATAATAGCCCTGGGCCTCGCCATCCCGAGATGCTTTCATACACTCCCCTTTTACAAATTTTACGAGAGGGAGGTGAAAAAAATTAGCTTCCATCCTTTTTTTCTCTTCCATCTTCCATTCCTCATCCAGCATATACTGTACATGTAGCATGTATTACATGATCGGGAGATGCCAAAAGAGAGTTAAACTTTCAGTATGTTATATGTGTTAAAAGGCTGATTAATTCTTATGTAAAGACATATCTGTGTTCTCTCAGACCATCAGTGCTGTATATTACCTTAATACTTTCTAAGACAAAAAATAAATAAATAAATAAAAAAAAATACTATATTGATTGCTTTTTAAAAACCCCATGTGAAAGTCACATAACTTGATTTAATTTCATGTGGTAACTTTAAAAGAAGTTTAAAATGTTTAAAATAAGTTAAAACACTTAAAGGAGGATAAGCAGTTTGGGGAAAAAGTGTTTATCCATCATTCCAAAATAATAATTCACTCATGCAATGCAATTTTTTCGCATTTAATGGCATTTCAAAAATGAGATTTTCTATAGATCAGAAAAGGAGATATTTGACAGCATGTCCAGGTTGCTTTATCCATACAACAACTAGACTGTGACTATCAAGTTAAAAAAAAAAAAAAAAAAAAAAGAATCCTAAATAGCCTAAAACACATAAATAGTCTAATCAGTATTTTTATCTTATGTTTCAAGTTTCATTTAGTTGAAATGACAAAATCAAGATAAGAGAGTTTTCAGAAAATGTATCTTGAATTAATTTTATTTTTTTCTTGTTTTATGCATAAATCAAACAAAATTTTATGAGTTTTATGCTTAAAACAAAACACAATTTCCCAATGGTGTAACAAAAATTAACCATCTATAGGCTATTATCAAGGATATTTTTCTTTTGTTTAGATGTTTCTGTCCCTCCATTGAAGCATCAAAGTGGTAGTTGCATAGCTGTCAATGGAGGGACAGAAAGCTCTCAGATTTCATTGAAATACCTTCATTTGTGTTTCAAAGATGAAAGAAAGTCTTACGGGTTTGGAACGACATAAGGGTGAGTAAATGATGACTTTTTTTAAATGATGTGCACAGGTAAATCATTCATAATAAACACTTTTCCAAATTGATGTCATGATGACTTTAAGAATGAAAATCTGCTTCTGCACTTAGGAAAAATGGCAACAATCAGTTCAAAAATGTAATGCAAAAATGTCTGGACCAAACGATCACAGAGTGACCATAAACAAATTGCTCTTTAAAAAACACCACTGGTGAATCACCAGTGACTTTACCACAGCAAAATACAGACTGGAAAAGATGAACTGAGGAAGATGGAGTGTCATCAGTAAACGTCATTGCATACAACATGTTTTCCAAAGCCACAGTGTGGTGATCTAATACCTCAGTGAGGTTACTAAGGTTTACTGTTGATTTCACCATCATCCATTCTGATGACCATTTCTCTCTATTTATCTCAGCTTTTCTCCTTGCTGGCAATAAAACATCTCTTTACGCATCCATCCCCAGACTCCTTTGCCACAGAAACCACCATGGCATTTGTAGCCACCACTGCCACAAGTATATTGTAGCAAAAAAGACAAAGGCTGCAATTATAATCAAGCAGATCATTTGTAAGCCAAATTCCAAGGCCCTCAGGCCTGGAGTGGACTAGAATCCCTATGGCTTTGTTCATGGACTGCTGATATGCCCTATTCCCACAGAAAAAGAGCATTTACTCAGTAAATTTATCAGGTCACATGTTTGCTGGTTTCAGCTTTGCATGACAAACCTTTTTCTGATTTTTTGTAATGACAGCAACAGTACAGAGATTAAATGAGGGAAACAGGATTGGAATGATGTGACCCACATGAGCCAGACATTGTCTTTGAGACATTGTGTGATAGCCACCTGTGGATGCTTGTTTCTACCACTGAATAAAAAATAAAAAAGGTAATGTCGACTTTTTATCTCACATTTCTGTCTGTGATATAAACTTGCAATTGCGAGATATAAAGTCAGATTTGTGTGATATAAACTCACAATTGAGAGTTATAAAATCAGTATTGCGAGTTATAAAGTCAGAAGTTGTGAGATATCACAATTCTGAGAAAAATGTCAGTATTTTCTTCCTCAGAATTGGACTTTTTAACTTGCCATTGCGAGTTTATATCTCACAATTCTGAGAAAAGAAGTCAGAATTGCGAGTTTATATATTGCAATACAATACACCTCAGTATTTTGTAGTACATTATAAAACAGTACGCAGTATACAGCATGTTCAGTATATTTGATTTTATTTATTTAAATCATAAATGGATGCTGCTTTAATGGGACACCCTGTACTTAACATTGCCTCCCCTACACCTTAATTCCCACAATTCAATTCCTGTAAGCACTTTATATACAAATATATTTTCTAATATTTTCTTAAATTTTATTTAAAGCTTCTCTGAGCTGATACACAGTGGAAAAAGGGAGAAGAATACGTTCTGAAAAGGCGGATTCGAACTCGGGTAGCGCCACTCGCCATACAAGCCATATACTCTCCATGTCAGTATTCCTGTTATCAGAGGGATTTCTTTTGTAATTTTGTCTGGCTCAGTCAGACAATGGTGGGCGGAGTTTGTTTAAATAGCATCTTTTAATGAGATTTTTTATTATTTCCTATAGAAATAAAATGATCAAAGATAGCTATAATTTTTGATGAGAAATTATTGATTTTGAAATCTTGGCATCTTGGCAAATCTGAGACCAGTATGTGACACTGTTGAGAAAATCTCTAGAGGAGCAGCATGGCAGATCATTGGGTCTTTCTCACAGGTGAAATATCAGAAAGGAATGAAAAAACTCCATCTAATCTCTCCTTCCCCCTGGAGACTGCAAATCAAAAGATATATTACAGACATTACATTAGTAATGTCTTTCCTATGGGCATGCAGTTACTTCATGATTGGAGGTCACTTTCACAGTCATTTCATGAACATTGGGCTGAGAAAAGGTGTTGTGGTTTCACAATACCGAGGCACGGCATCTCTCTCTTACTTCCTTCCTCTTTCTCTTGCATTTTAAGGCTGATGTGGAGCACAGGAAGTTAACCAGTGTAAACCTGGAAAGCCTGGTGAGTGGTAGGAGCTGATTCAGTGCCAGGTTGGTTTCAGGCATTCTAAAATCAAAGTCAAGGCCGCTTCCCACATACAGGCAGCCACACAGGAAGAACTGCAAGTTGGACGGCAGGAGTTTAGCAGCGGAAGAGTCGTGCAGATTGGGTCTTGAAGTCGGGGATGCCCGGTGGCCATTTCTGTTCAAACATTTGAAAGGATTAACCTGCCGTGCTGTGCGCACATCGCCAGGGCATGTGGCGGGATTCCTGTTTTGGGCTTCCTGTTTCTCCTGACGTTGAGGAATTTTGGCGGTGAACGAACTCCCCATGCTATGATCAAAACGTACATATATACCTGGATCAGCAAAATATGAAGGAGAGAGACCTTATACTTTCCAGGCACAAATATAAAAAGATAAACAGTACACAGCCGCGAGTGAGTATCATGTTAATGGGAGCACATATTAAGAGGTAACCCATCTGCATGCTGATGTGATAGAGAGTTCAATGGGTACTGGCAACGGACATTTTTTGCTAATGTTAATTATACCTTTACATGACAAGGGACAGTAAAATAGACATTTTACATTTTGTGAAGAAAATGTGTTTTTTTCTGTCCAAAACTTGACATCACAATGTCAGGAAGTCAACCCAGGCTCATTGCACATTTTGCGAAATTTTCAATACTCAATGTCCAGTGAGTGGCATTAAAAGTGTGTTAGTTTTACCCAAAACAGATTATTATGTTGGTTGTTCTACGTATCACATCAGTTGAATGGAAATTAAATGTCTGGTGAGTGCTGCTAAAAGGTTAAAGCTCTATTGCATTTGAAAATAACCTACCAAATACACTAAACCCTAAACATACCCAAACGTGAGATAAAACATTTGCTGAAGCAACCATGAGATTTTAGCTTGCTGTAGAAGTCTTTGAGTTCTTTTATTGGGACTTATGTTTCATGGGACGTGTACCTGTGCACAGTGTTGGGAAGGTTACTTTGGAAATGTAACAGTTTACAGATTACAAATTTACCATATTTACCCTATTTAAAATGTAATATTTTACATTTGTTTACAATTTAAAAGTGTAACTATTTCAATTACTTTATTAAAGTAATGTAACTGATTACATTTGATTACTTTTTTAATTACTTTTCTAATTTGCCGGCCTTTCAAAATTCTTCATCACTCTAATTAAGATTATAATAATTTAATTTTAAAGCATAACCACCACAAAATCAGACTTTAGCACCTCTTTTTACTTTGAGATCGTTGAAGTTAAATACAGATTTAAAATCATAATCATAATAAGAATTAGTTTAATAACTATGACACTGTTTTTGAAATCAAATCATTGCATAGCTATGTCAGGAAACACTAGCAGACTAGCTAATTTGTTATGAATGGAGATTAACATCGTTAAATAAACTACTGGACATGCACCAAGTAATACAGAGCTAAAATATGTCTTGAATACACATTAGTAGCATAGTGTGGCAGGCGGGAGTTGGCAATGCCTTTCCTACTTTATTTAATGACTGTTTAGTTAACTGCAGGCTTACATACCTGCAGATGCTTCCTCAGATTAGATTGAAACCTTCAATGTCGATAGCATAGTTGACAAACATATTTTGCACTCAACTGTTATATTTGCACCCTTTTCTGGTTTCTGGATGAAATTATTTTTAAATTTCCAGCACTGGAACGCATTTTTATCACTTGCCATGGTAGCAACTCTCAGACAGGTTGTAGCATAAAGCTTTCAGTGGCAATGTGGATTGATGTAATTGGCAGACATAGTGCGCTGCAAATTCAAACAAGAGAGCAAATCAAAAGAAGAGTATCGCTTTACTAAATGTCCTTTAAATGGCAGAAGGCCATTTAAATGGCAAAAACAGGCAAAGCAACAAATTAATATAAAATATTCAGGTGTAACCCCCTTTGTAATCGTTAACATTTTCTTAAGTAACTGTAAATTAATTACACATTTCTTCTCAGTAACTGTAACTGATTACAGTTGCATTTATTTTGTAATTAAATTGTGTAATTACGTTACTTGTAACTAGTCACTCCCCAACACTGCCTGTGCATCACGTAAGTGCAATGGTGTACCAGGTGAGCTACTAAGCAAGTTTACAATATCAGAAAAGCAAAAATAACATGGAGCTTTCAGGTTATAACTCAGAAACTGCATGAAAATAAGTCTTTATTAACTGATAATACCCCTGCAATTTTTTTTTTTTTGTGAAAAGAAATAAAAGTTTACTGGCATTCAGTGGTGTATAAAGTACTCGAAAACCATACTTGAGTAAAAATACAGATATCTTACCAGAAAATGACTTTGGTAGAAGTTAAAGTCACTGTTTAGAATGTTACTTGAGTAAAAGTTTTAAAGTATGTGATATTTTTTGTACTTAAGTACAGAAAGTTTTTTTTTTATATATATATATATATATATATATATATATATATATATATATATATATATATATATATATATATATATATATTAAACGTACTTAAGTATTGAACGTAAAAGTACAAGTAAATGTAAAATACAAAAGGAGCAAACAAATATTATTAAAAATTGTTCTATACACAGTTTGAGCAGCAAGATTATGTTCGGTTTTAACTCTTTCTAACATTTTGTTTCTTTGAATTAAAAAATGGCTAAATGTTTATTGTAGTTTTTAAATATATATAAAAAATATACTAATATATTAATTATACATTGATCATTCATGTTAATTCATAGTGCATTATAACTAATGAGACAATTTTAAAATGTTAAAATGTAAATGTTGAAATTAAAAATGAACAATACTTTTATTAACCTTATTTAATGTTACAAATGGACTCTTATTGAAAAGTGTTATCATTACATATAAATCCAAACAGTCATACTTAAAAATTACCATCACACAAAGGCATAGCATGGATCTATTATATGTATACTTTCACACATTATTTGCCTCTATTTTAGAAAACTTGATGATTATCTAATCAAAATATGTTACAGTGCCGAAAACTGCTGAGAACTGAAATCGAATACATTTCTGATTTGTTATGTTTCTGTCGCTGCATGATGAGAATACAGTTTAAATATGCAACTTCGCTGGATAACGAATGCATAAAAGCAAACAAATGGATATAAACTACTGAAAATGAATGGTAACAATCGTGACATTAAACAGTTGGTGTTTTTGTCACATTGTTTTAACTGCTTGAGGTACTACTAATGTTAGCATCCTCTCAGCCTCAACGGCAAACATACTACTGTTCTCCACTAATGCAGCATCTAGTCAACAAACTAATTACTTTATAATGATATGAAAACATTTACTGTAGTGTACACTGTATAACATACCATTTTGTTGTCCGTTTTAAATCCGTTTTTGAAGTGTCCCCTCTGTGCAGTGTACAGCCTCACGCCACGTGTCAAAACAAACTCTACGAGGCATCAGGGATAGTTTTTATTTTGCCTCTAGAGGTCGCTCTCGTACTGTAATAATGACAGCGCACTCTTCTCAGCTGCTCCAGCAACGGACGCAACCTGGAAAATGAAATCAACTGCGGTTGTTTGCAGTCTGTGTTCTTCCTACTTTATTTTGTAGTAAGTATAACGAAAATGCTTTGGGAAAATGTATCGGAGTAAAAGTATACATTTTATTTAGGAAATGTAGTGGAGTAAAAGTAATAGTTAACAGAAATATAAAGTACAGATTCTCCCAAAAAATACTTAAGTCAAGTCAAATCAAGTCACCTTTATTTATATAGCGCTTTTTACAATGCAGATTGTGTCAAAGCAGCTTTACATTGATAACTGGTACATAATTTGGCTGCACAGCAGCTCTTAAATAATAGTGTCAATGCAGGCAGATCAGAAGCACTGTTGAATAAATGTCAAGAATACTATTGAATATCAAATGTCAAGTGTCCCCAACTAAGCAAGCCAAAGGCGCGAGCGGCAAGGAACCCAAACTCCATCCGGTGACTTCAGGTGGCAAACAAGTAGCAAATAGGTGTTATAATGGAGAAAAAAAAACCTTGGGAGAAACCAGGCTTAGAGTACTGTAAAAAAAATATTATTACTTTGTTACATTACACCACTGCTGGCATTAGTGGTCATTTTAGTTGGACACTGCAGTGCTGCAGTGTTTTGAGGCATGTTTTGCCATTGAGCCTAGATTGCAGACATCACTACAATGTAAAAAAAAAAAAAATCCATTAAAAACAGAAATTTACCGAAAAAAATATAATACGGTAGCAACATTTTTGGTTTCACAGATTCAAATTTTTGCAGTAAAATAGACTATTTATTTAACTGATATAATGTTAAATCACCAATCTATTGAAGAACTAATATTTGTTTTGTACCTTTATAATACACTGACAACCACCAAACACAGTGGTGATGAGAGTCACATAATGAACCAAAGTTCATCACAAGCAGCTTTTCCACAAGCTGAGAATATATATACTAATATATAGAAGGTCCACAGTGTCATTCACACAAACACTAAACACCATCATGGTAACACACATGACATTAAAAAATAAAATAAACATTAATTTAACAACATTAGATGTAACATAAAACCCTAATGTACATAAATGATTAGAAAAAAAAAAGAAAAAAAAAAACTAAGAAAAAAATGTTATTTCTATGAAAATACATTAATTACGAAGTGTAACAGGGAATTCTGGGAATGTCAATTTACTTTTTTTTTTTTTTTTACTGTAAATTATACAATGACGTTCTTTTTCATTTCCAAAAACTGTCAATTTAATGGTATTTTACTGTAAAATTACATTAAATGGTTAGATCTATTACAGTTATTACAGTCTATTACAGTTATATAGTAGGGAAACTTTCTATTAACCAATTAACGATTTTTCACCATAGCATTTTTACAGTCTTTTACCGTTAAAATCAAGATCATTTTTTTTTTACAGTGTATATCTCAGCTCTCCTCAACAAGCCGCAGTATTATTCACATTTATAGCACAAACAATATCTGTAAGTTCAATAATTAAATATGAGCATTAGTAATGATTCATGCAAAGCACTGACATGCTAAGAGTGTTAAACCAAGCTGGCACTACTATGCTCTTTTTTGTATCTGAAATCATTATAAGACATGAAAAAGTAAAAGGAAGTATATAAGTGTATGAATTTATGAAAGACAGCTATTCAAATTCTGTAAAAAAAAAAAAAAAAAATGCAGATTTTTTGGTAGGCACAGATGTGGGCCTAGTCAAAATGTCTGTTTAGTCATGTGCAGTTCTACTTCACTGCCAGGGATGATGATGATGATGATGAGAGTGCTTTTCATAAAGTTTACTTCCAACAGGTGATGATTTCTGAGACTACATCGGCAACTGAAGGGAACATGAAAAAAGGAGGCTTGAGAGCGAATCTGGGCATGACACATCTGAGGAAAACAAAACCCTCGTCTCTCTCACGGCACAAGCCTGCAGGAGGAGCATGTAACGCTAATTGCTGCTTTTACACAGCCTTGAGACTTAACACCATTTCACATTCTCTCATCAAAGAAACCACATGCTCAACTTTATGAAATTTTCATTCAGTATGTTCACTTTCTTCTTTTTTTCTATCTCTATCTTCCCTTAAAAAACTGCCACCAAAAAGCAGGGGGTGGGGTTGGGGAGACAAGGAGACAGTGAGAGCGAGAGACAGTGTTTTGCAGGACCATTTCCTTCCTGCCTGGAAGCCCTACTGTAACTTGTTAGATCAAACTTGAAGAACTTCTACAGATGCCAGAAGCAAAAGAATAAAAAACACCAGGAAAGAAGAAAGAAGAAATCTTTAAAAAAAAGAAAAACACGTAGCAGGTTAGAGAATTTACTGTGTAGAGGCAGGAGCCTGATGGAGATCTGGAAACTAATTACTGAAACAGTGTGTGGGAAGGAAAGACAACAAACGTTGAAGCATCTTCTGTCCCTGTGGACAGTGTAAATAAACTTGCCGTTCGCCACTGATTGCCGGGAAGAGTTTCATCATAAATTCCCCTGTCACTCACAAAGAAGTGCAATTAACACTTTATCTACACAACCCCCAAATAAATGGGTTTAAAAAGCAATATTAAGGCATAGTGAGAGCTCCTCTTAAAAATAAAAGGTCCTACACATCACCTGAGGTTCATTATCAAAAAAACATTTTATTTATTTTATTATTTTTTTTTAAAGTTTAGCTACTGTATATCAAATAGAACTTACAAGGGATCTTTTGTGGCTTTATAAGAAACTTAAAAAGGTTCTCTTATGCATAATACAGAACCTGAAAGTGTTCTCCAGTGGCATCATATGAAACTTTAGTGCTAAAAATTAACACTGCATGTGACTTGCAGAACATTTTTTTGGTCATTCTTCGACTCTGCTCCTCTGTTTGGATGAACATGATTGTTTACTCATGGATGCAGGACATCTTATCAGAGCAGATGAACGAATTTTTGTGTCGTTTTAACCTTTTTGTTGTTGTTGTGTTTGAATCGTTCAAAATAGCAAACCATGTTGCCAGAGCTACTCTCTGTGTACAGATATGATGTGACATACATGCAAATCATATATGTATGCAATTTCCTGCAAAAACCATCATGCCAGCTCTAAAATATAAATTATTATTATATTTTTAGCAGAGTGTTCATTTCTAGTTTTATTAATGTGTATTTGGGTAAAGTATGCATGATTTGTATATATACATACTGGCCACTTTATTAGGTACACCTCCCTCCCTGCCTTAATTCTTTGTGGCATAGATTCAGCAAGGTACTGGAAACATTCCTCTGGGACTTTGGTCCATATTGTCATGACAGCATCATGCAGTTGGTGCAGATTTGTCAGCTGCACATCCATTATGAGAATCTCCCGTTCCGCCACATCCCAAAGCAGCTCTATTGGATTGAGATCTGATGACTGTGGAGGTCATTTGAGTTTAGTAAACTCACTGTCATGTTCAATAAACCAGTTTGAGATGATTTGAGTTTTGTGACATGGCGCATTATCCTGCTGGAAGTAGAAGATGGGTACACTGATAATAAAGAGATGGACATGGTCAGCAACAATACTCAGATCGGCTGTGGTGTTTAAACGATGCTCAATTGATACTAAGAGGCCCGAAGTGTGCCAAGAAAATATCCCTCACACCTGAAACGCTGATACAAGGCAAGATGGATCCATGCTTTCATGTTGTTTATGTGAAATTCATGTTGTTTATGTGAAATGGCACTGGTGTGTCTTCTGCTGCTGTAGCTCATCTGCTTCAAGGTTGGATGTGTTGTGTGTTCAGAGATACTCTTCTGCAGACTTTGGTTGTAAAGAGTGCTTATTTGAGTTACCGTTGCCTTTCTATCAGGTCAAACCAGTCTGGTCATTCTCCTCTGACCTCTGGCATCAACAAGTCACTTTAATATACTTCACAAGAATATGTGCAATGCAAATTCCGTTATCACAAGACTATGGGCGTACTGTACTTGTACGTGCAGGTCGCACATTTAAATATTTTTTTTGCAGTAATTAGTTTATCCACAAGGTGGCAACTGTGCCCTGGGGGCGTCGATTCACAACGTAATTGAAGAAAACCTGCATAAACGGAACAGACCGGAACGCATGCAAGCTACAGTGACAATGGAGGCCTATATAGACAAGAGATTGTTTGAGAGAGGTTAGAAAGTACCCTCATCTGTACAACTGACTGTGTGAAAATATACCTCACAAAAGCTGTCCAATCAGGTTGTGACCTTTATTCTTATGTCTTTTTGTTCCATATATTTAAGTTTGATGCTGAATGCTAAGCAACTAAGCGAACCAAACTACAAATGTGAACACACACTCATCCACTGAATACTGTTGATACCTGGAACCAGGTCCAAAGCCTCTACTCTGCTTCAAGTGAGAATACTATCTCAAAAGCCATTTCTGAGCACTATTCATTTATAGTGCACTTACTAAAAACTCACTGTGTACACTGGTCTCTGGGGTCACAGCATCCTGGGCACCAGTATTTCAATGATTCATAAAAGATGAATTACTGTCTGTCCAATGGAGATTTCAGTAGTTAGGATTATGATTTTTTCTTTAGTATTACCATACACTGTGTGCATATATTAGCACTGTTGTTGTTTGCTTTTGGGAACTGAAGGAGCATTCGGACCCGGAAACAGTAATGCGTGATTGTCAGACAAAACATCAAAGTGGATAAGGAACTGAAAATGGTTCACCTACGGCATCAAATAAAACTTCCTATCAGAATTTAAGACATTTCTTTTATATCAACAGGCAGGCTGTAAGACCATTTTTGAGACTTTATTTTTAAGAACGATGAGCTGTTTTTTGTGATGGGTATCTTTTTAAAATGTGAAAAAAGGTTTCTGGGAAAGGGCCTTTAACTGTTACAGCGTGTAGTGTTTGCTCCCCCTCCATTTAGTCATCCATCAGAGAGGTGGGTGTTGTTTCTGGCCCAACATGTCTAACACACCGGTATAAATCACTCATAGTGATTTCAGGGTCCAGTGTTTAAATAATTAAAGAGCTTTAATTTATCAGGATTTAGCACCTTCAGACATGAGAGCTGACAGTCGCTGAGGGACAGGAAATGAACAACAGTAATGGAGTTAGAGCGGACGGGAGGGAGAGAGATTCGCACTGTAACAAAATTGAATGCACATGCATTAAACGGGGGATGGGGAAGCAATATGTGAAGGTAATAATAATGTGTGTTTTTGAACATGCTTCCAATAACACAATCAATGACTGAGAAAAGAAAACACTAAAGCAGTGTCATTTGAAACACATTTAAAAGGCTTCCGAAGAAAAAAAAAGTTTATTAACTATACACAAGCAATTCACCCAGGAATCTCACAGGTTAATGAATCAATACCATTAAGCACGAACAATAACACATGAATAAAATAAGCAGAGAATATGATTTATCTGCATCAAACAACATGCAACAATTTATAGTTTCACAAGTTTCACTTTATATAGACTGCAATGTTATAATTTTGTTCAATATATTGTAGGATTTCAAACTACTGCCAATTAAACAGACAAAGTTTATTACAGAACATACTATAAAACTGCTATCTACAGTATGACTGCTATACATACATATATACACCATAAAAACATGAACCAAAAAAAAAAAAAAGAAAAAAAAAAAGTGCAAACAGCCTCTACTGGGTTACATATATGCATTATGAGCTTAAAGAGATAACCCAAAAATGAAAATTCTGTCATCATTTACACATCCTCATATTGTTCCAAACCTGAATGACACTTTCTTCTGTGGAACACAAAAGAAGACATTTTGAAGAAATGTTTTTGTCCACAGAATGAAGGTAAGCACGTTTGGGACACAATATTTTCTTCTGTGTTCCATTTGGGTGTGGAATGACATGAGGGTGAATGATGGCAGTGTTTTCATTTTTGGGTGAACTATCCCTTTAAGATTCTATCAGTACATACCTTTTGATAAATCAGACCAAGCCATGTACTTGCCAGTAGCTGCACTACACTTAGAGAGCACTTCTTGGGTCAGAGTACTTAGACGATAAACATTACGGTGGATTAATGATACAATACTGCCCCCTATTGGATTGAACAAACTCATCTCAACACATATCTCAAGACTAATCTCAAAGTGAAACACACCTCCAACAAGTGTTAAACTGAACTGCTTCTCAAAACAACAAAATAATACAAAACAAACTGACATAAAAAGCTTATTACTTTGTTTCCTCTAACTTGCATTTGAATTAGATGTCACAATCTCAGGATCAAAAGACTGATCTGATTCAATATCAGTATTTCTAACCTATAAGCTTCTGAAAAGACTCACCTCAATATAGAGGAGGTTTCAAAATAATCCATTAAAAAAAAAAAAAAGAAAAACCTTTAAGAATCCATATATATTGGCCGTTCTGTTCCAGTGCAACAAAATCTGACAAATCTGCTATACAAACGTTACTCTATAAACAAAAATCTGTTATAAAATTTGAACTAATTATAGGTTGGCAGAATATATTTATATATTTTGACAGCTAAGAATGTATATGGCAATGTCTTATATATGAATATATAAGATATATGACTGAGTTTGAATAAGCAAATCACCAAAATTACACCAATAGGAACTTTGGCATTACCAAAATTAGTGTATAATGATAAATCAGCCCTGAATCCCCTTATAGTTTGTTGATTTGTTTAAACATAAACAGTAGTTTTTGGTTGTGTTAAAGGGTAGTTCACCCAAAAATGTAAATTATCCCATGATTTACTCACCCTCAAGCCATCCTAGGTGTATATCTTATTTCAGACGAACACAATCAGAGATATAATTAAAAATATCCTTAGTCCTCAAAGGTTTATAATGGTTGTGAATGGGGGGGCTGCGTTTTGAAGCCAAAAATAATAATGCATCCATCCATAAAAAAAGTAATCCATATGACTCCAGGGGGTTAATAAAGGCCTTCTGAAGCGAAGCAATGCATTTTTCTAAGAAAAATATCCATATTTAAAACTATAAATTAAAAAAAACTAGCTTCGACCATAACGATGACCGTGCACAGAATATGCAGAATAGCCAGAAGCTAGTTATTTGAATTTATAAAGTTGTAAATATGGATATTTTTCTTACAAAAACACATTGCTTTTTTTTTTTAATGGATGGATGCATTTTTTTTTTTTTGCCTTCAAACACAGCCCCCCATTCACAACCATTATAAACCTTGGAGGACTAAGGATATTTTTAAATACATCTTCGATTGTGTCCGTCTGAAAGAAGTCATATAAGATAGTCATATATACTCAGGATGGCTTGAGGGTGAATAAATCATGAGATAATTTTCATTTTTGGGTGAACTATCCCTTCAAGTTTAGCTGGGGGTCCATGTGTCCCTCACATCAGTTTTCCATGAGAGAGCGCTGTAGAGCTTCTTGGATCATGGCTTGCTCATCTGTAGCATAATCCTAATAAAAATAGAAAAAATATACATGTATTTAAGATTGGTTACAAGCAGTCTAAGCTCAGCTCACAGACCACCAGCATTTCATTCATTTAAAAGTTGACTATTTAGGTAGGAAAAAAAATAATTTACATAGAATTGAAATAGTCAACATTTATACAATTTAGTCAAAGTAACTTAAAATATTGAACAGAAAGAACTCTAAATGGCTTCCATCACTGATCAAATTTAGTTGACCTGACCTTATGAGCAGAATAATTTCTGAATCATTTATTTTATTTATAGGGATGTGGAGATATTTGTTACTCAAAATAAGTAGATGTTTTAGCTCTATTTAGTGTCCCTTTGGTGAAGTTTAAAGGGATAGTTTTTTTTTTCCAAAAAAAAAACAAAAAAAAACAAAAACAAAAAAAACACCCTTAAGTTGTTCTAAACCTGTATGACACAAAAGAAGATATTTTAAAGAATGTTGGTAACAGTTTCTGGTCACTATTGACTTCCATCGTGTGTGTGTGTGTGTGTGTGTGTGTGTGTGTGTGTGTAATACAAACAAACATAATATATATTACACACACACACACACACACACACACACACACACAATAAATATTTAATGGGGACAATCAACTGTTTGGTTACCCACATTTTTGAAAATATCTTCTTTTGCATTCAAAAGAACAAAGAAACTCATACAGGTTTAGAACAACTTGAGGGTGAGTAAATTATGACATTTATTTATAATTTTTGGCTGTACTTTACCTGTTCCTGTATTACCTGTACGTTTCTTCAGTTTAAATTTGACTTGTTTTGGTGCACAGAGGTTGCCTGGCAAAGCCAGACTGATATATCTTCTACAAGATATATCAGTCTGGTCAGTCCCCCCTCCGTTGCAATTCGAGTCAACTCCAAACCGTACCGTGCAATCAGATTCGTTTATTTCAGTGACGCAAACAGCATCACTCTAGTGCGGCGAAAGTCCCTTCAATATCAACAAAGATTGCGCACGGGAGACCCGAGAATTTGTTCTATTCAGCCGTGAATTCAGTTTTAAATGACCAAAAACACATTAATTATTTACTTTTCGCTGTTGACTCTCTTGTCGCTTTGCTAACGTCATATCCGCCCTTCTCTGATTGGTTTACTCCGCTTCCTGTTTGCTCGGATTTGCTCTGCCCTAGAAATCGAATTGATTCAATGGCCGACCAGACTCATCCACTGGTACAGTGGTGAGGCTGGATTTTCCAGGCAAGCACAGAGGTAACTCTAAACAGTTTCATGAGTTTGCCCAGCTTAAATTAGACCCAACTATGTATACCATATGTAATATGTGAGTTAAGGTAAAATCTAAATTTACTAGAAGAACCCAGGCTAAATCACTGTATCAACAGTAAAACATTTTTCTTTTAACAATAGAAAGTCAGAGCATGGAACTGTCTTAACCTACTTACCACAAAAGTATCGTAAGAAAAAGCATGTCTTATTCTGAGGTGCTGAAAGAAGTCAGCGCTCCTGTAATTCGGGTCGCCCCAGGGCATTGAGGCACATATTGGACACACCTGCAGGAGTGGAGGTTTACAAACTTAGAAAGAAAGACTCCTGACTCCACAGGAACCATTTCTATTAAGGGGTGATAGCACTAAAAAGGTAAATCCTGACATGTATAACTTATTAATGATATTCAATATACACCAAAATATATGTAGATGAACATTGATTACAATACTCTTTACCACTTCTAGGAATATTAAACACCTCTCAGAATATTCTCTATGTAAAGGCAATGGCTCACTCAATAGAGAACCTCTAAGAACCTTAGAAATTACCCTTTCCGAACTGATCAGCTGTATAAAGGACTTTTTTTTCCCCCCCTACAACTTTTTTTTCATCAAAATTCCTTTAATGTGGCATTGCGCAGAAACTCTGAGATGGCCACTTCTTTCTGGTAAATTGTTCAGTACATATACAGTATGCAATTTACAATAAACATAACTGGTTGCAGTTAGCCTGCTGTGGCCAGTTGCATATAAATAGCTTTAGATCCCACGTTAACACTACTCCTCTCTTCGCGTCATTTTGACTAGAAATGAGTTTATTTACAAAAAAAATGTAATTATTTTCATCTCAATGGTCTAAGAGCTTGCTCATTTGAAATTGAAATACACACACCTACTTGTATATGTGGTTTACGGGGACTCTTCATAGATGTAATGGTTTTTATACTCTACAAACTGTATATTCTATCCCCCTACACTACCCCTACCCCTAAACTTACCCATCACAGAAAACTGTCTGCATTTTTTGAATTAAAAAAACTAACTTGTAAGACTAGTCTAAGCAGTTTATGCAACCAGCCACTACCAGTTTAGTCTCCCAAACCTATGGCTATGTAAATAATAATATTATTATTTATTATTATTATTATTATTATTATTATTATTAATAACAATAATAATAAGTACATCCCATGGAAATGGTTAGCTTTTTAACATATTTCCACCAGCAAAGATTTGACCCTCTTTGAAACAATGCCTATTAATAAAATTGATACATACTCTATGATAAATAAAACAGATATTTTGTAGTAATTTTAACAATCTAAATATCAGTCACATGGAAAAGGTAAGTGCACTCTTACATTTATCACACATTCAAAAATCCAAAAAATTAGAATCAGCTGTTCAAGATTGGGTGCCAGTGATAAGAACCTGCTTAGGAAGTGCTGGTGGAACCTGTTTCATTTAAAACTCTCACATCTAGTATCTGGTGTTCCCTTTTGTTATTCAGGTGTGTGGTGTCATTATGCCACAATCTAAAGAGTTTTATGAGGCTTTCAGAAAAAAAGGTTTGGATGCCTGTGAGTCTGGAAAATTATTTGAAATACATCATTCCACTGTAAGCAAAGTCATCTACAAGTGGCACAGATTTCAAACGACTGCAAATTTGTCCAGGACTGCCCAACCCAACAAATTCAGCCCAAGAAAAAGGACAAAAAAAAAAAAGAAAAGAAGATCTGCTTGCAAGTATACACTGTTGGTGTCAAAGTGCATGCTTGACAACTAGAATGAGTCTGCACGAATTTGACCTGCATGGGAGGAGTGCCAGGATTAAGCCTTTGCCATCTAAAAAGAACATTAGAGCAAGACTACAGTTTGTGAATGAACATAATATAGGCAGTAAAAAACATCCTCAAACATCTTGCAACAGAATGAAAATTGCATTGGGGAGTGGTAAGGAAATTCCAGCATGTCAGAGACTGGTGGACAATTATGCAAAATGCCTACAAGAAGTTATTTCGCCTAAGTCCTACTCCAGCCTCTGCTTCAGCCCTATATTAGGGCTGTCAAACGATTAATCACGATTAATCGCATACAAAATAAAAGTTTGAGTTATAAAGTTTGAGCATAATATACGTGTGAATACTGTGTGTAATTAATATGCATATATAAATACACACAAATTAATGTATATATTTAAAAGAAATGTTATTTATGAACAAACTATTTGTATTTATATATAATGTAAACTATATAAAAATATAAATAAATACATATAATTGTAAATATTTCTCAAATATATACATGAATGTGTTTGTATTTATATATACATAATAATTACACACAGTACACCCACATATATTAGGCAAACTTAAACTTTTATTTTGTATGCGATTAATCGCTTGACAGCCCTAATATATATATATATATATATATATATATATATATATATATATATATATATATATATATATATATATATATAATTTATTTATTTTTTTTAAATCCAACAATTTCCATGGGATGTACTTATTTTTTCACATGACTGTAACTACAACAAACTATGCTTCAATTTCTTTGTATCAAGACTAAAAGTGCATTTACATTTTCAAAAATTAATTTGAAAACTACATTAAAGAGGGAATCAGGAAGGGGCCAAATGTATATTAAACACAAGCAGAAGCCTCACCACTGGACGTGGGTCGTGTGCGTGCTGTGAGGTGCAGTGCTCCACTAGACCATCCTGGTCAAAGTTCTTCTGGTTACAGTAGGGACAGGTGAATGTATAACGGTTCGGCACTGAACTAAAGGAACAAGAAATCAAGCAGTGTGCATAAGTCAAGATGAAAAATAAAATAAAATAAACAGGTGATTCTTCAGTCAGGGCACTTTTGACTAATTTAAATGTTTTGGAATAAAGGAATAAAGATCTGATTGTGTCCTTGATGAATCTTCAAGTGGATTTTGGTGTAATTTAATGTAAGGATTGTGTGAAATTTTTGTATTCTTTGTGACGGTAATGGCGTGTGATGGTAATTACTTTTTTTTTTTACATTTCACAAGTTTGGACAAGCCTTAAACTTGCTAACACAAAATGTTAACTAGCAAATCATTTACTTTAAAGTGATTAACTAAAATTTAAGAAAAAAATTATTAGTTGTTATATAAGAAAATATATTTTTTGAATAACAAAAAAAGTTTCAATTAAGTATTTCCTAATTGAAAAAAAATCACCCACATATACATACAGTATTAAACGCTGAAGAATGTTATATTACCTGACAATGGCAGACTGGTTCTTTGAAATGGACTTCATACCGTCCTTGATATAGTCTTGATATTTGGAGCACATTCCTGTGTGGGTTCTCATGTCAGACAAAAGAACCTGGTGGATAGTGGATACAAATTTTAGTTCAAGCTCTCTGACCACCCACAGTCTGTTCAGGGACCATCTGATGCATCTAACAGAGTGATCTGAACACTTTGTAACTGTCCTAAACAGTTAATTCATTTTACACAGATTGCAAATCATGTGAATAATTTTCTCAAAACACTACGCACAAAGTTTCAAATGTTTTCATAAGAGTTAATACATCCAACCAAAACTTTCATAAAATCAGGAAAAAATTATCACAGTTTTTTTTTTTTTTTTTTTTAATTATTGGCTTTACACAGTTCCCAAACATTTATGTACCATTTGTCCAAACACAACCAACAAAACTCTGGAATTTGTCATATTATCGAATGCACTTGGCACAACACAGGAAATTCAGTTTTCCTATACGTTTACACATTTATCACAATTGCATTATGTAATAGGGAAAATATAAAAGGGAAAGTATACATAGAGCAAGGAAATATGCAAGAGAAGAGGGAAATAAAGAGGTCTAAGCGTAAAGGTGGTGGTGTGGGTAGAGGAACGGGTGTAATGACATGAGTGGAATTATACCATTTTGAAGAGTGGAACATGTAGAAGGAGATCATACTGTATATGAGGAGAGGAGGAAGTAAAAAAAAAGGAGAATTGGAGAAGAGCTGAGTACAGTGCAGGACATTGGTGTAGTGGAAAGAGCAGGAGGAGAAATTGTAAGAAGACATGGACATAGTAAAAGTGGACAGCAGGGTGGAAGGGGTGGGAGGAGAGGTGGATTTCATATGAAATCAGAATTACTCTAATTCAGTGGTTCTGAATCTTGGACCTGAGGAGCCCTATCTGAGGGTATGGGGGATTTCGGATTCTGCACCCAAATTTTATTTTTTATTTATAAGAAATTCAAGATAAATACTTTGGCATAATGTTATGTTTGAATATACATACAGGGAGTGCAGAATTATTAGGCAAGTTGATTTTCTGATCATATTTTTTTTCCAAGCACATTTTACCAATTCCAATCCACATCAATCTTAATAACTACTATTAATATTGTTTTTAATCATTTATAAGTGATATATAATTGTTCATGAAGGCTGGAAATGAAGAATGCCCTATATTCAGGTGTGCAGAATTATTAGGCAGGTTTTCTTTTACAGATAAAATGAGCCAAAAAAGAGATTTAACTCAGACTGAAAAGTCAAAAATTATTAAATACTCATGAGAAGGACGCAATACTAATATAATACTAGAAATTGCAAAGTTAAAGCATGACCATTGGACAGTGAAATGCTCATTGGGTCAGCGGGGTCATACAAAAACAGCTGGAGAAGAAAAGACACGTTAACTGCAAAATAATTAAGAATTAAGGTGAAGAATTAAGTGTGAAACCATCAGGAACCCTTTAGTCTCCAGCGCCACCATTTCCCAGTACTGAAACCTACCTGGAGTCTTCAGAAGTGTGAGGTGTCAGGATCTCAGAGACTTAGGTTAGGTGAAGAATCCTAAAAAATGACCCGCTCTTAATAAGAATCACAAGCTGAAGTGTTATAAAATACATGAAGACTGGGTTTTTATAGGCCTTATAGACAGACAGCTTGAGAGTGACTCCTGAAGGACCAGCACCACATCCTCTTGTACCACTGTTTGAAGAATTTATCTTCCAGAATCTGGCAGTAAGTTTTGGAAGATCATTTAGTCCATCTCTGCAAGATGGACATTTCAGGATAAGAGATGGACTAAAAGTGAACTCCCACACCTTACTGCCAGATTCTGGAAGATAAATTCTTCAAACAGTGGTACAAGAGGATGTGGTGCTGGTCCTTCAGGAGTCACTCTCAAGCTGTCTGTCTATAAGGCCTATAAAAACCCAGTCTTCATGTACTTTATAACACTTCAGCTTGTGATTCTTATTAAGAGCAGGTCGCTTTTTAGGATTCTTCACCTAACCTAAGTCTCTGAGATCCTGACACCTCACACTTCTGAAGACTCCAGGTAGGTTTCAGTACTGGGAAATGGTGGCGCTGGAGACTAAAGGGTTCCTGATGGTTTCACACTTAATTCTTCACCTTAATTCTTAATTATTTTGCAGTTAACGTGTCTTTTCTTCTCCAGCTGTTTTTGTATGACCCCGCTGACCCAATGAGCATTTCACTGTCCAATGGTCATGCTTTAACTTTGCAATTTCTAGTATTACATTAGTATTGCGTCCTTCTCATGAGTATTTAATAATTTTTGACTTTTCAGTCTGAGTTAAATCTCTTTTTTGGCTCATTTTATCTGTAAAAGAAAACCTGCCTAATAATTCTGCACACCTGAATATAGGGCATTCTTCATTTCCAGCCTTCATGAACAATTATATATCACTTATAAATGATTAAAAACAATATTAATAGTAGTTATTAAGATTGATGTGGATTGGAATTGGTAAAATGTGCTTGGAAAAAAAATATGATCAGAAAATCAACTTGCCTAATAATTCTGCACTCCCTGTATAAACAAATTATCTAAATATCTGTAGTTTAGTTTCAAAGTTGTTGAGATAATTGAAAAAAACTTTTGCTCGGCAATTTCAATATTCTCCAATGTCAGGGTGGCACAACTGCAAATATTTTATTATCAACTGACAAGGTAATAACCTTAAGCCTGATACTGTAATGCAACATACAGAGGACCCCAATAGATCATTGTGGCAGAGTGAAAAGGGTTGTAGATATCTCTCAAATACCAATAAAAACAGCTAATTTCATGTATGGGTAGATATAGATTTACAAATATTTGATTGTCCCACTAACAAAAAAAAAGAAAAAAGAAAAAAAGAATTTAAACACTTTGAAATGTTATGTAACAACTGAAACTTGTTTAAAAACATTGTTCATGACTCAAAAATATGCATTGCATCAGTTTTTAAAGATTTTTTAAAAAAAATACCATTTTGAAGCTTTATTTGCTCAATGACCCATATAACAAAACCTGTTGGAAAAACATTACAATAAACGTATATTTTCGTTAGTGTATTTGTACATCTACAGCTGAAAATGTTCTAAAATCAACAGACGATATGCCTGTAGTTTTGATTTTAGTTAGTATTTACTTTTAATAAATGCATTACTAGAAAAAAATTGCAATGTTTTATTCTGTAGTAAAGCTGAACTGTTTAGCAAATGTAAGTGTGTTTAGATCACTGTGTTAACTGTTTTGAGAGCAGGTACATTACTTTGGAGAAATGTGTCAAATCGATTGAGAAAAAATAATTTAGTAAAACTTAGTACTTATTAATTTTTGGTAAAACAGAACTTCTGATCACAAAGTCTATTCTCACCAGGGGTGTACTATATCGTCTACGACTATGATAATGATGTGCCAACTGACATTTGATTATCTTTGATCTGGCCCTCCTAAGAAGCTCACAGGTTTGTCCAACAGGTGTTTTGGCCAGAAAGCCAGGATCATCATCACTAACACTGCCTGCGTGTGGAACTGGGAACAATTTTAGTTATAGGAACACCTTTTGGGGGGACTAAATTAGCTCCTACTTCAGAGTAGGGTCTAACCCAGCACAATCCACCTTTTTCTTGACAAGTCTACTGAGTTTTAGATTATGGGAGGCACTTACAGTTGGGTAAGTTCCACTCAAAAACACTAAAACAAATCGTTTCAAATCATAAGGTTGCGCTACTGATAATAATCATTATCCGTCAGTTTGACTAAACGAGCTGTAAAATTTCCTTCATGTTCTCATGTTTAGACTTCAAGAGAATAACGTAACACTTGGTATTCTAATGTGACGTGGTATAACTAGAATATATTTGGCATGAGCTCTTTCCAGTCACTGCATTCTTTTACTTCTGGTTATTTTCTCTTTTTTGTTTGTGTTCCACTGTAACAGTATGGAAAAAGACAACATATTCTGCGCATTTGTGGTCTGCATGCTCTTTTTTTTCTCCATAATTCCTCACGTCTCTTTCCAGGTTTGTTTTCACACGGATGTTTTAAAATGTAATTAAAATTCACTTTTAATCCCTATTAGCAGTGTTTACTGGAATGTTTATATAGCAGGTAAATAACGTTACAACATATATTGTCTGTCAAAATGACGGAAATCACTTGAAATATTATCACTTGATGTTCCAGTTAATGAACATTTTTGATTAAGTCAACGTGTTATATAATACAGACATATATTACTACAGTGATTAACACGTCCATAATATTGCTGCGGAAATAATCGGGGGTTATTCATGGTCTATAATTTGTTAATGCTTTAACACTTTTAAATGTCGTTTTAGATGTCCTCTGCATATATATTTATTGATAACAAATCATTTTTCAGTTTTAAATCTGTTTCACCTTTTTTAACGGCTCTGGCCAAACATGCGGAACACAGACACCCACCATTTTAAAAAAGCTGTGTAAACACACAGATTATAGCCTATACATTTACTCCACAAACATGGAAAACGTCCAAAGTCCAGGCACATCTCAACCTTTACGCTAAGGAGGAAATCCAACGCGACTTTGAAAGGAAAAAGCGAAACATGATTATGTATTTATGCTCAGCTAGCGACATTGGGAATTAACCACATGGCAAACGCTGTAATACTCTTTCGTATAACGTCTACTTTCTTGTTTTAACAGTTCTATCCAATATCGTATTAGATAGTATAGTAAAATGGGAGCGATGCTAAGGGCTGGCATTCTCAGTGGCATCAAAATAAAAGTCCTGCACAACAACCAGATTCCCTATTAGCGGTAAGAATGAAAGAAAAGAAAATTTAGTTCTCAGGTTCCCTATAACTGAGTTTCTATAACTACATGGTGCGAAAGCCCCTTATCTCTGGCCAGGTGCGCAACTGCACATTTGCTGAGGGGTATGCAAGATCAGTGTTGGCGGCTGGTTTTAAGATTTTCAGGTAGGCTTATATCTAGTATTCAGGTACAGAAATTGAATAATCAAATGTAAAATAACACTGCATAGTCTTCACGCTATAAATATAAGTTATTTAGTCAAGTGTGTATGTGAAGTTTTAGCTCAAAATACCCCACAGATAATTTTTTATAGCATGTTAAATTTGTCACTTTTTGAAGGCGAGCAGAAACGCTCCGTTTTTGTGTGTGTCCCTTTAAATGCAAATGAGCTGCTGCTATCAAGAAGAGGGCGGAGTTTCAAGAGCTCTTTTTTAGCAGCGCCGATTACCTCACACAGACTCACTTAAAGGTGCTAAAGAGGATGTTTTGTTTTATACATTTTTGCAATATTACTTGAAGCTGTCTTTACTAACTGATAAAAGACTATTTATTAGGTGCACTGAAAGTAATAATATTAATATACATCATCTGTGCACGAGGTAGGGCCTTAAAAACATCAGACAAAAGCGGACAGAATTATTACAAACATAAATGAACCAACTAACCATTCAGAAACATCCTGTTGCATTCTGTGTTGTCACTTCTCCTTGAGTCTCTCCATCATTGTTCAACTCATTTTGAACATAAAAGGCTGAACAGTTTCTAACATTTTAAAGGTGATAGAGAGGATTTTTTCGTCGACTGAGAATCCAAAGACTGTTACTGAGTTTTTGAAATGAGCGCATGCGTAAGAACAGCCCCCCTCCTTCAAAGTTCATTTCAAAGGAACGCCTCAGAGATCGCAGCCGCGCTCGTCTCTCACAGGGAACGTCATGGCAGTGATTGACAATTGACAAGATGATCGCGTAAACGAATGGCCCTCTGGCTTGTCAATCACTGCCGTGACGTTCCTTGTGAGAGATGTGCGCGGATTGGCCCTCTGGCTTGTCAATCACTGCCATGACGTTCCCTGTGAGAGACGAGCGCGGCTGCGCAGTCCAGTAACTCTCCACACTCCACAGGCACTGCATGCAATGTTTTTGTCAGGAGACAGGAATAACAACTGCAGATTATGAGTTACCTGCGGTGAGTCCGACATAATGAATCCAAAAAAACACGACAGCGAATGCCGGTGGTAAACACTCGTGTTCCGATACTCGTGCACGAGTTTTGGGAGGCGTTCCTTTGAAATGAACTTTGAAGGAGGGGGGCTGTTCTTACGCATGCGCTCATTTCAAAAACTCAGTAACAGTCTTTGGATTCTCAGTCGACGAAAAAATCCTCTCTATCACCTTTAAAATGTTAGAAACTGTTCAGCTTTTTATGTTCAAAATGAGTTGAACAATGATGGAGAGACTCAAGGAGAAGTGACAACACAGAATGCAACAGGATGTTTCTGAATGGTTAGTTGGTTCATTTATGTTTGTAATAATTCTGTCCGCTAGAGGTCTCTAGGGGCCTATTCAAAACAAAGGTGTAGCTTGATGACGCCAAGTTTGGAGAGTGGAATCTTGGGACATGTGGTCTCCACCTCAACGGACGGTGCAAAAGAATAGTGATAGGACTCAGGAAGAAATCATGTTCATGGATGTGATTATTAACGTTACTGTAGTATGAAGCAGAGCAGGACCGAGTGTTGTGGGAGCAGCGGGACTTTTATTATTCCGCAGTCGTCAGCGCCGCTTCCACTATTCCGGTCATGAGTATGAGGTAACGCAGCTCTGTTTATCATATTAGATACATTTGAGAGTGTTGAAAATGATGTTATAACATTACTCTGTGCATTCGCTGCTGTGGGACACTTTGTAACACTCTAAATTGTATCACATATACAAATGAAGGGGACCCATATATCCAAGAGCAGAGAAGTATATTTTCCAAGATTTAAAGAGTATATACCCCTAAACAGCAACAATATCACCAAAACATTCCATTCAAAGACAAGAAAACTCACATCTTGTTAAAGCATTTCATCCCAACCATATGTGTTGAGTTCAATCAGAAATAAAGTCCATATGTCACAAATTCCATGTAGGCAGGTAAGAAGTGAATATCTTACCACATTCCGACAGATCACAGGAAATCCACAAAAGTTCAATATGCAGTGTCCCAAACAATTACCAAACATCAGTCCAAATAACCAAAGATGTAGAAAAAGATCACATAGTCCAGATGAAGTGTCCTTGTTTGATGAATGAGGCTGAAAGACAACCCTACTGAGCTGTAGAACCAAAGAGGTTCCTCATAATAGGGTCTCCTGCATCACCACGTTGAGCAAACACTCAAAGCCATGCCATTACCTCTCTAAACAGTCTTACTCGTCTCTCTTAAAAGGATAGCCTTTCCTTCAGAAACCCCCTAGATCCCCCTTGAGGTGGGGAGAAGCATT
This sequence comes from Ancherythroculter nigrocauda, assembly GCA_036281575.1. Classification (NCBI taxonomy): domain Eukaryota; kingdom Metazoa; phylum Chordata; class Actinopteri; order Cypriniformes; family Xenocyprididae; genus Ancherythroculter; species Ancherythroculter nigrocauda. The sequence goes on from VTFQ01000020.1 coordinate 8,168,990, forward strand.
ACACCATAAAACATGAAACAGCTTTTCAGAACTGTTACATACCCCGCCCCTTAGAGAAAGGTTAGACATAACCGTAAAACTTTTTCAAATTCTCTACATGATAAGTTTCAGTTTGCACGGGGTCAGTTGACACTTCGACTATATAATTAACTTTATTCAATTGTCTGATTACCTTTGCAGGTCCTTGCCACTTAGGGGCCAACTTTGCCATGAATGCATCCCCTGCTCGAGACAACGGATGAGTACGAACCCAGACAAGGTCTCCCTCTTCAAAAGTCTCCTGTCGTCTTTTCTGGTTATAGTACTTCCTTTGTCGTTCCTGGGCTCTCGCTACATTCTCTTTTACCCTGTTCATTAGGGATTGCTGGCGTTCAATGACATTGTATGCAGAGTGGTCAGGATCTGGGTAACGATATTGGAACTGATCCATGGGTCCTTTCAGTTTGCGCCCTATGGCAATTTCGGCTGGAGTATATGAGGTGCTTTCTTGCCATGCAGAATTAATTGCAAAGCGAAATTCATGAACCCACCTATCCCAATGCCGATGGTTATCTTTAACATAAGAGGCAATCATAGTTTTGAGAGTGCGATTCACTCTCTCTGTCAAGTTGGTTTGTGGGTGATATGCTGTGGTAAGTTTTTGAACCACTCCCCACTGCTTGCATGTGGCGTTGAGTAGTTGGGACGTGAATTGGTGTCCCCGATCGGACACAAGGTAAGTTGGAGTTCCCCAGCGAGTAAAAATCTCCTTGACAAGAATGTCCGCTATCACATGAGTCTTCGCTGATCGTAATGGGAACACCTCCACCCACTTACTGCAATAATCCACGACAACCAACAAATACTCATTCAATTTTGAGCTTTTAGGAAACGGGCCCATGAGGTCCAAGCCCAACATATACCCAGGTTCCTCGATGGGGGTCGACTGTAATTGTCCAGAAAGCTTGGATATCCGCGGCTTGTACTGCTGGCAAACTTGACATTGCTTGCAGTGATTCCAAACATCTCGTCGAATTTCTGGCCAGTATACCCCATTAAGCAACCGACGTAACGTCTTCATCCGCCCCAAATGTCCGCTCAGTGGGTTATCATGAGCGAATTCAAGGAATTTCTGACGAAGATTTGTAGGAATCACCACTTGCAATCTACTGCCATTCAGTGAGTCAGGAATGCATCGGAACAAAAACTGATTTTGTACAACATAGTGAATATGATCTGAGTCTTGTGGAGGATGTTTTACATTTTCCCACAGGCCCTGCAGTGCTTTGTCATCCTTCTGGGATCTTCCTAATTCTTCCCAGTCCACAGGCAAATCCTTACCCATATCCTGTGCATGACATATTGCAATTGGACTAGGGAGATCCTCTTCAGGTAGGGCACGAGATAATGAGTCAGGAACAACATTGCACTGGCCTTTCCTGTATTGCACAGTGAAGTCAAGACCCTGAAGTCGAATGGCCCACCTCATGAGTTTTGAAGTAGGTCGAGGATGGTTAAATACCCAAACAAGTGCTGCATGGTCTGTGAGAATTTGGAACTGTCTTCCTTCCAGATACTTCTGCCACTTTTCCACTGCCCATACCACAGCAAGACATTCCTTCTCCGATACAGCATATGATTTCTCCGCTCCATGAAGTAGTCGTGATGCATATGCAATGACATGTTCACCTTGGTCTGATTCTTGGGTCAGCACAGCCCCCAAACCGATGTTGCTTGCATCAGTCTGTACTTTAAATGGTCTACTAGGATCAGGTGGCACAAGAACCGGGGCCTTTTGCAAAGCATCCTTCAGTTTTTCAAAAGCATTTTGGCACTCATCAGTCCAATTCCACGGCGTATTCTTTCGCTTGAGAGCATGTAAAGGAGCAGCGAGCTCTGAAAAACGTGAAATGAACCGATGATACCATCCAGCAAGGCCAAGGAAGCGCTGAACTTCCTTTAAGTTCCTTGGTGTGGGAAAGTTCTTCACGGCTTCCACCTTGGTCCCTTCTGTTTTGATCCCTTCTTCAGAAATCACATGTCCCAAAAAGGACAAAGATTTTTTACAGAGGTTACACTTCTTAAGGTTTAAGGTCAACCCACCAGCTTCCATTTCACAGAACACTGCCTTAAGATCTTTAATATGCTGTTGGACATCTTTTGAATACACCACAATGTCGTCAATGTACACGAAGCAACATTTACCAAGCAAACCCTTCAATATTCTGTTCATCAATCTTTGGAAGGTAGCTCCCGCATTTTTCAGCCCAAAAGGAAGACGAATGAACTCATATTGATTATTTTTGGTAATGAAAGCAGTCTTTTGGATGCTGCAGTCATCCATCATAACTTGCCAGTATCCACTCCTAAGATCTAAGGTGCTGAATACTGAGGCTCCGTACATCGACTCCAAAATGTCCTGTATTTGAGGCATTGGGAATCCGTCTAATGGGGTTTTGGCATTCAAGGACCGATAATCTACACAAAAACGAACACTCCCATCTTTTTTCGGTACTAAGACTATAGGAGCTGCCCATGGAGAAGTAGACGGCCGTATTATGCCCTTGTTCAACATTGACTCAATCTCCTCATCAATGAACTTTTGCTTGTTGATTGGTACAGGGTATGGTCTTTTCCGTACCGGGATGGAATCAGTAGTCACAATCTGATGTTTGATAACAGAGGTTTGTCCTAGGTCATCGGTACATACAGTGGGCCAGTTCAATAAGATACCTTCCAGTTGCCTCTTCTCACTACGTGAAATATCAGCTTGACTCACCAAATCCTTAATGATGGATATGGTATTTTCTGACACTTGTATGGTTGATAATGCACAGTGAATGTTAATGCTGGCAGGTTGTAAATAGCAAGAAAACGATTGTGGTGTCTCCTGTCCAGGAAATGAATAAGAAGAACTGTTGAAGTCAAGTTTTAAGCCAACTGACACAAGGAAATCAAGACCAAGAATGAGTGGAAATGATAGATCTTGATTCCTCATAATGAACAGCCGCACTGGATGCGTGTTATCTTGCAGTGTACATTCCCAACTGACTTCCCCTAGGGCTCGTTGTACTTGGCCATTGGCAAGAGCAAACGACAGTCCTCTGCTGGATTTCCAGGTCTCAGCATCATCCTTCCACTTCCTCCACAAGGACTCTTGAATCAATGAATATGAGCTACCAGTGTCTATGACAGCATCACATGGATGGTTCTGCAATACTACAGAAAAGGTTAACAGCTTGATGTTGCTTTCTGATAGTATGGCAATGTTATGGCTTCCGCCTTTGCCTTTACCTGATTTGTCAGACCCTCCTTTTCTGCTGGCTTGCTCAGCATTGCGTTGCTTCCAGTAGACTCTTTCTTCTGCCATGTCTCGTTCCACTAAAGTTCCAACACGTACCAGCTCATCAAAGGTCGTGGCTGTGCTTCTCAGAATACTGGCAACTCGAGGATTACAGTTCCTTAATGTGGCTTGAAGTATTTCTCTTTCAGTCATTGATGGCCTCAGCCTCAGACACATAGCTCTAAATTGAAAAGCAAATGTTCGAATGCTTTCACCCATCCCTTGCTTTCTCTCTCTCATTTTCCTCTCAGCCTCCACCTCATGGTCATCAGGTAGAAAGGAACGAAGGAATACAGCCTTAAATTGATTCCACGTGTTGACGTGGATTTTCTCCGCCATCCACCAGTCTTTAGCAGTGTGCATCAATACCGATGGAAGTATTGCCAATATCTCGCCATCACTCATTGGTCGCACTGCTAAGTACTCGGCACACCTTTCCAGGTATGTTAGTGGATCCTCACCTTCTGTGCGTCCAAATACAGGGAACTCTAGTTTGACTGCTGCCTTATAAGGAATTGCATGAGATGTAGATATTGTCTGACCAACCGGGAATGACGTTGTGAAGGCTTGCGAAGTTATAGGAGTAGACACAGCATTCGGGGCAGAACTCATCATAGACTTGAGCTGATTATCTCTTCTCTTTAAGCAATCCATCATGGCCTTACCTAGGTCTTGCATCTGTCCTTCCAAAACTTGCTTCAAACGATCACACCGCCTTTCAATTATATCTGTAAGCTTTTCCTCAAGATTTCGCTGATTCTGATCAATGATCTGGGCTTGAGTTGTCACCTGTTTTGTAATCTGTCTAACTTGTCCTTCTAGATTTTTAAGACACTGGTCATGACGTTGAAGGTGATTTCGAATGTCTTGCTCCACTCTTCTAACACACTCCACATTGTCTTTCTCCATCTTGTCAATTCTCACACTCAGTTGATTTACCTTGGTTGCAATGGCGAGACTGATGAGACTTTCATCCTCTTCTTCTATCGGTGGAGGTGGTGGTAAATCATTCAAACCATCATCCTCGTCCAGGACTGCTGCCTCCTCTTCAGACTCCAAGTACAAACTACTAAGGGAGTGTATTAGCTCTTGAATCGGTTCTCGGCGAGTTGTGAAAGGTTCAGCAGTAAAGTCCGGGTCCGTACCCACACCAGCCTGGGCCTGAGATGCATCCATAATTTTAAACTCGAATTTCCTCAAATGGAAATGGACAAGGATTATAAACAATTTGCAAACTCTCACTATTTCAAATGTCAATTAGGCAACATACCTTGCTCATACTCTTTTACAGGAGGTCCCTGTTCGGGCGCCATTTTATGTAACACTCTAAATTTTATCACATATACAAATGAAGGGGACCCATATATCCAAGAGCAGAGAAGTATATTTTCCAAGATTTAAAGAGTATATACCCCTAAACAGCAACAATATCACCAAAACATTCCATTCAAAGACAAGAAAACTCACATCTTGTTAAAGCATTTCATCCCAACCATATGTGTTGAGTTCAATCAGAAATAAAGTCCATATGCCACAAATTCCATGTAGGCAGGTAAGAAGTGAATATCTTACCACATTCCGACAGATCACAGGAAATCCACAAAAGTTCAATATGCAGTGTCCCAAACCATTACCAAACATCAGTCCAAATAACCAAAGATGTAGAAAAAGATCACATAGTCCAGATGAAGTGTCCTTGTTTGATGAATGAGGCTGAAAGACAACCCTACTGAGCTGTAGAACCAAAGAGGTTCCTCATAATAGGGTCTCCTGCATCACCACGTTGAGCAAACACTCAAAGCCATGCCATTACCTCTCTAAACAGTCTTACTCGTCTCTCTTAAAAGGATAGCCTTTCCTTCAGAAACCCCCTAGATCCCCCTTGAGGTGGGGAGAAGCATTACACCATAAAACATGAAACAGCTTTTCAGAACTGTTACAACTTGTTGCACAGTGCAGTAAGATAGATCGATTTTAGAATATCATATTAAATACTGGATGGCTTGTGTTGATAAATGACATGCAATTAATTTTAAAACGTATTGTATGATGGAGAAAATTCTGTATTACTGTTACTAAAAAATAAAGCTGCATCTGATTATGCTATGTTAGCTACTTGACAAAATAGTGTTTTTTCTCTGAGGCATGGTAAAGCATGGTACAAATAGTTGGAAACATTTGGGATATTGTAAGTACTCAAGTGAACAAAATATATAAACACTAGCCTAGTGGTTTTTGGATATTTTACCACAAAAATATTACATATTGCACCTTTAACTATCTTAAAGTCATTGATTAGCATATTCTGTCATGATAATTTATAAATCGCTTGTGTGGGAACTGTTGTAAGATCCTACAGAGTCAGAATATATGCTGTATAAAGATAGAACAGGTATAGTTTAGTTTAATTACGGTTATAACTTATGTTGTCATCTTGCTTTTATGACATGCTATTGCATTTATGTGACATACTGTATTGCAATAACATGGCCTCACCCCCTTTGTTGCGTGTTCTCGGGGGGCAGGGTTTATGTAAATTTTAGGGTTAGTGATGTCAATCAGAGAATTCTTTAAAGGTGCCCTAGAATTAAATATTGAATTTATATTGGCATAGTTGAATAAAAAGAGTTCAGTACATGGAAAAGACATACACTGAGTTTCAAACTCCATTGTTTCCTCCTTCTTATATAAATCTCATTTGTTTAAAAGACCTCCGAAGAACAGGCAAATCTCAACATAACACCCCAATATGTACGCCCCCAATATTTGCATATGCCAGCCCATGATCAAGCCATTAGACAAGGGCAGAACGTCTGGATGTGCACAGCTGAATCATCAGACTAGGTAAGCAAGCAAGAACAATAGCGAAAAATGGCAGATGGAGCAATAATAACTGACATGATCCATGATAACATGATATTTTTAGTGATATTTGTGAATTGTCTTTCTAAATGTTTCGTTAGCATGTTGCTAATGTACTGTTAAATGTGGTTAAAGTTACCATCGTTTCTTACTGTATTCACGGAGACAAGAGAGCCGTCGCTATTTTCATTTTTAAACACTTGCAGTCTGTATAATGCATAAATACAACTTCATTCTTTATAAATCTCTCTAACAGTGTGTAATGTTAGCTTTAGCCACGCAGCATAGCCTCAAACTCATTCAGAATCAAATGTCATACATCCAAATAAATACTATACTTACATGATCCGATGTATGCAAGCAGCATGCATGACGAACATCTTGTAAAGATCCATTTTGAGGGTTATATTAGCTGTGTAAACTGTGTTTATGCTGTTCAAGGCAAGCGTGAGCTCCAGGGGAGGGGGAGCACGAGAATTAAAGGGGCCAATAATAGGCAGTTAAAAAAATGAATAAAAAAAAATCTATGGGGTATTTTGAGCTGAAACTTCACAGACACATTCAGGGGACACCTTAGACTTATATTACATCTTTTAAAAAGAAGTTCTAGGGCACCTTTAAAAGAAAATATCTCCCTTTGCTTTGAACTTTGAGCGTCGTAACTTTGCAGATGTTGTTTATGCTCTAACAGCAACATTACACACTAACTAAAGTTAAAAAAGTTAAATCATAATCAACCACCCCTTTAAAAGAAAGGGGTGCAGATAAAGTCCTTGTTGTTGGTGATTTTAATATCCATGAAGATAATAAAAAAGACTCATTGGGATTGGCATTTACAGACATTCTAAACTCTACTGGTGTTAGACAACACGTGTCAGGACCCACTCATTGTCGTAATCATACTTTAGATCTAATATTGTCACATGGAATCGATATTGATGACGTTGAAATTCTGCAGCAGAGTGATGACATCTCAGATCATTATCTAGTCTCATGTATACTACATTTGGTCAAAGCGGCTAAACTGCCTCTCTGCCATAAATATGGTAGAACCATCACTTTATACATAATCTTCCTGATCAGTTTCATTGCCTTAGCATACCAGACAGCTTAGAAGACCTCGATGTTGCAACAGAAACTATTGCCTCTGTCTTTCCCAGCACATTAGATTCAGTTGCTCCTTTGCGTTTAAAAAAGATTAAGGAAATTAATACAATGCCATGGTACAATGAGCAACCCTAGGTATTTATTTGATACAGTGGCTAAATTAACAAGAAATAAAGCTTCAACTTCTGATGTTTCCAAAGAGCACAGCAGTAATGACTTTATGAACTTCTTTACTTGCAAGATTGATAATATTAGAGAAAAAAATTATAACCATGCAACCGTCTACTGCAGTATCGTGTCAGACAGTGCATTGTAGTGTCCCTGAGGAAAAATTTAATTCATTTACTGCTTTACGAGAGGAAGAATTGTCTAAACTTGTTAAATCATCAAAATCAACAACATGTATGTTAGACCCTATACTGACTAAGCTATTGAAAGAGATGCTTCCAGAGGTCATAGATCCTCTTCTTAATATTGTTAATTCATCTTTATCACTAGGATACGTACCAAACACATTTAAGCTGGCTATTATTAAACCTCTTATTAAAAAACCACAACTTGATCATAGAGAATTAGTCAATTACAGGCCGATCTCAAATCTTACTTTTTCTTTCAAAAATACTAGAAAAGGCAGTTTCATCACAACTGTGTTCCTTTTTTAGAAAGAAATAGTATCTGTGAGGATTTCCAGTCAGGATTTAGACCGTACCATAGTACTGAGACTGCTCTCATTAGAGTTACTAATGATTTGCTCTTATCGTCAGATCATGGTTGTATCTCTCTATTAGTGTTACTGGATCTTAGTGCTGCATTTGACACTATTGATCACAATATTCTTTTAAATAGACTCGAAAGCTATGTTGGCATTAGTGGAATTGCATTGTCATGGTTCAAATCATACGTATCTGACCGTTATCAGTTTGTAGTAGTAAATGAAGAGAGGTCATACCGATCACAAGTTCAATATGGAGTACCGCAGGGCTCAGTACTAGGACCATTGCTTTTCAGTCTGTACATGCTACCCTTGGGAGATATCATTAGGAAGCATGGCGTTAGTTTTCATTGTTACGCTGATGATACTCAGCTCTATATTTCTTCGCGCCCTGACGAAACTTACCAATTCGCAAAATTAACAGAATGTATAGCTGATATAAAAAACTTGATGATCAGTAATTTCCTACTACTAAATTCAGAAAAAACAGAGATTCTTATTTTTGGACCAAAAACTTCTTCACGTAATAACCTAGAATAATGTCTAACACTTGATGGCTGCTCTGTTAAGTCTTCGTCGTCAACTAGGAACCTGGGTGTGCTCTTTGATACCAATCTTTCATTTGAATGCCATGTTACTAGCATCTGTAAAACCGCATTCTTCCATCTTAAAAATATATCTAAACTACGACATATGCTCTCAATGCAGAATGCAGAACAGTTAGTTCATGCGTTCATGACCTCTTCATGGCTAGATTACTGTAACGCTCTGGGTGGTTGTTCCTCCCGCTTGATAAATAAACTACAGCTCGTACAAAATGCAGCAGCTAGAGTTCTTACTAGAACTAGGAAGTATGACCATATTAGCCCAGTTCTGTCGTCACTGCATTGGCTTCCTGTTAAACATCGTATAGATTTTAAAATCTTGTTAATTACTTACAAAGCACTAAATGGTTTAGCTCCCCAGTACCTAAGCGAGCTCTTAAAGCATTATAGTCCTTCACGTTTATTGCGATCTCAGAATTCAGGCCAGCTGATAATACCTAGAATATCAAAATCAACTGCAGGCGGTAGATCCTTCTCCTATTTGGCACCTAAACTCTGAAACAATCTTCCTAGCATTGTTCGGGAAGGAGACACACTCTGTCAGTTTAAATCTAGACTAAAAATTTATATTTTCAAATCCGTTAAAGGACTATTAGGCTGCATAAATTAGGTCAGCCGGAACTGGGAACACTTCCTATAACACCAGATGTACTCGTTATATCAGAAGAAGAATGGCATCTACGCTAATATTAGTTTTTCTGTTTATCCCGAGGTTTACCGTAGTCAACCGGATCTGGGCCATATCCAGATGAGACCGAGGACCAGTGCCCTGATACGACCACAACGCAGCCCTGAAGTATCAACATAGATCGAGTCAACTAGATCATCCACTGTGAAGGCCTCATCGACACGACAGCCAGTGCCACAGTTCCTCAACAGCCCGTCCATACCGGCATGATGAATACGATCCTCAACTGGATGGAACTGAAATAAATACTTTGAATGTTGCGATCCTATCAGACTTATGATAGCAGCCTGAATCGTAACAAAGCACTGTTCGCCAGAGGAGAACTGGCCCCCTGACTAAGCCTGGTTTTTCCCAAGGTTTTTTTTCTCCATTTTAACACCTATTTGCCACCTGTTTGCCACCTGATGTCACCTGTTGGAGTTTGGGTTCCTTGCCGTTGTCGCCTTTGGCTTGCTTAGTTGGGGACACTTGACATTTGATATTCAACAGTATTCTTGACATTTATTCAACAGTGCTTTGATCTGCCTGCATTGACACTATTCTTTAAGAGCTGCTGTGCAGCCAAATTATATACCAGTTATCACTGTAAAGCTGCTTTGACACAATCTGCATTGTAAAAAGCGCTATATAAATAAAAGTGACTTGACTTGACTTTAAGACAAAAACAAATGTTTACGTGAATACTCGCCAAGACTGGCATTTTGAGAAAACTGTGTGTTCCAGTGCAAGAAGACTTGAAAAAGATCTCAATTCGGTGCTGAGATGTGGATATACCAAATATACCACAACTTATTTTTTGGAGTGCCAGAGACATTTGGAAATTAACTGATATCAACATGAATCACTTTGCACTCTCAGGCAACAACATTATCATTTTGCCTTTTTTTGCACCCCAGAACACTTCCCATTTTGGTCATGGGACAGACTTAAAGTAATGTCAGAAGGTGAGCGGTTGATATTAAAATTATAAAACAAAATTTTTTGAACTCATTTAAAATGTAAAAAAAGAAAGAAAAAAAAAGAAGGGTAAATAAAAAGTTTCCTTTCATCATTTTTTTTAAACAAATCATTTTTGATTAAGTTTTATTAAAGGAGAGTTTCAAAGAATGATTTTGGCACAAACTCCCCAAAGTGTATATGTAATATGTGCGCTCTAGTCATTTTGAGGACAAAATGCCACTAACTTTATCCCGATCGGGAGCTGCATGTAGGATATAAGCGCTCATATGTTTTCAGTTTTGTGTCTGTAACGCTTGAGTTGTGTTTTGTTCTGTTTAGTTGTCCATGTTTAGAGATTGTTTTTCATTAGTCACATGTTCTCCTTTGTTCAGTGTTTCCATCACTTGTCTGTTACTATGGTTTCTAGTTGTGTTTGTAGTGTTTGAGTTCAGCTGTGTCTTATTAATTAGTCTTGTTAGATCTTCTGTTCACTGTGTACAAAGGATATACACTAACAAGAAAGTACATTAAAGCTGAAATCCAACCTGAATGATGACAACACAGAACAACATACTATCACTAGTGATCATCAAATCCTTTTTACAGTTTATTGTAAGTCTTCCACTTTTTTTCACAAAACCTTTGCTCTCTAGAAACCCAGTCAGTTTGGGTTAAAATTATTTAAATGGCTTATAAACACTGAATTATTACCAACATATGAAATTAAATTAAGGACATGCATCAGAAAAATTGGGAATGTTGGACAATAAATATATGAATATAACAGCTTGATTTTGCAGTGTTGCCTAATATTCGTTAAAGCAAAAGTGTCCAAAAGTGGGAATTGTGCGATAACGGACACAGCAATGCATCATGTTTTATAGAAGATCATTATGTTTGTAGTGTGATCCATTAAAACGTACAATATAGCCTATTTCAATTCAGACCTAGATATTATTACTATTACTCCAATAGGTCTAAAATATATTGTTTGCTGCAAACATGATCTTAAATGTATTAATTATTAATTTACTATTAATAAATGTGTAAAGTTGCATAAAATGGAAATACTCAATAAAGTAGGCTAACTACGTTACCTCAGATGGTTGAATGGTTGGATTCCACAACTGGTAAAATAAAACATATATAAAACAATACAACATTTACTGTAGGAGCCATACAATTTACTGAAGATTTAATTTGAAAAACTGTTCTATTGCGCTTCTGATTTGGCAGTGAAATTCGCAGATTTTGGGTGCGTAAGATGTGAAGGATTCTATGGTCCAGTTAGTATTTTCAGCCTATAATGGCGGTCACACTACCGGAGCGCCATCTAGTGGGTGTTACCCAAAAAGTATCAAAGTGTCGCCTCTTGGGTTCTAAGCTCTTTGCTGTGTATTTAAGCCCTGTGTTTGTTCTGTTAATTTGTCAGTTCTCTGTTGCGTAAACTAGTGATGGGAGAAACAAAGCTTTTCAAAGCTTTGAATCAATTGAACCAATTGCTTCGCAAAGTGATTCATTGTTTCGAAGCGTTCAAAACAACACACGCTGGTGATCCCTGCTGGTCAAAACAGTGTAAATGCAACAAGAATGCCAAACATGCATAAAACAGCTTTTACAAATCCATTGCAAACGTTTTATTGAAAGTATAATCTATCAAATGCAATTAACTAATCATAAATATTAAGTGTCTGTATAATATGTATTCTTTTATCAATTTTCAGGGCTTGTTTTGTATATTCTATGGATGGGTCAGCTAAACAGAAACTTTTAACTACTATTATTCCTTTTAATTATACAAATACCTCATTATGACGTCTACAAATGTGTAAAACTCATCAGAGATCAGGTAATAGACACTTTTAGACACTTAATACTCAGGTAATAGACAGACACCTGTTCAATGCTTTGCCGCTAGGGGAAGATCTCAGTGAATCTTCATGATTCATGGGTTCACAGAGATCGCCCCCAGTGGTGAACCGTTGAAATTTTGACACGTTTCGAAACAGTTATGATGAAACGAAATGTCGTTTACTGAAATGACGTGACTTTGGCAGTTTGAAACACGCTCCAAACCAATGATAAGAAGCAAAAGATTCGTAAAGGATTCGAAGTTTCATGAACCAGTGTTTCGAAACTGTCCATCACTAGCGTAAACCCAGTTGTTCTGTTTTCGTTTAAAGTTATTGTCAATAAACCTTATACTGCTTGCGCTTAGATCCTACATCTCATCATTTGCTGCAACCAAGTGTGACAGAAGAACTGACCATATTATGAATCTAGCAGCAGTGGAAATTCCCCTCCTCTCCCAAGGGGATCTGTCCCTTGAGGCCCACACACAGAGGTATTTGGATTTGGTTCCCTTTGTTCATTATGATGACACCAGCCTCTGTGTGTGTTTTTCCGGGCAGGCATACTCTGGTCTCAGCATTGAGACCTGCCCAGAAAAACACACAGATGGGCCTCGGGGGAGTATCCAGAGTTATGTAGAGTGGGTGCTTGTCCACAATGGATCCCCCTTGACCATCATGGGGAATGAGGAGAGAACCAACGTGCCTGCCCCTGACTGTCGTCCAGTGATGGCTCCAGCCCCTGACTACAGTCCAGTGATGGCTCCAGTCCCCGTTTAAATCCCAGAGAGGGCTCGTGTTCCCGTCCAGAGAAGACACCAGCCAAAAAGCCCGTTCCAGAGTCTGCTTCAGCCCAGGAGCCCATCCAAGAGTCCATTCCAGCCCAAGAACATGCACCAGACCTTAAACCCTTAGATCCTCCCAAGAAAATATTTGGGGGTGCACTATATCCTCGGCCATAGTGGTCAAGCAAAGCCTCCGGGTGAAGGCCACGGAGGCAGTACCGCGATGGCCCCCTGAGCTGCCTGATCCGCCATGGCACCCTGAACAGCCAGCGCCACCCTGGAGGCTTCCTGTCCCGCCTAGCCAGGTCATCGTCAGATTCCAGTGTGCCCACCCTTGTGGATGTAATACGGCGTGAGGTCGCGCCTGCCAGGAGGGCGGGATACTTTAATGTTTGATACTTATACCGCTTGTGCTTAGATCCTACATCTCATAATTTGCTGCAACCAAGTTTGACAGTGTCATCTAGGCACTCATTAAACTTTGAAGAGTGAGGTGCTGACAAAAGACAGTCATTGCTACACTTCAAAGTGATGGCACCTTGGAGCCATGCGCTTTTTAAACCATTTTCATAGGTTTAACATTACATTATCAGGCACCGCTCTCTTCTGGAAAGGGGCGTGGGGAGCAGCAGCTCATTTGAATTTAAAGATACACACACGAAAACAGCATGTTTTTGCCTATAAATATCTGAACAGGATGACACAATAATTCTAATAGAATAAATAAATACCCCTTTAACGATTTCACGTAGTGCAGGTACACTAAGATATGAATAAAAAAAAAATAATAATAAAAAAATAAATAATAATACACTTGCAACTTACTTTGTGCTTAAAATGTGTCTAAATTCTTAAATGCAAAATAATAGCCTAGTTAAAAATGGTTAAAAGTTAAAATAAAAAGTTGTATGTCCTCCTCCTTCCCTATTCAACTTACGGGACGAACGCGGTGCCAGTTTCGTTTTTTTCGTAAGTAGAATTGAAGAATACGGAAAGCAGAAGCACATACAGGCGATCATTTGTTTCTATAAAGCATATACAATTGTATTTTTTTTCGAAAATGACCGATCGTTTCGCTAGATAAGACCCTTATTCCTCATCTGGTATTGTTTAAAGCCCTTTGAAGCTGCGCTGAAACTGTAATTTTGACCTTCAACCATTTGGAGGCCATTGAAGTCCACTATAAGGAGAATAATCCTGGAATGTTTTCATCAAAAACCTTAATTTCTTTTTGACTGAAGAAAGAAGGACATGAACATCTTGGATGACATGGGGGTGAGTAAATTATCAGGAACATTTTATTTGAAAGTGGACTAATCCTTTAATATGCTTTTTGTTCTCTAAATTATATTATTGTTCTCTAATTTATATAACATGTAAGTAAGGTTAATAATAAGTTAAACAGATGTTATATTAAACTTAGTCTTGTCAACATTTTGGAAATTGTTTTTGTGTTCATTGAAATATTGTTTACAATGTTACTTTTCAAAGAGGGTGTACTCATTTACGCTGAGCACTGTACATCTTGTAAAAAGGGGCATAATAGGTCCCTATTAAGGCCCCTTAGTTTCTGTCACTAATATGAACTAATCACAAAATAATACAGAAACCTCCAGGAGTCAATGGTCCACAACAGGCCTAAATCTTTCAAGGTATTAGCACAAAAACACACTCAGCAAAATATTTTTTTGTCAATATTGCACAACTAATTCTCACTAATTTCTTCAATATTTCCTGTACAACCATTCAAGGTTCCCTACTGTGATTGATCAACTTACATATCGGTCTGACAGTCTCTTCCTGGCGGTTTTTGGCCAGAATAAGCACTTATAAAAATGAATGCACACCACTAAAAATTAACATATACAGTTTAACTCGCATACATGCACCCACACACCTCATTTGTACAGCCTTTGCACCTCCCGATTGATCTTTGCATCAAGTCTTGTAAACGATCTGCTTTATGCCATTTGCGCAGATCAGTCCTGCAGACTGCACACACAGGTTTCTGAGGCCGCAAGCACTCCTGAAGGCAGCGGTCACAGAATCTGACAAGACAAAACAGACATATTAACATTAAAACATTTATGTTACATGCAAATATGCAGATTTGGCTGACAAAACAATCCCACTTTGCAACAAGATGATTCTGTATCTCACTGTGTATATATTTTTAGTTGACATAATGTACACTTGAAGGTTTCATCAACACGGTTACCATATTTTCCCCCTCCATGAATTAAAATGCTTTTCAATGTATTTTCACAAGGAATTCTTATTTTATTGCTTTTACTAGTGTGTTGTTATGATTGTCAGTAATGTCTGGGCCTTACAATTCATATAAAAGTATTAAAAATCACCTCATCAAAATGGAAAAGACCCCATTTTATAGAAGGACACTGTGGGTGTTGTAGTTTGTTCATGCAAAGGCATAATTAAGTGAGCACTACAACTCCCAGAATCCCACACTGCAAAGTTTTCTACACAAGAAGCAAAACTGAAAGTAACCAATTTCTGTCTTCCGAGAAAATATTAGCACAACTGTAGTTATTGGTTCAAATTAGACACAGTCATATTAAGTTTAAATTACATGACATGGAGGCTGTGCATCGGTTTCACGTGATGACGAAATGAGCATTAAACTAATCAACATGTCAATCGAGAAGTTACTGCTGTAAACACTAGACCTCATGGATACTCACGTATGTCCGCACTGTGTGGTCATCGGACAGATATATATCTCCAAACACACAGGACATAGGAAGTCATCGTCTTCAGCATCGTTCACATCAGTTTGAGGTACTGTTTTGAGCATGGCCATGTCTGCTGCGCTGTGTTCCGTGTTCTTGAACTCCGGTGAGATTCACTGTTGGGATGGGAGGAGCAAAAAACTCAGCTGATCTCATGCACACGCATGAGAAATTAAATTATTACACACTTATTATTTAGACTAATGACAAAAAGCCGCAGAGTTTAACCAAATGAGTGAAAGATAGCACATATGTGGTGTTTGTGTGTCGTCGACGTCTTTTAATGAAGAGTTATGAGCGTGATAGATTGCTAGTGGTATCCGATTCATGAATGAATCACTTGAACCGGTTCTTATAAATGATTCGAAAGGCAATGTGAAAATGAATCACTCGACTGGTATAACCTTTTTAGTGAAACTGATGGGTGAGAAGAAACGTAAACAACTTAACATTTGGCAGAAGAAGAAAAAAAACAAGGGTCTCAACTGGAATGACAGCAACAAAATGGAACACATACATTGCCACTAAATGTATACAATTACAAACCTGCGTTAACTGAAAACAGCACAGTGTTTGAGCAACATTTATTAAAGTACAAAAAGAAGACGTGAAATGCAGCGCAGGGACTTCTGGGAACTATTTTTAGCGATGACTCAAATGAATCGAATCATGTTGCAGAACCGATTCGCTGAATGAATTGGACAGTCCAACGCTAGTCCTAGCTGCAGCCTGCAGCCTCGGGAGCGCGCAGGGGAGGTAGTTTGGCGCATGCGCAGTGCGGCTGTGGGGATTTCCAGCGGAACATGAAGGTAAGAGACGCTGAATGATGGAGAGTAGGGCGGCTCATTAATGGTGCCCAGCACTACACGACACTGAACGGGCATGTTTACATTTAAGTGTTCTTCCTCAGGTAATTAAAAAGTAATTGTAGGATGGTGTATGGTTACATTGTGTGGTGTGTGGGTTTACAGGGCCCTGCAACTGCGCTAATGTTAGCAGTTGTGTGCTAACTGCATCTGATAAATGTCACAGATGGGGTTGAAACTAAATAGAGTAGAGTGACGACTTAATTAATGTCTATCCCTTTAATAAACACTAGTTAAGAGATCAGATCGGACTGTCTGTTGTTTTGACATTTATTTACTGTATGTAAACGAGACTGTCATATTAGCTCTGTGGCTAAAACACGTCACTGTTTATGTCACTGTAGCAATGCAATATAGGCAGAAATAATCATTTGTTAATACTTCACTCTGTTCTCTGCGAACCCTGATTTTTTAGGTGGATATTTTCCACCTTTTCCATAATCAATGTGATGTTGTGATTATGATAGTATGTTATCCTTATGGTGATAGATAGATAGATAGATAGATAGATAGATAGATAGATAGATAGATGTAAAGCTTGGTGTTTAGTGTTAGCATGTATTCAGCAGCTTGAATGACAGCCTGCATCATTAGTTTTTGTTGAGGGTAAATGCTGGAAATACTGTGTATTTAGTTGGCAACCTAACCAATGAGGAATGAAGTGGTTTCAGTCCACATTTGCTTCTAGAAACAGAGTGGTTTTGAGCTCTCATATAGGCAGGTTTACATGGAAATCTGTGTCTGCAGAGCTCTTGTCCCCTATCCCTTATCAGTTTGTTTATTAAACACTTTGGCTAATTTGCTGATAACTTCATTCAATGACATCTAATAAAAAGCAATCCATTAGAATTCCCATTAATCTCAATAAACGCAGGACACCCCGGAAGTACTCTTCTATATGACCTGCCGTCTTTGGGGACAGACATTTTTCTGAGTCGATCACCTGAGCAGTAAATCCTGATTGGCTGATGAAACTACATTCCAAAACCCTTCACCGCTGGCTGTTTTGTTGGTTACATGAGCTGACATGTCAAAGGCAGCAGACAGATCAAATGTTTAGTCAATTTTGCATTAATCGCTTTTTAAATGCCTTACAATAAAAATCAGACAAATCATCTAAAATAAAATATTTACAGTGTATTTGTTGCTTGCAAAAAATGCATTTTGTTGGAGTACAAAACTACATTTTAATGGCATTCAGTGGATGAGGATTCTTTT
Source organism: Ancherythroculter nigrocauda (assembly GCA_036281575.1). Classification (NCBI taxonomy): domain Eukaryota; kingdom Metazoa; phylum Chordata; class Actinopteri; order Cypriniformes; family Xenocyprididae; genus Ancherythroculter; species Ancherythroculter nigrocauda. The sequence continues at coordinate 8,186,694 of VTFQ01000020.1, forward strand.
TGTATCCAAAATGGTGTCGTTATGGCATCTACCAGCTAACTGGTCGTGCTAACTTTCAACTTTTCATTTTACTCAGTTTAACCAATATTTAAGTCCTTTCCACAGAATCACACAAATATCCATATGCCTAACTATAAATTAGACCACATCACAAATATGTAATTAATTTTCATTCGCATGGTCTGCTTTGGTCTTTCTGTGATGCATGTCTGCATTATGAATAGGGTTGGGTATCGAAATTTCCAGCAACCTGGGATTTGATAAGATGCATTTTTTGATTCCACTTAATGATTCTTGTGTTTGCATTTAATTGTGATTTTAAACCATTCAAGCAAAAGAAAACGTGAAGGAGAAGTGCTTCACACACATCTAAAGCACGCACAGTGAGCCACCTCTTGTATATTTGTGCTGTTGCTAATTTATTTATTTTTTCTTATATTATTACTTACTATTTACTTGTCTTTAATTATGTTTAAAAATTTTATTATTTAGGTTACTGATTTTTGTTCATGGTATTCAGCTGCAAAATAATGTTTTGCAAAAAAAAAAGTTTGATATCTAAATGTTTGACTTTTATTTTTTCTTCACCTCATTGGAATTGAAACTGGGAATCAATAAGCAGAATTCAAATGATACCCAACCCTAAATATGATCTAGCTTTGTGATTGCAGGCAAAGGGACTGAGGCAAGCCCCCCACTTATTACACTGCCACCTGAGTGGTGTTATTCAAAAAGATTTTGTTCTTCTGTCATTGCAGCAGCTGGCAACATTGGGCATGGTGTTTTTAATGTATGCTTCTCTCTGCAAGCCCTGACCTTCAACCTACTGCAGGGGGAAAACCTGACAGTGAGGGCTTAAAAGGTGAGGAGTCTCCATTCAACCACCTTCTCATGTCATGTTGCTTCTTTTGAGGTGTTTTGGCTAATGAAGCACCCAGAGATGCCTATAACAATAGGAAAGAGCCCTGGGCAAGGTGTACGCCCAAATTAAACCAAGCACATCTTCACTTTCATTATTCCATGTCGCTCCTTTGGAGGAAGATTGCAGCTTGCTGATTTCCCCCACCATACTGCACCGTTGTCCCAGTGTCCCAGTGGGAGAGAGGCCTTGAAATGGCAAGGGGTCCCGTTTAAAGAAACTCCTGGATTGTGGGATTTGCAAGCTACGCAGCCCACTGCTACCAATGGATGCCAAGTTGCGAGAAGATTTGTTCCGCAGGTATGTGGCATCTCTGGAGAATCGGCTTGAGGAGGGAACTGGTGAAGGAAGAGGAGATAAGCAAGGGGCTAAGACTGAGGAAGCACTTATTTCTACTGCAACAGCACTGCTAGGCTCATACCAGCCTGATCCAGGGCAGCGCTTTCGCATGGTTCGGTTCTATGACATAGCTGAGAACTCATTGAGGACTCAGAGAGGAGCAAACTTGCGGACATTGGAGACAGCCTTTGCAACATTGGAAACCATCTGTACCAACTTGCTGCTCTTTCCGTGGAAGAAGGAGTTCCGTTGCATTAAGGTGAGTCAAGAGAATAAAGGTGTACTCACACTAGGCGATCTGAGCCGTGTCTGAGCACGTTTCACCCCCAAAGTCTGGTTCAGAGCACTGTTCAGTTGGGCTCAAGTGCGGTACACATGTAGTGTGATCTCTAACTGCGCCAGAGCACAGAACAGCTACTATTGTGTGCGCTACTGTCATCATTACAACAGCAAACATCTTCTATAACTACTTGGATAGTACACTTTTCAATACATTTAATTAGAATATATTTAGGGCTTATAACAGGTCTGGTTCTCGTGCCAAGGCACGGTGCAACACAACCGTGCCTAGTGTGAGTACACCCTAAGGTTGTAGATTCAGTTAGACTGCACTGCATTTTGGGGTTAATTAGTGAGCCTTCTATTAAAACCTTAAATTTTTTTGTTTGTGAATGTGAAAATATGAGACAAGACAGTGTGAACCTCATAATTCAATTTGCTTTTGACAGTGTAATGACTTTTCTTTCACTCTTACAGACCTTCACAGGGCCATACGTGTACCAGTTGCAATCGGTGATATGCGACGCAGACCTTCGCTCACTTCTGCGTTCCATGGGCTATTCAAGAGACCAGGAATTGCAGTACCATGTTAGGGACCATCCAGGCGGAGCCTCCCACCTTCGACAGCTTGCCTTTGAATTGCTTCTCGCCCAGGCTGAATGCCGTCTACTCAGCGAGGTGGTGTCCATGTCTCGGGGTTTTGCCTCGGAGCTGGAGGCCGTGGAGGTGAGAAGGAACACCAGAGAAGATGCAGCAGGGTGTGCTGACGCCCTCCGTCGACGAGAGAGCCTTACAGGAGACTTGTCCCGCCTGTCTGTGCGGCCAGTGGATATCGACCGTGCCCACCTAAGGCGAAGCGGTAGGCCGTCCAAGTCAGTGGATGTAACAGACAGTGCAGGACACTGGCACCAAGCCAGCAAGCCAGTGTTAAAGGCTTCACTCAGTCTGCGCAAAGAGCCATTGTTTGTTGACACAGAGGAAGATGTGAAGGATGAAATCATCCGACCTAGCCCCTCACTTTACCCTGTGGCAGCACCGCCCTCTTACAGCCCAGTGGCTGACTTCTTTCCTATTCAGTCACCCCCGTCTGAGCCATACTCCTACCACTTGTCCTCCTTGGATGAGGTGGACTTGTACACTGAGCGGGGATTGGGTGGCCACCAGATGCCCTCTAGACCCCCGAGCCGGGAGCCTCGAGAAGCCCGGGACAGTTGGGTTCTGAAGGGGCACATAATGAAGTGCCAGGGCTGTGGCATGGGCTACCCTTCGCTCTCCTCTTGCCAGAGGTGCGACATGATCTTGTGTTCATCCTGCCATGCAGTGGAACCGACGCCTTGTTGTGGCTTCCAGGATTACACTAAAACTTCCCGACCTCTGGATGGCTACATGCCCATCAAGGAGAAGTTGTCCGTCTACTCCAACGCCCACTCGCACACTCACCCTCACCCTCATCCACTCCCTCATGCTCAGTCCCACTCGCTGTTGCTGGACAAAGCTGTGATGAGCGCCAAGCTGTTTCCCAGTAAACCTGTGGGTTCGGGCAGCAGTCCGGTGGTCAGCTCTGTCAGTGGTGGCAGCAGCAGCAGTGGGGGTGAGCGGCTGAGTGTGGGTGGCTCCCGCTGTGGCTTTTGCAACAAGCCAGGGGCCTCTCACACCTGTGTGAACTGCTCCAAGGTGTCATGTGACATGTGCATGAGCCTTTACGCCAGTGATGTGTGCACCCGCAAAAATCCTCATCATAACTTTGTGCCCAATCATCAACTCAATTTCAAATCCAGCACCATATCCCACCTCGTATATCGATAAACCAGGAACACAGCCGTGCTACAGTTGTGCACTACACCTCTATTGCTCCTTTTATCTGTTTGTTTTCACCTTTGATTTTTTTTTTATGATTATTTATTTAACTCTTCCTCCTTCCTTTCTCAGTTGGCAGTTGTTTGGTTTTGGTCATGTGATCTTGCAGTGCATTTCCTGTCCCTCAGTAGCTCTACTTTATCAAGGACAAATAGTTGTTTGACCAGAGAAATCCATTCAGTATCAATGTTTGTTAACTTTAAAATAACCATGCAGCGTAAAGGAACTGTGAAAGTTTAGCAGAGACTTCACCCTGGAATTGAATCAACTTGATTGAACTTCTCAAACTTGAACAAAAGAAAAAAAAAATATTACACTGGACGTATATAGTATATATTTTGAATTGTGAAGCTATAGATATATGTAAGACTTTTCCAGTTGAATGGGGTTTCAGTTGTGAATTTATCAGAACTTCTAGTTGCTGTTAAGTCACTATATTGAGTCCTCTGACAAGAAATGCCTTGTGGGTTTACCCCTAAGAAGTCAGCCTACGCTTTTCAAAAATGCTGCTGTTGAAAGTAAAACCATGAGGGGGCACTCCTGGCCTCAACATGTTTTGCAAGTACCATGAATCTCTTCATGCACATACTGTATGGTTATGTTAGTATATTTTTTTTTCTCTGTCCAATTTACCTTTACATTATTGTAACATGTTAAGATTTGAATTCATTGAAATGGAAAATAATTTAATATTTTGATATGTTGACTTTTTAGAAACAGTTTTAAGTTCAAGTTATTTTTGTTAATTCATTGTACATTAAATTTATGATGGTGTGTACACATACCATGACAAACTAAAGTGTTACTACTGGGTGAATGTCACAAAGGATTGTATGGGTCATATTTCACCTCAAAACTTAAATAATAAATTTTAATTTGCATCATGAAAATAAGATTATTATTATTAGGGCAATGAAAAATACAGAAATACAGTATTGAAAATCATCTTTTATGTACGGAGCCCCATAATGAATTCATTCTCATGACTTACTAGTACGTCAGCATGTTTTACTAATTTGTTCCCTCATTTTAAGTAAATCATGTGCATGATGTTATAATTCATTCCCTTGTTTTAGTTAAATCAAAACAAGGGAACAAATCAATGTGTATAGTTCAATGTGTCCATGATTAACTAAAACAGGGTAACAGATTTTTAAAAGTCATGGGAAGGAATGTGTGTGTGTGTGTGTGTGTGTGTGTGTGTGTGTGTGTATGTATATATATATATATATATATATATATATATATATATATATATATATATATATATATATATATATAAATATAAATGGGAAGGAATGTATATGTACATATATGTGTGTGTGTGTGTGTGTGTAAATATATTAAAATATATTTTAATATATTTACAGTGTTGGCCCATTTTTATATAGTTAAAAATGGGCCAACACAGGCTTCATTTTCTTTATGCAGAATATTATTCCTTGCAGGATTTTTTTCTTTTCTTTTTTTAAATTCTGAAGTAAAATATGACTTGGACATGTTTTTTTTGTGAAATTCACCCTAAAGTTGGCCTGATTTATATTCTTCCCTGAAGATAACACTAATTAAAATTATGTATAATTTCTTTTTCTTTTTTCCCCTTTTCTGTTTGTTAATTTTGTGCATCTGTACCAACAGAACAAAGTCGGTATATCATTCTGGGGTAACACTTTAGTTTAGGGAACACATATTCACTATTAACTATGACTTTTGCCTCAATAAACTCTTAATTTACTGCATATTAATAGTTAGTAAGGTAGTTGTTGTAGCGTTTAAGTTTAGGTATTGGGTAGGATTTAGGGATGTAGAATATGGTAATGCAGAATAAGGTATTAATATGTGCTTTATAAATACTAATAAACAGCCAATATGCAAAGCTAATAAGCAACTAGGTAAAAGTGAGAATTGTTCCCCATACTAAAGTGTTACTCATTCTGGTTACATATCATTAATTTCAGAGACCTTTCAACCTGCTCTCCTTGCTGCCTTAGGTAACCTGAAGGCTGCACTCAATGCAGGACTCAATGCTTAATGTCTGTACGCAGCATAAAGCGAGGGCCAAAAAACCTGTCAGGGAAACAGAAACTAGCACAAGACATGAAGATGACATGTTCTGACAAAGTAACTTCAGTATGTATTTTTGATTTAGTGAAACAAGTGTTAGTGGATGCGGTCAGTCCTCTAGCTCTTCTTGCCTTTGACTCTCTGTTGAATGAAACTGCTGCCTCCTTAAATTCTGCAGTTTTTCCAGTACAAAACAGCAGCCAAGAATATGGTGATTGGATTTTACACTCAAATGACAGCATGATTAACCAATAAGTACTGCTATGTGCCAAACATCCACGAGCTGTGAAGGTAGAACCGTACCTTACTGCTTATCTGCATGGACGGTAACTGAGCCATTTGAAAGTGTTTTAACCTTTGGTGATAGATAACACTTTCTCTCACACACAAGTCAGTTCTCATCTTAACCTGTTAATCTATTTGTGTGGTCATTTCACTGGAGATGAACTGATAGTGATGAGTGAATTGACCCCGACATGCCCCTCAACACACACAGACACACACTCCTCTGCCCCTTTTTTTTTTTTTTTTTTTTTTTTTTTCTTTCCTGACATCTGCAGAGGTCAGATCTCTTTCTGGCAAAACAGGTTTATCTTCAATGGAGGCGTGGTGGAGCGAAGGAGCTGGGTGGGTCGGGGGTGAGGAGTTAGCCAATATGTTTGTCAGTAAAAGTATAATCCTATAATTATATCAATTAATTAAAAGCGATGATTTTATAAAATAATTTCGAAAAATAAAATTCTACAAAAAAGCACTGCCTTTGGTGTTTGAGTTTTGGGTAAAACATGAGCTTAAACTCACATGATTTTTCAGTAAATAAGTGGTTTCAGTAGAAAACTCATTATGACGGTTAATGAAAATGTTTTGCATTAACCGGCTCATTCTCCACCTTATTAAGGGTCAAGCACCGAAGGTGCGTAGGCACCTATTGTATCTGTAGGCGTTCTTTTTTTTTTCTTTCTTTTTCTTTTCGAAACTTGGTATGGGTCATCAGCACAATGCCCTGAAGGAGCCTGAGAAGTTTCGGACCAGCGCCACCTAGTGTAGAATTTTTTTTTTCCATATGCTTATAACTTTTGATGTGACTAACTTATTTTCACGGGAGTCATATCCTTAGACTCCTTAGCCGAGTCCAACGATACCAAACTTGCTAGGTTCCGACTTACGATTTGTGCGGCGTGGTGATTTAGCGCTTAAAAAACAATTGCGAACATCTTCGAAACCGTTAGTCAGATCAAGACGAAACCAGCGTAGGAAACACGGAACCTAAGCTGGTTAACTAAATGTTCATGCCCTGATGTCAAAATTTTGATAGGAAGTGGCAAAAAAATTAAAACAAAGCCGTCCATGGGTCATTTTTTATGATCTCTTACATGTAAATGTCTATAACTCCAATACGAAATTAGATATTTGCACCAAATTTGACACACATATGTATGGGGTCACCCTGAGGACACACACAAAAAAAAAAAATTGGTGGATTATGCCTCTTGGTGGTGCTATAATGGAACAAAACATTAAATTTCCATGAACTACAATACAGTATTATGATATAAAATGCTATATTATACGAATGCATTGATGTACCATTACGAAACTCAGGATGTGCCATAGGCACCATGCTCTGAAGGTACACAAGAGGTTTTGAGATAGCGCCTCCTTGTGGTCAAGTTTTATAATGACATTTTTTTTTTTTTAAATGCTAATAGCTTTATATAAATGTGGCCTGTTATAATGAAACTGGTCTTATTAGATTCCGTGGGTCATGCTGAGAACATTGATGCCAATTTTGCCATAGTCAGCATAACTAAGTCTCCACTACTTTGATTTTCTTTAAAATCACACTTTTTTAAACTCCTCCTAGACCATTGGTCCAATTTTCACCAAAATCGAATCGTATCATCTTCAGACCATGCCGGCAAAAACTTATGGATTTCATGTTGACGGACATAATCATTTTCCTATACATCAGCAATGAATTAGAGGCATGATGCCAAAATGACTCTTGAGTCTGTATCTCTGCAATGCTTTGACATATTGACACCAAACTTTGTGTCATTGTCACCTCACTCAGACCAGACCACTTTAATTTGGTCACAGCACCACCTATTGGTCGAAAGTGATGAACCAGTAAATCCTCATTTTTTATCATTTTTCAGCTCTTTTGCCTAAAATGTTCTTAATAGATTCTTAATTGCTCACTGTTGCAGTTGGTCTGATGCTCACAGCCATGTTGGCTGGTTTATTGTGCCGTTTTTGTGCTTGGCCCCATAATTGCTGCTTGCAGCTATATTTTTCAATATATGTTTGTAATTTGAAAGTGGCAGGCTTCCGGTGTCATCTCATTCCAGCTTTTTTAGCTGTAAACATCAGCTTGTTATGCTGCTTGATATTGCAGACTGGCATTTCTTATTATGTTATTTAATGCATTGTCATAATTATAAATACACTGGTTTGTAGCTCAAAAAGGTTTACCATTTACTGCACTCTGTTATTCTTCTAGTTATTTACCTAAACCGGCTAATAAATCAGAAGTCTTGTACATCCACAGAAAATAGCTTACTTGTTGAAAGATAAGGTGGATAATTGGGGGTACATTTCACATCAACAAAAAGTGCAGAAACGATATGCTTTCTCAATAAAACGTTTTATCAATGTAACATCTGAGGCCTTTTTACACTTGGTATTAAGATGTGTTTTGGTTTCAAATGTTTTGAGTTTGGCCCATTTTAACCACATCCAGAGGTAGTCAAAAACACATTCGACCAGATTGTTTTCATAGTGTAAATGCTCATGTGGTCACATGCTTTCGAACAGACACAAAAGATCACCTGCTGACATAATGCATAAACATTATGGAAAGCGTGGTTGCTAGACGGGATTTAAACTTTGTCGGTTGAAGACCCAAGTTTGGTTTGAGGATGAAAAATGTACCAAGCACAATGTTCTCTCACCATTCCTGATTTCTATTGCCAGAAACATGACAACTGCACTGAAATAAAATCAATAAAATAAACACACTGTAGGTTGTTGTCAACAACATGTCCAAGTCAAACTTTTTTTTTTTTTTTAATCATAAAGCTAAAATCTATGTGAATGTATAACGTATATTTTATGCGCCATGACTGGTCACCATTAATTTGTTCACTATTTTTAATCACCTTTCTGCTTTTATTACTTCATCTAAATAGTGGTATAACAAATAAATTATAAGAGTTGATGGATACAATAGTGTACACAAAAATCGGTATACAAAATCATTGAAAACCAAGTATGAAATATTTTTTTTTTTATAAATAAATTCTACAATTTAATATTTTAAATGAGGCTTATATATATATATATATATATATATATATATATATATATATATATATATATATATATATATATATCTCACAGAGAGCAGATCTTGACAGGTTAACATACAGATTAATTGCACAGATTTTTTACTCATAATTTTTTTTAGATCTTTATGTTCAATTCTTAAATTTATTGCCCAGATTATTCTTGGGAAAATGTGACAAGCCTTTGTCAATGAAATAAATATTTTGAACACAGAAAACATCAATTATCCACAAAGTACAGAACAAGTTGTACAGCATACTGTGTTGCCAGTGTGACTACATTTTTTCAATGGAGAACAAAGAATGTGCACACAGAAAAATCAAGGTAAAGGAATGTACCTAAGAGTACAAATGCTTTGTTGCCCCAGCTGTACCCAGAAACGTACCTCTGAACACTGGTACATTTTTGTACCTTCTTGTTTGTACCCCTAAAAGAACAATTTTGCACCCCTAATGACAGAAAGGGTACATTTTTGTACCTTCTTGTTTGTACCTCTAAAAGAACAATTTTGCACCCCAATGATAGAAATGTACCTTTAGGTTATGGTTTAAAAGTACACAAACAGAACAGAACAAAACAGAGGCAATGCATTTTTACAATTTATTTTTAATCACAAAAGTAACAATTCTAAGTATAAAGTACAGAACATTCTCAATTCAGTTTTATAACTCTCATACTGGATATTCTGTACCCAACATTAACAAAATTCAATTAACATGTAGAATGTTTCAGTTCCTTCACAACGGACAATATCATGCCCAATGAACAGTTAATTAATCAGTTAAATGCTGAACACATAGGTAGTGCATGTTTTACAAGCGTTTAAACATAATGTAACAATTCTTGGAGTATAAAATACAAAACATTAGCAACTCAATTGTAATTCATATACTGGATATTCTGTATTAAACCTGAACATGTTCAATGCATTACAATTCCTTCAGAGTGTAAATACAGAACTGAGAGCATCAGGCCCAATGAGCAGTTCATAAATCAGTTTTAAATACTAAACTCTCAAGCATTTTAACACATATCCTCAAACTTTTGCAGACTTTTTTTTTTTTTTTTTACTTTTGTCCCTCTTTAGACCAACCATCCGCTATCAGCATGTCAACTTGTATTTTGGGCATTAAACATCATATCCGGCAAATCTGTACAGAACTTGTAAAAAGACAATTCACCCAAAAACTTAAAATTCTGTAATTTACTCACACGCATGTTGTTCCAAACCTGAATGAATTCTCTCTTCATTTGAACACAAAAGATATTTTGAAGAATGTTGGTAACCAGACAGTTGATGGTAGCGAGTTGGTAATCAACTGTCTGGTTACCAACATCCTTCAAAATATCTTCTGTGTTCAACTGAAGAAAGAATTCATGTCGGTTTGGAACAACATGAGGGTGAGTAAATGACAAGTTTAATTTTTGGCAACAGTTCTCTCTTGAATACTTGTACACTAAGCATCCTGTTCATATGACCTTGCCAAAGATCAGCAAGCATTTATACAAAATGTCTCAGTCCAACATACAGATTATCAACTGTATGTGTCAAGCGATGTGTGATCCAACTCATCTCCAGGTTTGAGCAAAATCCAGTCACTGTCTACTCTTACACAATATGCATGAAAATGTGAATCAAAGGACAATGGAAGCAAGATCTTACTGCAAAGCATGTGGTATCAAAGTTAAGAATGTATTTAATCCGTCCAAACAGTCACTTTGCTAGTGAAACTCACAATATATGTAATTTGCTTTACAACATTGCAAAATGTGTGTGAAAGTAGAATATTTTTCTACATTCAGTTAAGGGCTGGGCTTATCCTCTTGCCATCCATCTTCAGAGAAAAGTTCGAACACAACATTTCTATGAGAGAGGTAGGCTTCAGAAATATCTTCAGGTGTGGTGGATATGCAATGTTGAAACAAATACATACAGAGGCTGTCATGAAGGCTTCGTCAAGGCTGGTGCACTGGCACACAACTATTTCATCTACCGTCACCACACTGCGATTGGAAAATGGCAATCATTCGAAGAATACGTTCATCAGTTGAATGGTTGGAAAGGGTGTAGCAGGGTCCCCGTACATAAAAAGAAAAAACAAAAAGAAAACAGATTTTCAAATGCAAAATAAACAGCTGGAGAAATCTAAAAAAAAAAAAAAAGCTATGGCATAAATGAAGCACATCTACAGGAGACAGAAAAGTCCCAATCTTTTTCTGTTCATGTATTAACATGAGGTCCACCAGTCAGCATTGCAGGATAATTCAGAAGCTCACCTCTTTCATAGTAATGTAGTGTTCAAGCTCCTCTCTGAAGACAGATGGCAAGAAGATAAGCCCAGCCCTCAAGTCAATTCCTGCAATGTGGAAAAACATCCTACTTTCATAATCACATATTTTGCAATGTGGTAAAGCAAATTACATATATTGTGAGTTTCACTAGCAAAGTGACTATCTCTACCTGGTAGATCTTCAGCCAGGGCATCCTGTCTTGTTTCAGTGTACTGTTTTGCTTGGGGGGGATTTTGCCTTGGCAAGTTTCAGCACATTTGGCAGAACTCTAGCGAAGCCCTTTCTGAAATGATTCGGTCAATCTCATCAAAAAAAAAAAAAACCTGTAGAATGTGAAGACATGATTAACAGTCAGTGCATCACTGAAAGCAATTTTATTTAATAAAATGCTGTTAGGTTTCTATACTGTAGCCTTTACAGATATATTTTCAAAAATGTTTATTTTATGTGACAGCAATTGACATGTCTTCAATTTCACAATTTCCAAAATCATAATAGATTGCCTCCTTGTAACATTCAGGTGTTTTCAATACTCACTCCAGCAGGCGTTTTTAAGTGTGGGTACTTTTTGACTACATCCTCCACAGACATTCCTTCCATGATTTCTCAACGTCTCGGTTTCCAGGAGAATGTTCGTGCCATGCGGTTTTTGACAGTCGAGATGTCTGGATGAGTCTTCGGATACTCAATTTGTAGAACGTTCACATGGGCCTCAACAGATGTTGAATCCTCCCCAACACTAGTTTCCTTTGTCAAAACAACAGAAACAGATAATGCTTAGACTGTGACAGATAATGACAGAGACAGATATGTGAAAAGTCTGCACTCATTGAACAAGATGTTTTAGATTAAAAAAAAAAAAAATAAATAAATAAAAAATACACTGAACTGCATGAACAATGAGACCTAATGTTCAGTCAAAGAGTGAAGTGTATGCAAAAAATATTTAAATGTCTCTATTATCTGCCTTACATTGTCCTGCACTAAGTGAAACGCAAAAGTGATTAAAAGTTGAAAAATAAATTATGCATATAACAGTAGGCTTACATATGCTACACTAGCTGGCTTTCAACATAAACTTTAGGATGCACTGGTGGATCTAGACTGCTTTGTATGGCCGAACTTCTTCAGCTTTCTGACTTCACTGTCACTGACAAGTGGTGCATGTTCTGCTTTAAATTTGCAAGTCTTTAGAGACATGTGCCAGGTGTGCTAGTAATAAAATTAGTTGCAGAACAGCTCATCGCACTCAATTTTTAAATTTAAGAGTGTGTTCATGACCAATAATATTTAAATAGTTAACGTTACTAATATTTACCATAATTCCGATAGCACGTGAAGGCAGCAGAAAAACGCTGAGCTCTTGCGCAAGACGCTGCAAAAGACGCAAGACGTGATAGTCTAGCCTAGAAAATATTTTTAATTAAGAAAGAACATTTATGGGTCATGTAAGATTTTGTTGCCGAATTGAAAAATGTTGTTAAATTTGAGCAGATTTCATATTCCACAGCAGACGGCGCGAAGCGGGAAAAATGGGTTTCACTACCCAAGTCTGCAGGGGCTAAATGGCGATGGCAACTGGAAGCATTTTACACAGCTTAATTGACTAAATAAACAAAATAACTCTAAAATAACTATGTGCATAACCCAACTAGAAACAAGCCATAACGTGCTTAGTGTAGTTAACGATAGCTTAAGTTATGCTTGTAAACATTATCAATAGCTAACAGTAGGGAGAGTGGGGTAAAGTGAGACATTTTTTACATTTGCTCCCCTCTAAGTGAGTTAAAATTATATATCAGTAAAATGTACACATTTCCCATTAATTCAGGATGTTTCCTAGCCATAGAAATTATCAGAATGTATTCAGGATGAAGGTCAGTGAAAATATGATTGTTTTTTAAAAAGTCATCTTGTGTCTCACTTTACCCCAGCTTAGGGGTAAACTGAGACAGACCAGAGAAATCAAGGGGGTAAAGTGAACCAGCTGGGGGTAAACTGATCCACTTACTTTTTCCACTCTGAAACTACCATAACAACACATGTTGTAACAGTTAGAATCCTGACAGCTAGCTTGACAACCACACATTCCAGAACTAATGTCGGACTATTAACAGAATCATGGGGATTGGTCAGTTAAGCATTTTTTTTTCTAAACACTTGAAAGTAACTCTGAACAAAATCAAATACAGCATAATATAATTCAAAATATTTTAATTAACATCCAAATGATAGATAGAACCAGTTACAGTAGATTAGAACACAGTCCGGGGGTCAAAACACAGGACCCATAAGGTGATGATACACGGGGCAACTTTTTGAGCAATGTTGCTGGGCAATGTTGCTGGGCAATGTTGCCGTCAATGGGCAACCTGATGAGACACAGGGCAACTAATTAGGGCAACAGACAGTTGGCAGCAACTAATCAGAGAGGAGCAAATCTATTGCCAACTCAATAAATACATTATTATAAACACTTGTTAGGCACTTTATTTCAACTTTTCAAATATTTTCTTCATTTTTATTAAAAATAAATGCCTTTCCGATCTGATTTGTGACAGGAAAAGGGAGAAGAGCGAGTTCAGCAAAAGGCAGATTCGAACCCGCATCGATTGCATCAAAAGCCATTCATGTGTTAAACGCCCTAGTGCCTACACTACTACAACCGTTAAACAGACCCGTCTTTTTAGTATTTAACTGAAATCATTCAATGGCTTCATTACAGCATACACACATTACTTCGGACAGTTGTTGGTATTTTAAGCAATATATGAGGTAAATTCCATGTTTTGGGTTGACGCATGACAACTTACTAGCGTAAAAAGATCAAAGTTCACACTCCTTTTCTCCGCTCCACTGCCGCTGAGGGGCCGCCATCTTGTTTGAATTTTTCTGAAATCTCCGAACCGGTCACGTGATCGGCTGCTACCATTCTGATTGGAGGATCTCAAAAAATTGCCTACGACCAATCTAACGTATCCAGATATATATTTGTTGCTCATTCTCAGTGGGAAAGTGCCCAAGCAACGTTGCTCGGCAACATTGCCCGGCAACATTGCTCAAAAAGTTGCCCCATGTATCATCAACTTTAGGGTGCGTTCACACTTGTCATGTTTGGTTCGATTAAAATGAACCCTGGTGCAATTGCTCTGTCTGATTGCTCTGTCATTTGAACATGTGTGAACGCTGCCATCCGAACCCTGGTGCGCACCAAACAAGCGGACCGAGACCGCTGAAAAGATGGGTCTCGGTCCGCTTCCAAACGATCTCTGGTGCGATTCGAATGATATATGAACGCAACACGGACCAAAGACATGTAAACACACCAAAAACAGGAAGATGAGACCCTAAATAGGACAGAATCCTCACCCATGTTGGTTTTTCTTGTCATAGTAGCGAGTTTGCCCATCACAGGCATCAGATGCGCATCTCCATGCAGATCGTTTGCGTTTGACGGATGGATTCCCGCCGCTGTTTTACTCCTTTGCACATTTTATAAGCTCTTCATGAGTTCCCAGCTGGCCAAAATACCATCAAATGCAGGCTACACACACACAACGAGCGCATTTACCTCAGCACACAGCATTGTTTTGGATGTTCGGTAAGTTCCATCTCAAAATAGGCAATACGTCAAAATCCGATCAATCAGGTTGTGAATGTATCCCTATGCCTTAAGGTTCGGTATCTTTTGGTTCGGTGATAAAATTGCTAATCTGAACGCTAATCGGACCAGGACTAAATATTTTTTCTTCTTCTTTGGTCCGGACAAAATATAACCAAACGAAACGAACTACAAGTGTGAACGCACCCTTAGAGCCAGCTAGTGTCTGGAGGTCAGAGCAAAGCACAATCAGAACCAGCTAGAACAGCCTGGGACTCAGAACACAGGACTAGACCCACATGTATTAGAACATCAGCCTACTGTCATACTCTACAACTAGGCCTACTCTACATTCCAGCCCTGAAGGTTACAGGGAAAGATGAGGAGTTGCTCTCTCCGTGTGGTTCCTCCAGGCCTTTTAGGTTGAGGCAGCTTCTTCACCACATCACTTTTAGGAACAAGTGCCACATCATTCTCTTCGAGGGGTGTTTTGCTCCAGGTTGCCTTCAGGGTGTTTTGCCTTGGCATGATGGCTTTTCTACAATGTTTATGACATTAAAAATAAAACATATGTAATGTAATATTACATTAAAATATGTTTAAGACTAAACTTAACTTGTGCCTCATGTCTCACTTTACCCCACCACCACATTTTAGAAAAAAACGATCTCTCTTAGCAATTCAGGCTAATCTTCAGCTAGCTTCATCACATGGTTTTATATGTTGGTAGTTCATCAACATGTATGATATAAGTTTTTCTACCTGAATCAGTTTGCTTTGGCACAACAGTTGATTAAGTTGACCGCAAGAAAATTTACTTTTACATGCAAAAAAAAAATATTTTTGTGAAAAAAACATGCTTAGCACAGCACCATGAGGTCCTCTCCTTCATGGCCAAGGGGAAATGGGAGGGGCTTGAAAACATAATTGTCACATGGCCACAAATGCGTTCCATTGCCTAGATACAGGGGATGTCTCACATTACCCCATTCTCCCCATGAACAGAAAAAAAATCAAGATTCGGTTGCTTACCCCTGAATTTCCTCGACTCTTCTTCGTTAATCTGTATTCCAGCTTCAAATATTTTCTGAATTGGTTCATCCGTGGAAAAACTCGACAAAGATGGACAAATAACCGAGATTTTCGTTCATTTCAGGCATGGGAGAAAAAGTGCATTGTGCAACGCAATGGCAAATAGATATCGCGCTCGCGCCTTCAAAATAGAAGAGCCAATGGCTGATTGGTAAAGTCATTGCGTCATCTCAGCAGCCGTTAAAAGCTCCGGTTTCTATGGAAACATTGTTCTTTCAAAATAATGACGTGAGAGATAAACCTGTGAGATAAACCCTTTCCACAAAGTAATGCATTTTACTACTTCTTTTTTTTTTTTTTTTTTTTTTTGGTAAGTATTCACACAAAATTACCAGAAAGAGTTAAAAAAAAAAGAGAAAAAGAGGCCATATTCTTGGTATTTGAATAGACCTGGATATCATTATCCTACACTGATATGATATTGTAAATATCTCCAGTTATAATTTGCATAAAAACAATACAATATAAAAACTAGCTGAAATCCCAGCTGAGTAATTATTGGATGGAAATTTACCAGTGGCCTTTTTTTTACTTTAATAAACATCTCTCTTAAATGAAGATTTTGTGATCTCTGATTTGCTGCATAATGTACCTAGCTTGTTAAAAGTACAATTATGTACCCTTTACTGTCAGAACTAATTTTGTACCTTTAAATTAAAACAAAAGCATCAAATTTGTCACCTTAAGGACCATTTTCTGTACCTTACAGTGTACTTTCGTGGCAAATGTACCTTTAGGTACAGAAACGATTGCCTCAGGTTACTCATGTAACCATGGTTCCCTGAGAACAGGGAACTTCAACTCTGCGCTAGACTGCGCTATGGGGAACAGTCACTCGTGACAGGTGTTCGAAATGCCAAGAATCACACAACTCCAATCCTATTGGCCGGCGACAGCCTATGACGTCAAACGGCGCAAACCGTGACGTATAAAGGGAGCGCCTGAGGAAGCAGTCAACACCTTCTCGTCTTTGAGGGACTGTTAAGCAGGCATCCCGAAGCATGGCAGGGAAGCGCAGAGTTGAAGTTCCCTGTTCTCAGGGAACCATGGTTCTACCAGAAAGACTCGGTAAGCAAAGAAACGTTTGAATACAATTTATTCAACAGTATGAATGTAAATATCAAATAAATGATAAAGTTCTTTGGCGTAGGCCCCGTCCATAGTACAATCCGGAGGGTAGCAGACGTTTGCAGATCCTGCCTGAAAATGAAGGCAGGGGCGGAGCCTACCCCCAAAAGAACTGGGAATGTGAATGAAATACGCACCAGTTGGAGGATTCTTTGAATACGTTCCTACATATTACCAAAGAGAAAGAGATAATGAATGCACAGACATAAATGAATGTTTAATCATGAACAGAAAGAATCATTATGTCACAGCTTTAATGATGTCAAGAATGCCGCATAGCCCATAACATTGCCACATTAGGTCGAGCATGAAAGCCAAGTAGGCCGATAGGCCAGCGTATAAACATGCCATGTAGATCATGTATGATGCCACGACAGGCCATAGTGAGGGGAAGACAGAGTGGATGAATGAGATACCCCGATATGCCGAATAAAGCAAGTCATATAGATGTAAATAGTAGGAATAGAAACTGACACCGTAACAGGTAGTTTGTCTCAATAGGATACTTACCACGGAAGATTTAAATATAGGATTTTATGATAAGCTATAACCTTACCTAATGCTTGTTATAAACATAACCTTGGTAATCCTAGATTAACAAAAGAATACCAGTGATGTGAATAGTGATTTGATGCTATGGTCAGAAAGACAAGTTAGTCTGCGATACTAGAGGACTGCATATGAGGACCATGGTCCATAGAGATAGCGTTCACTTGACCCTGAGTGAGTATAGGGAAATCATAACGAGTGATATTAAATCGTATGAAAACACCACCACCAGTAGTTTGCATTAGTAACGTACTAGTATTAAATTATGACGAATAAATGGCATACGTAATGAATAATATTGACTGATAAGGATATGGTCTTTACATGTAAAGACCGCAAAGGTCCTGTACCTTGAAAAGTCAATATAGGCCAAATTCGAGAAGACCTTGGAGTTACATAAAACAGACTTACCTGGTGGCCATGACAGGTTTTAATTATATGAAGAGCTAAGACAGGCCTTTGTGTAGAACCACAACATGCCATTTGATGCAAAAATGAAAACCATTTAATGTGAGGTAATGAGCCATTTGATGTGATGGCAACGATATGCCCAATGGCAACTATATGGCCGATGGCAACGATATGCCCGATGGCAACGATATGCCCGATGCAAACAATTTGCCCGATGGCAACGATATGCCCGATGGCAACGATATGCCCGATGGCCGATGGCAACGATTTGCCCGATGGCAACGATATGCCCGATGGCCGATGGCAACGATATGCCCGATGGCAACGATATGCCCGATGGCCACGATTTGCCCGATGGCCGACGGCAACGATAAGCCTGATGACGACGACCTGTCATGATGGCCATTATATTAAACCTTTAATGTTATAGCAGCAATATTCCATGTAGCTAAAAGTTATGATTGCCATCAAATGTGAATGCAATGAGAGGCCATACAATGTAAGGTAATGATAGGCGATTTTATGAGATGACAACAGTAAGCCTGATAACAACAATATACCTATAATGCTAAGAGTCAAAACAATAATAGGCAATTTAGTATGATACTTCGATATATTCTATGTACCGCAAAAGTCATGGGACCATTCCAAGCAAAGCAACAATGTGCTATGTTACACGAAACCATGATTAGGCTGTTATAAGTAAAGGCCACGAAAGGCCCATAATGAATACTGATTAAATGTCACGATAAGCCAATGATATAAAAGGTACACATTTGTGAAGACCGAAGCTGAAAATATATATGATAAAGTAGAAAACAATGACACCATCGCTAGTAACTAGCAACCAATAATCGACGTAATGCGATTACAATGAGTGAATGAGCATGAGTCATTTTAAGTAAATAATGAAAAGGTATATATGTTTTCTATAGGAAAGACTCATTCAACATGCTTAGGCGTGACTCCCGCTCACGGCTAGATAGAACTAAGCAGAGAGAACTTTGTCTAACTGTCAGAACCTGCTAAGAGAACCCCCAAAGAAATTAAGTTTGACATGACATAAGTACTTAATGCATGGGGCAGATAAAGATTGAGAAACCTTGTTGTACAATGCCCTTGCAAAAGGGAAGCACTTTACTTGACAATGCTGAACCTGGCTGAAGCTAGCAAACCTTTTCAAAAGTATAACACCATGAGCATCGTTGTTCAATACCTTAGTAAAGAGAAAAGAGATATTCGGGAGTGCCCTGCACAGAAGGGGCACAATGAGCACAAGTGAAATGCTTATGACCAGGCGGGTGCGGAGTAACCTACGGAGCACAGTAACTGTGATGTCGATGTGTAGTAGGCAGCACAATATATAACTTAAGATATGTCGCGATGTGCGCATCCACAAGTCATGAAGCAAGAATAGTATAGTTGCACATGTTTAGGTCCTGTCAGTTTACGCGCTATTCTGTGTGCGCACACGTTAAAGACGAATTGCTTTCACTATGCATCCATTTTTGCCTGGATAGACACGTACATGCAGATTTATGTCAAATGTCCTTGTACACCGTGCATATGGCTTAGGTAACGTGAAGAAGAAACTGATGTGTATCATTATAGGGGTTCCACACATTCGATCTTAACTTACAGCAGGCTTGCTGCTGTCTGTGTATCATGCATGTTAACCAACAAAGTACAGAGAAATAACTTTGCAGCTTTAGAGATGATATGCAAGATAAAATGATAATTTTTTTTTTTTTTTTTTAAAGAACTGCAATTCTGCATTATCCCTGGATTCTTATTGTACTGCGAAGTAATAAGTCCCTTTAAGACAGTCATTTCACTCGGTGGCCATCTTTGAAACACCTCTCGGGCCGTTTCTCGATTCCAAGAACGCAGAGTTGCGGACTTGCGTTCTTGTGGAGTCCGGTCTTGCCAGCGACCTTGAAAGAACGAACTCGGAAGGACACAAGGACACAGAACGTATTGTTTAAGAATTGAGATATGCTGCAAACTTGTAGCTCAACTGACCGCCCCAGGATATTATAAGTGGCTAATGCACAATAAATCCAACATAACATCACAAACAAATGTTATAACCTATTAAAAGATTTCTTTCAAATTATTATAGACATTATTTACATATCATTTTATATCTTTTTATTTCACCGCGTGTATTTATTAAAATTAGTAGCCTTAGTGTTACATGATTTGTCAATGTTAAGATTTTTTTTTTTTTTTTTTTTCATTAAATATTCCAATAGAAATACTGCAGGCTTCCTTCAGGTTATCACTTTATTAAAATTAAGCAAAACGAACGGTTTACTTTCACAAGCAGTCACATATTTGCGAGCTTGTAGCGGGAATCTCAAAAGTGAGAATGAGACTTTAAAGCTTACAGCTTCCGTATGTCGACAGCCGCAGACCTAAATGCGCGTCTCGTGCCTCCTTTCTGAGGCACGCGTTTGACCGTTTCTATAGAAACCGGTGCTTCTAAGAGGCGCTGCTGTGACGTGATGACTTTAGCAGTCAGCGATTGGACCTTATTTGGAAGGCGGGACATATTCCGCCATATTGCGCAATACACTTTCTCCCATTCAAAACAAAACGAGTGACACGACTTGTTTTATTCTATAGTCTTTGATAGTAACCGTGGAAACAGGTATTGACAGCTGCGTGATGTCTAGTGGCACGCGGTTTCATCCAACACTATGGAACATGGCAAGCAAACTTGGAATAAGAATTGGAGCGAGGATCAACGTCAACATGGCGTTTACGAAATGCAGCAGCTTTGCGACTAACTCGACTCAACAGATGCCGCTCAAGCACATTAATAGACAGGTGAGCAAAAGTACACGAGATGAATTAATGTTATGTAGCTCAACACCATAGATGGCTCAACACGATGGAATGTTGGAATATCATGCTGTTGATCTTGCTTACGGTCAACAGACTAATAGAATAGCAGTCTACAACTTTAACACTCAAGTGCAATTTAATGTGATAGTGTAACGTTAGACCAAGTTAAACAGCGATGCGTTACCTCAGTTTTAATTCATAAAATAAACTTACCTGTATGAGTAGAATTTAAGCACTTGCAAGTAGGCCTACTTCAGTAGAATGAATTGACTCGTTCCTATTCCTGGAAATGCAGGCTGGGACTCGCGTGTGGCACTGAAATCAGTCTCTCGTTGCAATCGCGCCCGCGATTCCGCGCCGATGAGATTGTGCCTCTAGCACAGGTAAATTAAATTCATTTAAAACAGTAAAGACTATGCAGTGTTATTTACATTAATCATTTCCTGGATCTGAATACTTACCTGAAATGTGTCAAACACCCTTTATTTCATTTAAATCACCCTAAATGTTCTAGAATTAGGCTACTTTCCGAAAAGGGTTATTCAAATAATCTTAATTTGTCATATCACGATATATGACGTTAGTCGCAGAAAGATAACGCAATAACTATGGAATGAAATCGACTGTCCCTCTTTTGCACAAAGAAAATCTGGTGCACGTGCATGAAGCTGAACACACAGGACATAGACGGAGACTTTAACTGCAGAAAGTAACACGTACAGGTAATTTTTTATATACAGTATGTAAATGACATAGCCTTATTACCGCACAGGACATAAATAATGATGTTTCTGCCTCTAATGTTACAAGGGAAGTCACTCAACACTATGCGCCATGCATACCCAAGTTACAAAGCTTGTCGTTCTTTCTGCTGTTAGACAACGAGTCCAACTCCGCTTTCATGCGGATCATTACGACATGCTATGAATGTAACAATGCGAACGAGCACCGTTCCGTCTCAAATAAATGCGTGCTACTGCACTGTACGGCTCTGCTGATGTATGTAAAGAGCAAAAGAGTATGATTATACACCCAACGACATCAAAATGCATAACACGATGAAAATACTTATCACTGAGATGAAGTGGCTGTTAATGACGAGAGAATATTGAAGATTGCTTTGATGATAGCTAGGCCCTTTGATGATATTGCTGAAACGAAATTCGAAAATGGAATCCGCGGGTGGACGTGCACACTTCTGAAATTTGAGACGGTGAATACGATCACTCTCATAGTGCGACCGCTTCAATTAACGTTCAAAATAATAGGCTAATGTGAACTTAAATGACGCTACAGCATTATATCCCATCTAAAATAAACGTTTTCACATTGTAGTACATCGGGCTACCGCTAACATTGTCTGTGTGAATATTTAGATAATCACAATAATGCGTCGTGTGGAACGTCAACTGCGAACTGAACGCCGGCGATGGTATCTGCGAACACGATAGTGGGTGGGAACAGAACTTATATACTCAGGTGACGTGTAATGATTGGTTAGAATATGAGCAATGACATGCATTAGAGTCTTCCGGGTAGAACTTCCGCTAAACGCTCCCATTTACATGCGTAACCTGAGACGTTCCCTTTCGAAAGGGAACTTCAACTCTGCACTAGACTGCGCTATGGGGAACGATATACCCACGCCGCCATACTGGAGGAGAGTGCATGCCCAAAAAGTCTGGACAAACGTCCGGCAGTTCCAAGGAAAAACCGGGAGCAACTCTCCAAGGCTGTCAGTGACAGCATTCCCTACGGCCAACTGCCCAAGCTGAGCCTAAAAGAGGCCTTTCATAAAAGGCCTGCCAAGGCTGCTCAAGGCATCTGGGACCAACAACCCGTAGGAAGTGGTCACTTAAAGGGAATGTGGCCAGGGAACCAGAAGGAATCCCGGCCAGTCACTAGGGGGATAAATTCACCCTTGACACCACCAAGGAGGCTGTACTAATTTAGCGAAAGCCAAACGTAGTCTGGGCCAACCTTGTCTGACATACAGAATCTCCAATGCGAACTCCAAAAGAGGAGAGCAGGTAAGAGCGACTGCAAAAGGGCAGTAAGCAACTCAAACCCACACGCAGAGATGGGCATCCTGGAGAGCGGAACTCAGCTGAGCGCTATAAACCCTCGTACTGAGGGGAGTAAGACCACTCATCCTAGGATCTACTCAGCTTCTGATAAAGCGCTGAGTAGGCTGTGCGCTAGAGCACCCTGGTACAGGGGAGCACAAACCAGCCTGGGGCCAGTCTGAATGGGAGACTTCAGCATGCTAAGTGCACGACCAACCAAGTAATTAGGTAGCTGTGAGTGCCCACAAAACAGCCCGTCCAACACAATCCGATGAGCAGTGTACTCGGTAAAAGCACCCTTCTACTCTTTAAGCAAGAGGAGTACAACGTACGCCATCACATGCTAAAAATAATATATAACCTCAGCAGACACGTGGCATCAGCAGTGTTATCAAGCTCCAGGCAGAACAAACCGACTACAGAGGAGGTTAATGAGTCAGCCGGAGCCCTGGCCAGTCAGCGACATAAAATTCCTTTTACTGTCTTCAAAAAGAATGTAAAAGAAGCGCAAAAGGTACATGCCAGCATGTTCCCAAAGGAGGCCCAGAGGGCCTACCTGTTACACACGGCGTCAGCTAGCAGCCATTAAGAGATGGGCATCCCGGAGAGCAGAACTCAGCTAAGCGCTATAAACCCTCGTATTGAGGGGAGTATAATCCACTCATCCTAGGATCTACTCAGTGGCTGATAAAGCACTGAGGAGGCTGTGCGCTAGAAAAACCCCGGTAAAGGGAGCACAAACCAGCCTAAGGGCCGGTCTCAGCGGGAAACTTCATAGAAGTCTACAACCAATGACCAGCTTAGGGAGCTAAGCATAATTACACGGTCAACCCAGAGGGAAGTACGAAGCTCAACCTAACAGACAGACCATACTGTAGGCACATAACCACGGAGGCCGAACAAAAGGGGCCTACAACATAGCTACGAGTTCTACAATGAACTAACATCACAACACGAACCCAACACACCAGGTGGTATTCAGGATGGCCCATAAGGCCAAAGAACTGAAAACAAACCATGCTGAGCGCATGACCAACCAAGTAATTAGGTAGCTGTGAGTGCCCACAAGACAGCCCATCCAACACAATCCGACGAGCAGTGTACTCGGTAAAAGCACCCTTTCACTCTTTAAGCAAGAGGAGTACAACATACGCCAATACGCGCTAAAGAAGGCCCCGTGGGCCTATAACCTCAGCAGACACGTCAGGCTAGACAGACCGACTACAAAGGAAGGTCATTAGCCAGCCCGAGCCCCGGCCAGCCAGCGACCCTTTACCGTAAAGTAAATAAAAACTGACAGGGAAAAAGCCAGCATGCTTACAAAGGAGGCCCTTAAAACCTACCCGTCACACGCGGCGTCAGCTAGCGGCCACTAAAGTTCTAGGAGCAAAATAGAACCGAGTAACAGACAGGGTAGCTATTTAGCTCGACTAGAGCTAAAAGAAACCAAGCTCAAGGCAGCAAATGCATAAAACCAGACCAAAAGTTGGTTTTAGTACAAGAGCTCACCTCGAGAGGCAAGCCACTTCAGGGATGTACTCAGTAAAAGCACCTTTTACTCTCTAAGCGAGAGGAGTACAAAGCTAAACTCCAGCGTGACACATAGGAGGCCTGCGAAGGCCTACAACCCGTATACACGCGGCGTCAGCTAGTGGCATCATGACCCATCCATGGTGATGAGTCACACAGAAACCCACACAAAGCTGTGCCAACATGCAGACAGAAAGGAGGCCCCGACGGGGGCCTACAACCTCTATGAACACATGGCATCAACCAGTGGTAGCTTCATGACTAGAGCCAGTCCGCAGGCCAAGTACTTGAGAAACCCTCAGGTATGAGAAGTACACACTACGCCGCAGAACTCAACAAAAGGCCTAACCTAGGGCCTATTTGTACAGAGGTGGGCGCGGCCGAAGGCGGCGAGAGTCAAAACATGACTTGGAATGAGTCTAGACATAACCAGCCCAGCTGGGGCAACACAGAGGGTACAAAAAGGAGGCCTGGCCAGGCCTACTACTTTTACCACCATGCGGCGCCAGCCAGCGGACATAACATTCCAACAGGCAATGTACCTCAGTACACATATAAATGCTATCACAGACTAAGGAAGGCCGAACAGGCCTATTACCCCAGACAATGGGAGCAAAAGGCTGAGGCAGTGCTAAAAATACATGAGCAAATTCATGATCGTAACCAACAGCACCAAAAAGAAAGGCTACAATAAAGAGCCAACAATCTAACAGCAAATGCAAGACAGCTGCTGTGGTCATGATCGACTGGGAGCTAACAGAGATCATACTATTCTAACCAGAATAAGACTCTACACTCAACCTGAGTGTGCAATCCAACAGGTGATGCACTCAGTGAAACACACACTCTAACCGGGGAGTACAACAAATAACCACGTTCATAGATAGAGGCTAATCACAGCCTGCTATCACAGAAACAGGTGTTAACCTGTGGCAGCACATGAGTAAGCTCACATATGTATGTAGGGCTAAAGCTTAGAACCCAAAGCAAACATGAATGCTTTGTAATACATGCCATCCAAACAGGATAAATGTTTCACAGAACAGAACTGGAATCTGTAATGAACCCTAGAGAACGAAAGCTAGAATATTTAGCATCGTAATCTGAAACTTGAATATAATTCAAGGGGCTCATGTGAAGACATTACAAGCATGACAAAAGTTCTAAAAAGTGGGGCCTAGCAGCACTGCATAACTCATCTTCTCGAAGATAAGGGCCTACCACCTGGGAAAAACAGCACCAGGAAGGCTAATAACAGCCTATAACCTTAGCTGTTAACCTCAGCCATAGCACCTACATTTTCACATCGAAGGGGAAAAGGGCATACGGCCGCAACTCCCTCAGGAGGAGGCCAGAACTAGGAACTATACAACCTCACAGGGATAGTAATAATAAGGGTGATGTAACAAACAAACACCTAAACCTAGCTCTAGCCTAGCCGCTAGCTAAGGCCTACTGGGCCAAGCAAAGCTTGGGCTTCATTTTGAAACCTTCAAATATGAGGAGAAAATGAAGCACTGCAAGCAAACAGTGTCAGGCAGCCGATAAGCCGTCCTGTACACAAATAACTGAAGCGACGAGTGCTAACTCAAACCAAACTAAAGTATTAGCTGAGAAGCTACTCTAACATAGGAGGCTACAAAATAGCAGTCATAAAGCGGCCTGCATATTTTGAAAATTAGCCAACGTAATGCTACAGTTATTTTGCCCAAAAGAACCCCTCCTAACTTTACTGACTACATGCTCAGGAAAGCTATACAGGAAAAACAAGGTCTACACTTTTTATAAACATAAAAATATAGACCCAGCTTACCTTCCTGTGGCTCGCAGAACAATTGATCACCCATCTCACTCTCGCTTCTTCCTCCTCTCGTCTGTCTGGCTCAGATCCAAATCTGAATGGCCAGGGGGTTTTCCATGCCCTCCCGATCTCAAACACGGAGATCAGGAGAGAATGTAAAGTCTATGGGAGCTGCAACATTCATGGACAGAAAGGAACCGTTCGTCGAGCCGTCGCGCCAGCCCGCCGAAAAGCGCGTCCCAAAAACACAGAAGCTCACATACCCAGCGGCCAGAGGAGTGCTCGCTATCGGACGCAGTGACATCAAACACGAACGTCACCATCATCCAACTCACAACCTCGTCAGCCCCGGGGAAGCCAAGATAAATATAATTCTTCTCAGACTTCCCAATGAGCTCACCTGCAAGCCCTATGCTTGTAGCCACCGTATTGCCTCAGCACACACGGGGCTACAAAAACCAGGCACAGATGCAGACACCTCCTCCCTCAGGAAGAGTGTCAAACGAGAACGGAGTGTCGCAACAGGAGAGACGCTCACAGTGAATAGACAAACACACATAGACGCCGCCCTCAAGCATCGTCTATGCATTCGCTCCTCTCCAGACAGAAAAACGTCAGAAACGTGTACATCAAGTGTCAAACCCGTGGGACACGGATGAACACATGCTCCTGGACGTTTGCAGATATAAAAGGAGTAATTTCCTACCAGAGTTTGTGAAACAATGGCACGAACAAAACAGTCCCGAAAAGACGAGAAGATGTTGACTGCTTCCTCAGGCGCTCCCTTTATACGTCACGGTTCGCGCCATTCGATGTCATAGGCTGTCGCCGGCCAATAGGATTGGAGTTGTGTGATTCTTGGCATTTCGAACACCTGTCACGAGTGACGGTTCCCCATAGCGCAGTCTAGTGCAGAGTTGAAGTTCCCTTTCGAAAGGGAAACCCCTATTTTCCTGTGTGTGTATTTGACAGTAACTGTCTTAAAACCTTACACTTGGCCCTAAAGCATATTGAGGCCACAGGATACCTGATTAGTGAAACAATTAATGGTATCCAGTCATGGCACTTAAAATATACTGTTCCTTATACATTCACCAAGATTTTAACTTTATAATAAAAAATTTTAAAAAATTTTGACTTGGACATCCTATTTGTTGACAACCTACAGTGTGCTTATTTGCATTGATTTTATTTCAGTGCAGTTGTCATGTTTGTAGTGGTAATATACTTTTAAATATTACGTTAATAAAGGTGGGGCCTGTTTTTATGTTCTTGTGTGGGGCCCCAAACCCACTCATCATGAAGTTATTTCTCACTTCATCCTATAGCATTTCTCATTTAGAATTTAATGAAGAATTCATTGGGAGTATCAGCCAATTTATAATTGCTGTCTGTCTGTCTATCTATCTACAGTATCTCACAAAAGTGAGTACACCCTCACATTTCAGTAACCATTGTAGTATATCTTCTCAAGGGACAATACTATAGAAATGAAACTTTGATATATTTTAGAGTAGTCATTGTTCTGCTTGTATAGCAGTATAGATTTACTGTCCTCTGAAAATAACTTACAGCCATTATTGTCAAAATAGCTGGCAACAAAAGTGAGTACACCCTAAGTGATAACAGCTGTATGTCATTTAACCATGCAAAGCCACATGTCCTATTCATCATGTTCATGTTTTTGTCTGCTTGACATGACAATACAAATGTGTGTATCTTGTATTAGAGCAGTTCAAATTTGATATATACTGATCACTGGATGATCAACATGGCATCTCATGGCAACTCTCTGAGGATTTGAGAATTAGAATTGTTGCTCTCCACAACGATGGCCTAGGCTATAAGAAGATCGGTAACACCATGAAACTGAGTTACAGCACAGTGGCCAGGGTCATAGAGAGAGGTTTTCCAAGACCGGTTCCTCTCGGAACAGGCCAAAGAAGTTGAATCAAAGAAGTTGAGACCTTGTGCTTTGCATCAGGTTCAGAAGCTGGCTTCAAAAAACAGATGCATGAGTGCTGCCAGCATTGCTTTAGAGGTAGCAGAAGTGGAAGGTCAGCTTGTCAGTGCTCAGACCATACGCCGCACACTGCAACAAGTCGGTTTGCATGGCCGTCGTCCCAGAAGGAAGCCTCTTCTGTAGCTGTCTCACAAGAAAGCCCACAAACAGTTTGCTGAAGACAACCTGTCCAAGAGCATTGTTACGGCCCATGTCCGAGTTAACAGCTCGTTCAGAATAATAACTCCAATGAGGACATGGACCGCACACATGCAAGAGCCACAGACACGGTTGTCAATTTTCAGGACAATAAATCGCCCTCATTTAATTATAATAAAAAGAAGAATAAACAGTTCGTAAATAATATTACATACAAAAAAAATCTTAACAAAAAGAATTAACAGTAAACAGGTAGGGAAAAACAGCCAAAGAAACAAAGAACGCCTGCCTGGCTATTCTCACCGATAGATCTTACCTAGCTTCCAATAAAGCAAAAGGAGTGAGTCTTCCGGGCCTCTGCTTCCTTCACTATACTTACTACATTAATAAACAATGACCTGTTTAAGCAAATCCACTACCCGTTACTGTTAAAATTAAACATTAACCATATAAAGAAAACATATCGAACAAAACAATGAAAGATCAGGAATACAAACGAAACTACAACAAAATACAGACTAAACACCCCGGACGATAGATGCTCAAAAGGGACTGCAGCGAGAGAAATCGCAGAGAGAGAGACACCGGCGAGTCCAGCCCAGCGAGAGAGACTCCATTGACGCCATCCAGGCTTATTTATGCCGGTGACGTCATCATGCTTCCACCAATCCAGAGCTTCAACGCCACCTATGGGTCTTTAAAACAAACTACACAGCCACGTAACAAGCATGAACCCACACAGCAGGAGACTCCACCACACTGTTAACGATAGTGCCGTCTCTCTTTCACTCTCCAGATACAATACACTACTGTAAGTGTAGTCAACGTAGTAATCAATTTTATTCAGTATTTAATCAGTATTATGCATTAATATTTACCAAAAAAAATGCTGCAAATACAGTAGTTGCTGTGAATGTATTTTACATTATGGGAGCAGCCCCTCTTCTCTCCAAAATTAAACACAAAAACTGTGCTGTGTCCGCCACTCCCCAGGAAAAAAAGGCTATCATGTGTATGTAATGTAGTGTTGTAACACTCAGCCTATATAAGGCAGTTTACACAACGTAAACGGGTTCTTAATCCCTTCCTCTTAAACGTGTTTGAATAAAATACTCCACAAAATAAACAGAATAAATGTCAAACCAAAGTGTATTATACAAGAAACATCAATATACCACAACCCCAACAATAAATACAATATATATATATATATATATATATATATATATATATATATAAACAAAGATGTATGTATGTGTGTTGGAATAGTCCGTTTCAGTCCAATGTACAGTATGAGTGTATGTGTGTGGGTGCGTTGAATCGGCCTCACCGGAAAGGCTTTTAGTCCGGGAGCTCGATGTGCGTTGTCCTGTACAGGATCCAGTGAATGGTGAAATAAAACCAATTAGGTATTATTTCCACAACGGGATAACAAGTCACAGACGACGACAACGTTGTGTAGTGTAGAGCGATCGATCGCGTAATCCACTATGCCATGAATGAGAGCGTACTCTCTCGAACACCGGACAACCGGCTATTTTATCGGAAGCTGTCACAATCAGCTGTCTGACTCCATGACGTCACGGGGATTCCCTGGGTCTTCCCGACAGAAGTCTCCCGTGAGTAAAACGGGAACACAAACACATATCCGGGCAACATAACACAGGGGAAAACATATATACAAAACAGCTGTAATTATATTATAAATTAGGATAATTCACAGCAGTATAAATGTTCCCCATAATGTGGCCGCGCTACATAAATCCCCCCCCCCCCCCCTCCCCCAGCCAGCGGCATCGGAGGAGAACGTCCATAATAACGCTTGAGGTTTACCACATTTAATACGTCTGTTCTAGGTGGGTTGCCCCAGCACACAGTGTAATTTATTGGCCCTGTTTTACCCTTTATTTCAGCTGGACCCTCCCACTTGGGCGCTAGCTTGGCAGAGAACTTATTTGATGAACTAGAGAGAGGATGAGTTTTAATCCAAACCAGGTCACCCGTTTGAAACTGCGCATTTTTTCTACGGTAATTATAATACCTAGCTTGTTTGGCTTGACACTTCCTCATTCTATTTTTCACCTCCTCCACCATGATGTTTTGTCTGTCCACCAGGGAATATGCAGCTTGATCTGGTGAAGGTGGCCGATGGATTAGGCGTTCCAGTGGTCCTAGAATTTGCCTACCCATCATGAGCTCAGCAGGGGTCCTTCCTGTGGTTTCCTGTTGGGCAGTGTTGATGGCATATCGGAATTCTGGCAGCCACTGGTCCCAGGTCTGATGTTGTTGATCCACAAAAGCAGCAATCATTGTCTTTATGGTTCGGTTAAATCTCTCAGTTAGATTTGACTGTGGGTGGTAGCTCGTTGTTAGTTTCTGAACGCAACCCCATGTCTTGCACAGATCGCCCAGAAGGCTGGAAGTAAATTGTGGACCCCTATCGGACACCAGGTATTTGGGCACCCCCCATCTGGTAAATATCTCCTCCCTAAGGATTTTCACTATTTTCTGGGTCTTGCCATCTCTCAATGGAAACATTTCCACCCACTTAGTGAAGTAATCCACAATGACAAGGAGGTAAGTGTTCTGTTTTTTACTGCTGGGAAATGGTCCCATTAGGTCCACCCCTAGCATGTATCCTGGTTCTGTGATCGGTGAACTCTGCATAAATCCAGACAGTTTTGTATTGCTGGGTTTATACTTCTGGCATACCTCACAGCCTTTGACATACTGCCACACATCCTTTCTGACGGATGCCCACCATGCCACATCCAGGATTTTCAGCAGGGTTTTCAACTGTCCCAGATGGCCACCTAGGGGATTATCATGGTAATAATGCATGAAGTCAGTGGTTAACGAGGTTCCTTTATTTCTTAAAGGAACCTTGCGGTACCACACCCCCTGGTGGTCTTCAAAGGTGATGGGTTGTTCCTTGACTGATCGAGGTTTGATGCCAGACTGCACCCCCAGATAGCACCCTCTCCATCAAACGCTGGAAGGTGGCAGCGGCGTTTCTGAGTCCATACGGCATAGACTTGAATTGAAATAACCCTTTGGTGGTGATAAAAGCGGTCTTCTCTCGACTCAACTCCTCCATCTCCACCTGCCAGTACCCCGACTGTAAATCCAACGAACTAAACCAAGATGCACCTTCAAGGGACTCAAGGATGTCATGAATCAAGGGCATTGGGTAAGCGTCAGGTACAGTCTTGCTGTTTAGCTTCCTATAGTCCACACAAAACCTATATGATCCATCAGGTTTGGGACTAGGACCACCGGGGATGACCAAGGTGAGAAGGATGGCTCAATAATGCCGTCCTGCAGCATTTTATCAACATGCTCCTCTATGACCTGTTTCTTGAGAGGAGACACTCTGTATGCTCGGGATTTGAGGGGTATGTCGTCCATTAATGTAATCTTGTGTTGTACCACTGATGTCCTACCCAGGGTGTTAGAGGTGGTGAGTGGCCAAGCGGATATCAATTTCGTCATCTCTTCCTGATTGTCTGAATCCCACTGAGTGATCTTGGGGTTGAATGACGTGAGCTCAGGAAGAGTGTCAGCTGGTGGTAAGGCGTAGTATAGATTCAGCTTTGCCGCTGTAAGAGAATGAGCCTGTCCTGTAGAGGTAACTGTACCTGTTGGTATCAGTGAAGGCAAGAAAGGGTAATATGTGTATCCTCTTTCAGATTTTAACCCATACCTCCGTTGACCCACCTCCAAGACAGCACCTGTGGCACTCAGGAAATCCAGACCAGCAATAAGAGGAAAGGCGAGGTGAGTATCTTTCAGGATGTAAGTATCCATACTGCACTCTTTACCATGCCACTGAAACCTGATCTTTTGCAGGTCTCTTGACTGGTGAATTGTTCCATCCGCCATAATGAATCTCTGAGGACTGGAGTTCATTACCGCTGGTGTCTCCCCCTTCACCTGTTTCCACAGGTTCTCTTGCATTAATGTGTAAGTGCTGCCTGTGTCCAGAACCGCCCTCACTTCTCTACCATTCACCCTTATAGGCACAACCAGGAGAGAAGCCCCAGAATGGGGTTGGGCTAGGTTTACTCCGGCCAGGTTTTTGTTGAAGGTACGTTCTCCAGTTTTTTTGTATGGCTTCTCTTTGCTGCTCTGAGTGCTGACTTTTTGCCAGTAGTCTTTGGCTCCCATGCAGTCCTTCTCCACTCTTGACCCCACCTTCACCAGTTGCTCCACTGAGTGAACTGTCCCTCTCAGGCATCCTGCGACCCTGGGGTTGATGTTGTTCAAGATGCGGTTCACCAGTTCCTCCTCCAAGATCTCTGGCTTCCATTTAAGACAGAGGGCCCGGTAGTCATAAGCAAAGTCCCTCAGGCGTTGTTGTGGCTGCTGAACCAGGGTCCTCAGCTTTTCCTCCACTTCAGAGAGGTAATCATCTGAAAGAAAAGCAGCCATGAATGCCTTTTTGAAGGACTTCCAGTCCGTTACCTTCGCCTTCTCTGCCTTCCACCAGCTCAGAGCGGGTCCCTTCAGGACCGTACTTAAGGTTCCAATAAGCTCAACACAAGGAAGGGGCCTGATCTCCAGGAAGTTCTCACATTGCTCTAAGAAGTTTAGCACCTCCGAGGTCTCACAGGAGTCGCCAAAAGAGGGGAACTCATCTCAACTCAATGAAATCTTTGTCTAAAGTGAGTACTTTTTGGTTAAGGGCCAATAAATCCACTTTACATTGTGCCAGGTCTGTGTGTAATGATTGTGCCATTTCAACATTCCTTATAGCATTATCATCATCATCATCAGACTGTTCAGAATCCGAAATGTACAGTGAACTAATCATAGACGTTATTTCTGCAGCTGGATTACGCCTTGTTACAAATGGGCCTGCAGTAAAATCCATACCACTTGGTTCATTCTCATTTTGTACAATTCCATGTGTAACAGTGTCATTACTTTGCTCAACATGAACTTCAACAACTGTTTCAGTATTTGTCCTATCCATAATGCCCGTTGAAAGAAAAAGAAAGAAAGAAAAAAAACAAACAAACAAACACCTTAGTCAGGAAAATCCCCGTACGGGCCACCAATATGTAACACTCAGCCTATATAAGGCAGTTTACACAACGTAAACGGGTTCTTAATCCCTTCCTCTTAAACGTGTTTGAATAAAATACTCCACAAAATAAACAGAATAAATGTCAAACCAAAGTGTATTATACAAGAAACATCAATATACCACAACCCCAACAATAAATACAATATATATATATATATATATATATATATAAACAAAGATGTATGTATGTGTGTTGGAATAGTCCGTTTCAGTCCAATGTACAGTATGAGTGTATGTGTGTGGGTGCGTTGAATCGGCCTCACCGGAAAGGCTTTTAGTCCGGGAGCTCGATGTGCGTTGTCCTGTACAGGATCCAGTGAACGGTGAAATAAAACCAATTAGGTATTATTTCCACAACGGGATAACAAGTCACAGACGACGACAACGTTGTGTAGTGTAGAGCGATCGATCGCGTAATCCACTATGCCATGAATGAGAGCGTACTCTCTCGAACACCGGACAACCGGCTATTTTATCGGAAGCTGCCACAATCAGCTGTCTGACTCCATGACGTCACGGGGATTCCCTGGGTCTTCCCGACAGAAGTCTCGCGTGAGTAAAACGGGAACACAAACACATATCCGGGCAACATAACACAGGGGAAAACATATATACAAAACAGCTGTAATTATATTATAAATTAGGATAATCCACAGCAGTATAAATGTTCCCCATAATGTGGCCGCGCTACAGTGTCAACGTAATAATCAATGTATATTATGCGTCAATGTTTACGGATAATTACTGCAAATATAGCTACAGCTGTCTGTCCCGCTTAAAACCATTCAAACTGGTTGACGGCGTGGATTCGTTTGGAACTATTGAGAGCTACATGAACCACGTGACAGCGTGGCGGCGAGATCAAAGAGTGTCGCAACTCTCATATTTAACGGCTCTGGTTTTTCCGTGAGCGGGTATAGAAAACCCGGAGTGGATCAGGAGTGGTGTAATTACAGAATGCTAGAGTGCAGAGAGGAACGTGCTTTCGCTCCTCTCCAGGCTTTGATCACATCCCCCTCAGCAGGGAGAATACACCTCATCCTTCCTTAATTTAAGACCCGTTCAAACTAAAATTAAGACATTTATTACACTATTTGAGAAATGTAAGCATATTTACGACCTTAAAATTATTAAAAGTGAACTTAAGACATAATGACAGGGGGAGCCCTGATATTGACGGAAATCTGTCGTAGACTTGCTGCAATTAACGGAAATCCATCATAGCGATGGAGAATTTTAATCCCTGTAAACTAAAATGTGTCATACAAAACGCGAATTCATTTAAGAATAGGGGCAGACACAGTGAGAGAAACACAGAGAGAGAGATTGACGACAGGAGCAGATAGTAGAGGCTAGCAGTAAAGTTAAGACCGCGAACACAGCGGTGGTGTGTGAGTGTGTGTGCGACCGAGACGGTGCTAATACATTAGCGGGTCTAATTTACCCCACAGTCAGTGAATAAGGTAGACTTAAGATCCAAGTTAAGCTCCCGTGTCTTTCTAACCAGCTAACTTACTGACCAAAGTTGAGACTGATAGCCCTGATGCTAGCGACAACTGCTCACCTGGGCTTTCAGATAGGATGCGATGTGCTCGGCAATATTATTCATATTTTACTGCTGATTCTACATGCAGTGTTTGTCCCGATGACCAATGAAAATCTTGTTGTTAGTCCGAAAAAACTGACCGTTACCAAGATGGCTGCCGAGTGGCGGGACTGGCCTATGACGCCACTAACTGGCGAGCTTATGCACAAGCCCCTTCATAGTTCAAAGTTCTGAAAAGTCCTCTGCAATTCTAACATTTTATAATATTAATATTAAAAAACATGGCCTGACCAGCCAAAGAAAAATTCGGTAACATTCCACATTTCATCCACTTTATAATCCACTAGCAGAGGACATATACAATTTGGCGGGGGTAACATTAGCCCGTTAGCATTAGCTACCACAAATATTTTGTCAAATAAAATGGCATTTGGATAAAAACTTACCTCTGAATCTCTGGGCTTCGACGTCGGTTACTTCTATGCCTGCTTCTGATATTTTTTGAAGGACCTCCTCGGTTGAAAGCCCTGTAAGAACCATGAGTAACCGTGCTATGACTTCGTCTCAGCCAAAAGAAAGACCGCGAACTGGACGTTCTTTTAAATTGAGATTCAAGCAGCCAATCAGGGCTGGCTCTACATATTTGACACATCTTTCCACCAATCAAACGTAGTGAGCTGGCAGTCTCCGTTCCCGCTCTCCAGTAAATTAGGGATTATGTACTCAGGCTATGCAATGCAAAAATATTTCTGATGAAATACACTATAACGGTGAGAATCAGCCATTTGTGTGTTTATGTGTGTTGTTTTTCATTTACATAATCAATATAATATCATAATTTCATCAGCTGGATAATTTTATTATAATGATTTAATATCAGCAAAATGACTTACAAAACTTTTATTTCCTTTATTTCTAATGGCTTAGCAGAGGCTGTCTCTTGATATTGTACCTTAACCTTTAAAAGAAACCGTACAAAAACGTACATATATTTTTTTGACCCTCAAAAAGGTACATACATGTACCTTGAGGTCCAATAATAAGCCCTATGGGGTACGTTAGTGTAGATTGTACCTTGGGGGACAGAAATGGACTCTTACTGTACCCCTATTTCTGACAGTGTATGCTAATTGGTTTAATTTAAATATATTATTTTTTAATGTATAAAAGTCGAATTTTATTATTTTTAGTGGTAAAAATTATACCCAAAGGATTTATCAAAAAATATAAGTCTACTGAGGTGCCTCAAGTGCCAACTGCAAAATTCTTGGGAGTTTTTGTTGACGAGAATCTGAGTTGGAGGGAACAAGCTGACTACGTAAGCAGAAAAATACATAAATCTACTGGTTTAATAAGGAGGGTTAGGCATCTTATTACTACAGAGTGTCTTCTTACTTTTTCCTATAGTTTAATTTATCCGTATCTTTCATATTGTAATATAGTTTGGGCGAGCAATTTTCCTATTACTCTTCAAAAAATCTTTATCCTTCAGAAACATTTTGTTAGGATTGCAACCCGATCAAATGCATATACTTCATCTGCTTCTCTATTTCAGAAACTTCAGATTCTTACTGTTTATGATTGTAACGATACGGGACTCATGGTAAGATCCATATGCAGCTTTATTGAAGTTAGAGTGGTCGTACAGGCAGGGTCAGACAGGAGCAAACAGGAATAGCAAGGGACTGTCCAGGCAAATTTGAAGACTGTGCAATGTCCAAATATTCCGCTACATATTCCTCCAATGATTGTGTGCCCTGCGTACTCCACAACAACAGAGCAATGTCCATACCATACAAATGCTCTCCGGGAAAGCTGCTGGATCGTGGTGGCGGCGAAGTCTTCTGTAACGATACAGGACTCATGGTAAGATCCATATGCAGCTTTATTGAAGTTAGAGTGGTCGTACAGGCAGGGTCAGACAGGAGCAAACAGGAATAGCAAGGGACAGGCAGAATCGTAGTCAGGGTACAGGCAGTAGATCG
This sequence comes from Ancherythroculter nigrocauda, assembly GCA_036281575.1. NCBI lineage: Eukaryota > Metazoa > Chordata > Actinopteri > Cypriniformes > Xenocyprididae > Ancherythroculter > Ancherythroculter nigrocauda. Next base: position 8,223,601 of record VTFQ01000020.1, read on the forward strand.
AGGCAGGCAGAAATCGTTCACAGAACAGCAGACAAGGCAAGGGTCAGGACAGGCAGCAACGGGTCAATAACGGGTAACAGACAGGAACGGTAACTACAGGCAGACAGGATACAAATGCTCGGAATTGCACACAAGGTAAACAAGACTTCGCGGTGAGGTGGTGTGTGTGACAGTCCTTTATAGTCCAAGTGATGTGCAAAGCTGTATGTGGCGATAGGTGATTGGTGTGGAGTGTGAGCATGTGACTGGCTGAGGGGGATGATGGGAATTGGAGTTCGGGAAGTGACAGGAACTGACGGTGATTGTGACAATGATATTAACATTTCTCAAATTTGTGTCTTTATTTATAAGATATATTCACGTGAAGGTAACATTCCAGAGCAATTTAAGATGTATTTTAAAGTAAATTCACAGGTTCACTGTCACTTAACTTGTCAATGCTCAGATTTTCATCTTCCTAAAATTCTCACTTGTAGAGGTCAATATTCTATACGATTTAGGGGTATTAAATTATGGAAATGTTTTATTTCATCTAGCAGAAAAATGTTCTTCTTTAAAATGTTACAAAAGATGTATAAAGAAGCATTTTATTGCTGCTTTGTAACTGCTTTTTTTGTTTATTGATGTCTCATGCATTCTATATGGTTTGTTTTTTGAGTATATTATTATTATTATTATTATTATTATTATATACATGCTGTAATTAACTTGTTGCAGTTATATACATTTATATATTTATAATTTAGTTTTTTCCCACATTTTTTAATTTTCCATTTAGTTTTTTTTTTTGTTGCCCTTTGGGTTTTTTGCCTCTCCCTGCACAGTATATGGATTGTACTTTTGTTTTTTACTGTATATATTTTATATTTGTGCAAATAAACTAAACCTAAAACCTAAAAACCTAAGGGTAAGTCATTGTCGTGTTGTGATAGCTGAGGTTGGGATTCAGTCAGAGGCAGTGGTTTCACTTCCAGTTAATCGATGGCATCCACTGCATGCAGCCACCCCAGGACTGTCTGCGCAATAAGGGTCACCTCTTCATCTGTGGAATTTTCCAGTGCTTACCGCTGCCATACTTGTAGCAGTGTTCACATCTTCCCTCTGGGTTGGACTGCTCACACTGGGTGCATCGTCTGGTGTTTGCTCGAGCAGACCATAAGTTTTTGCCTGCATGGTCTGAAGATGATACAATTCGATTTTGGTGAAAATTGGACCAATGGTCTAGGAGGAGTTTAAAAAAAGAAAAACAAAGTAGTGGAGACTTAGTTATGCTGACTATGGCAAAATTGGCATCAATGTTCTCAGCATGACCCACGGAATCTAATAAGATCAGTCTCATTACAATAGGCCACATTTATATAAAGCTTTTAGCATGTTTTTTTTAAATATTTTGTTATAAATTTGACCAAAAGGAGGCACTGTCTCAAAACCTATTGTGTACCTTCAGAGCATGATGCCGATGGCACATCCTGAGTTTCGTAATGGTACATCAATGCATTCGTATAATATAGCATTTTATATCATAATACTATTATGTATTTAATGGAAATTTCATGTTTTGTTCAATTATAGTGCCAACAAGAGGCACAATCCCACCAATTTTTTATTTTTTATTTCACCATTTCCTGTCCTCAGGGTGACCCTTGTGTGTGTCAAATTTGGTGCAAATATCTCATTTCATTTCAAGTTATAAACATTTATATGTAAGAGATCATAAAAAATGACTCATGGACGACTTTGTTTTGATTTTTTTGCCACTTCCTGTCAAAATTTTGAATTTGGTCTTTGACATTTAGTTAACCAGCTTAGGTTCCGTGTTTCCTACGCTGGTTTTGTCTCGATCGGACTAGCGGTTTCGAAGATATTCGCAATCGTTTTTTAAGCGCTAAATCACCACGCCGCACAAACCGTAAGTCGAAACCTAGCAAGTTCGGCAATGATTCTAGAGTCTAAGAATATGACTCTCGTGAAAATAAGTCGACCAGATCAAAAGTTATAAGCATATGAAAAAAAATTCTCCACTAGGTGGCGCTGGTCTGAAACTTCTCAGACTCCTTTGGGGCTTTGTGCTGATGACCCATACCAAGTTTCGTAATGATATGCTAATGCGTTCGTAAAATACAGCATTTTAACACAAAATTCTAAATGGCTGACGGCCAAAATGGTCAATATGGGAAAATTGGACAACATTCAACTCGGCATGATGCCCCAAATCTAATGAGACCAAATTTATGATTTTTGAACAAATCCATCCAAAGTTATAAGCAAAAATAGCCATTTTTCGTATCTCTGGACCAGTAGGTGGTGCTGCGCCGAAACGCTGCATGTTGCCTCAGGTCATGCTTGTGATGACAGGTACCAAGGGCTTCTAGTAAACACGTCTTCTGGAGGTTGTCACTTGCTTATTTGCTTCTTTGGAGGAATACTCTGGGTTTGGGTCAAATTCCAAGCCTTTAGGTGAACTCGTAAAATGCAGTCGCACCAGCAACACAATAATTGGGATGTTTTATGTTTTAAAAACATGTTGGATGGCAAAAATAGTTCTTCTGTTGCCAAAGGCTTGTCATGTTTTCTCAAGAATTTTCTGTGCAATAACATTTAGTTTTTGTCAACATAAAGATGTAAAAAATCTGAGCAATTAATTTGTACCTGTCAATATCTGCTCTCTGTGAGGTATGTGTATATAGACTTTACTGATGTTTATTAGTTTATTTTACATGCAGTTCCTAAATGTGTAAGCCCTTTTTAATTGTATCTATAATTTATTTATAGATAATTAGGGGTTCAAGCGTGTAGTGCTGAAACCCTATTGCAATTGTTAAATTTTCCAAGGATCAGCATTCTCACTTAAATGTGATCACACAAGAGTAGTGCTTTGAAAAATTGGTCAGAGCATCGGGGCCCTGGTATCAACTGTCCCATCACTTTCTTAAAGTGTGCCTTTAGCCTCATTGTACACTATCTAACCTGATGAAAATAGATATTTATCAAATGTTATCCACATTATATTTCATCTGCAACATTGTGAACATTTGTAAAGATACATTTGTTCAACTTTTTTACACTGACACTGAGGTCCTTAGAGTGCAAAAATGTCCATGTCAAAAAACTGTCATACAAAGTTTGAAGCTTGGGAGTACAGACTTAGCTATGTTTGCTCTCATTTTAAAGAAGACCCTTAGTATATTATTGTTGAAGTAAAAAAAAAAAAAAAAAAGGTTTTAAAAAGTGAAACAAAAAATTTACAAAGATTTAAGTTCATGAAAATGATTTATGAGCACATTTTTATATATAATACATATTTTATAAATAATGCTGAATGCAAACGCTGTTAAAGTGGAGTTTTTCTCTCAAACATTACATGAACACAGACAATTTTTTATTATTATTTTTATTACACAAATACAAATTATACTCTGACATCCATATACCAACACAGCCACACAATTATAGCTGCATACTGGCATAATTTGCAGAAGCAGAAAACAGGAATAAAGCGAGTATTTTTTTTTAGACCATACCTGAGAAAATGATACCATCTGATTAAAAAAAATAAATAAATTAAAAATTAAAAATAAAAATTTAAATTTTGAAGCTATGCCAACAGAATGAAAGCCTATTAAATAGGCTGCATCAATTTTATAGTTAAATGGCACTGGGATTAAAAAATTATTTTATTGGATTTCAGGGTCCTGAGTGTAACTATTTTGTGTACCTAGTGTAAAATAGATTTATTAAAGGAAATTAGGGTGAAATATTAAAATTCTAATAAATAAATAAAAATACACACTTGTGCCAAAATTTATGCTGTTGGCATTAACACAGGCAAAATTTTCAAAAGAAAAAAAAGACAAAAATGTCCTTAATGACATAAAAGGGTTAAATTTAAAGGGGGACTCAGTGATATTTCAAATACACTGTTTGGAAGTTAGTCAGGCCGAGTCCAACAACAAACGTCTAACCAATCAGCATCAGGGGGCATATGATGTTTTAGGAGAGAGAACGAGCAAGAGGGAGATTTGAAAATAATAATAATCAAAAACTACAGAATGAGAAATGGGACACAATAAAAAAAGCTCAAAAGAATATCACTGGAATGAAGGTTTATGACTGGGCAAGCGCTTTAGGACCAGCGTTAATATTAGAAAAGCTTTCCAGTGCTGGAGAGAGCTGAGAGAGAAGGCCTGAAAACTGCTTTGATTACTTCACATGTGAGTAACACTGGGTTTTGATTGTCTGGAGCTGCTGTGCTGTTTGCGACTAACAATGAACAATTTGTATTTACTCTTGTGTACTGTATGTTAATTTTTTGTGCTTCCTTGTCGTTCGTTTATCAACTGCACTTTATTTTTCGTGAAGCATTTTGTTGCGTGTCAGCTGTGATAAACAGACATCCACTCACATTGCGTGTGTAACAGTGGCCAGATATTGAGAGTTTTGCAATTAAACCACTGCGCACTGATGACCGCTAGAGAATGAGTTGCTTAGCGTCATTGATAGTGTACTCGCCTCACATGCCAGCAGCGATCGAGCTGGGGTTCAAGACTGACTTGGAAAAGGGTGTTTAGTATTGAAGTGTGAGTTTTGGAGGCGGAGGAATGAAGAGAGGGGTAGGTGTGTTTGGGTTGATTTCAAATATCAACAATGTCCAACAGCATAGTTTAAATACCACTTACTGCACCTGTGGAGTAATTTAACTGTAATTAGTTGATTGACAGTTCAGTTTAACTTGATATTCAACAATGTTTTTGATCTGCCTGCACTGACACCATTCTGTGCAAATTGAACTGAGCTGGACGATGACATCACTGTTTTCTCGAGAGCTGCTGTATAGATAAATTAATAACTAATGGTTTTTACAAAGGAATGAATCAACACTGAACGTACTTAAGCTGGACATTGACACCATTTTCTTCTAGAGCTGCTGTACAACCAAAATTATTTTCCTGTTATCACTATAAAGCTGCTTTGACACAATCTGCATTGTAAAAAGCGCTAAATGTACGTAAGTGACAGAGCTGTCCTTTAAACATGCAACTATGACAGAGTATTATGTCCCAAAGCTTGTCTATACTCTTCAGCTCCACAATCCAAAGTAGCCTATGTACTTTTTCTTCACAAAAATGGTACATACTTTTAGGGCATAGTATAAATAGGCAAATTGTTGGTATTGTATATCTATAATTTATTTATTTTTTCACACTCTTGTTTGATTTGCACTTGGCACTGAGGCGAAGTTTACGTGCACACCTGAAAATTCTCCCGTGCGTTGAAACAGTTCTACGTATAATTACTGTACATTTCTTGGCCGCGCCTAAATGATGGCTTATGCTTTTAGCCTAAAGCCTTGGGCATAATGCAGTCTTTAAATTCATAAAACCAGTTTCAACTCAGGTCAAGAGGCCAGCTCATGGTATGCTATTTCATGCTGGAGCCTCATATTCAAAAATATACTGCAAACAAATATTGAAGCTACAGACTTTGTTATTAAACATAGTGTAAAGCCATTCAAAGAGAGATGCAGTTGTGAACACTTGTTTATTGTTTCCCAATTATAATGTAGGGATTTTAACAATTAGTTTTTATGTGGTGCAAATAAGTGTTCAGTCTTAATTTGTGAGCATCTTAAATGGGTTGTTCCAAGCAAAAGGTGACAACCCCACCCAAAACACACCCATAACACAGATATAAATTGAGACACAATAACGCTGAAAGCATGTGTTTCAAAAAGCACAGGAGAGAAGTTCTTCATTAGTTATTATTCAGAAACATCACATATTGGTAAGATTCTTTTTATCATTATTTTATTTTAATTTGATTTTGGTTTAAAGTTTTGCTAAAGCCAGGTGCACACTGTGCAATTAATAATAGTCCATTACAATTGTTTTTTGTCAGACTGTATGAGAATCTAGCGATCAATGAACTTCAGATTTTTTTTTTTTTTTTTTTTCAGAAAATGTTGTACATGTTATGCAAACTAAATATTTTTGGTCTTTTACAGAATACGTTGACAGACCAACTAAATGATGGGGAAACCTGCCCTGTTACATGTTGTAGCACTGCTGTCTCTTTTTGCCAGTAAGGCAGTCAGATATTAAATATGAAAATATTTAAAAACTCATTGATTAATGATTAAATTAATTAAATACTTTGAATTTTCAAATATATATATCAGTTTTTTATGTTAATTTGCAAAGTTTTGTCAAACATAAAATAAAATATCAACTATATAATTTATACAGATGCTCTGAAAATAACTCTGTTCTGTTTTCACTACACCAGGTGAAACAGCCAAGGCTGAAGGTAATGACAATATTATGATATTACAAATTATATTGCAGAAGTTACCAGTTAGGGTGCATTTTATACATTAGCAATATACTGTGATTTAATTAAAGGATTAGTTCACTTTCAAATTAAAATTTCCTGATAATTTACTCACCCCAATGTCATCCAAGATGTTCATGTCTTTCTTTCTTCAGTCGAAAAGAAATTAAGGTTTTTGATGAAAACATTTCAGGATTTTTCTCCATATAGTGGACTACAATGGCCTCCAAACGGTTGAAGGTCAAAATTACAGTTCCCTTTCGATACTTCACTCGTACTGCGTATGGGGAAAGGTCTCCTTTTTCCCCGTTACTGAAGCCTTTTTCAATAACGCAGTGTAACTGCATCAACTGCACAACTTGTCTATGAGTGAACCAATGACGGCGCGGCATAGCTGCGCGGCCTATGGCGACAAAGCCCGCGAATATTCCCGCCGAAATGGGCGGGGTAGCTATATAAGCAGGCGCGTCGCCATAGGATTTCAGTTCTCTCTCCTTCAGCGACGACTTCATATCGCTCTTCACTGATCTCCGGCTGAAGCCTTCGCCGCCTGGAAGAAGCTCGCCTGTGAGAAGTTCTCGCCGCCGTCGAAGAGGCTCCCGCAGCGGACTGAGCTGAGACCGCCGAACGAAGACAGCGCCGGCGCCCTCGCAGACTGCCGCTTCGTGCGCCGCTCTCGAGCCGCCCGCTTCCGGTCGCCTCTCAGCGCGTCTCCTGCCGCCATCCGGCACCGTTCAAAGAGCTTTTCCCGCGGCTTAACGCCGCTTTCTAAAAGAGCTTTCCCAGCGGCTCTCGCTGCTCTAAAAGAGCTACAATCGCCGTTTTCACGGCGGCGGCGTTGCCTCAATGCCGCACCACAACTGTGGCACATGCAGAGCCTCGCTCTGCGGATCTTCACTCTCTAGCAGCTGTTCACCGCGCCGCCCTCGTGCCGCCTTCAGCATCTAAGAGCATTCAGCTCATTCCCTGCCGTCTTCCGTCAGGTGAGTACAGAGCTTATTTTTCTACTTTCTCGCTGGCGTTTGCTTCAAATGCCGTCTCCGAACGCGTTATTTGCCGGGTCCTCCCTGCAAACCGCGTTCGTTGAGGATGCGAGCTCTCGCTCTCTCAGCTGAATTTGACATGATGCTCTCCCCTGACTTAGGCGAGATTCATGATACATTTTCTATTTGAGTGAGTTTATTTCTCCTTATCTCTATGTGCGTCGCTCGCCGGTCCCTCCCCCGCGAGCCGCGTTAATTCAGATATATGACATGTCTTTCTTCCCTAGCTTGGGTGAGAAACATGTTATATGCTTAATTTAATGGAGCATCTTTCTGCTGTTTGCACTGAGTCTTCTCTATGCGTTGTTCGCCGGTTCTGCCCGCGAGCCGCGTTTATTGAGAAATATAACATGTCACTCTCCCCCCTCTTGGGTGACACCCATGTTATAAACATTCAGTTTATATAGCAGATTTTTGCAGAAGTTAACTGAATCTCTCAGCTGAATTTGACATGATGCTCTTGACTTAGGCGAGACTCATGATACATTTTCTATTTGTGTGAGTGTATTTTTCCTTATCTCAATGCGCATCGCTCGCAAGCCGCGTCGATTGAGAAATATAACGTGACCTTCTCCCCCGACTCGGGCGAGAAACATGTTTTTATACTGTATTAATGGAGTTGATTCTGCTGTTTGCGCTGAGTTTCTCTATGCGTTGCTTGCCGGTTCCGCCCCGCAAGCCGCATTCATTGAGAAATATAACATGTCGCTCTCCCCCTGTCTCGGGTGAGACATATGTTATATATATGTATATATTTCAGTTTATGCAGCGTATTTCTGCCGAATTTGCTGAATTTCTCAGCGCATTGCTTGCCGGTTCTGCCCTGCAAGCATCCTTTGAGAAATATAACGACACTCTCACCTGTCTCAGGTGAGACCTATGTTATTTATATTCAGCATATCAGTTGACGTAGCATATTTATTCCAGTCTCTCTGCGTGTCGTTTGCCGGCCCTGCCCCTGCAAGCCACGTTCATGAGGATGTATGCGCTCACTGAAAGCAAGCTCAATGCTCACTTGTGCTCGGTGGAACTAACATGCTCATTATGCTGGACCTCTGTTCATGTGGCTTGCTGGCTCTGCCCTGCAAGCCATGTTCATTGAGGTAGAGCGGTCTCACTTCCGACACCGCTCTGTGGAATATATCTTGATGCTCTCCCCTGACTCAGGTGGGACACATGTATATTTTTCCAAGAAGCATATATCTGTTTACTGAGTTTCTCAGCGTGTCGTTTGCCGGTTTCACCCCGCAAGCCACGTTCATGAGGATGCGTGAGCATTTCTAAAAACTAGCCGGTGTGCAGGCCCCCCTTCCAGCGGCCCGCCAACCGGCGCCATTCAACCCCTTGTCACGCGGGTCTGGCAGGCCATCCCCGGAGTATCAAGTGGGTTCTGGGGATAATATCTCAAGGCTACTCGCTCCAGTTTGCTCGCAGACCCCTGCGTTTTTGCGGGGTGCTTCCCACTTCAGTAAACACGGACGACGCTCACGTCCTCCGAGCCGAAGTGATGTCTCTGTTCGAGAAGGGGCCTATAGAAATGGTCTCCCCTCAGAGAGCGATTTTACAGCCATTACTTGCTCTTTCCCTAGAGTGATGGTGGTCTTAGACCCATCTTAGACCTCAGACTCCTGAACCTTTCCCTCATGAGATGGAAGTTCAAGATGTTAACGCTGAAGCAGATCCTCGTGCAGGTTTGCCCCGGGGACTGGTTCTGCTTGCTGGACCTGAAAAATGCATACTTTCACATCCAGATAGCCCCCCATCTCAGGCGTTTCTTGAGATTCGCATTCAAAGGCGTGGCTTGCCAATATATGGTCCTTCCATTCGGGCTGTCCCTAGCTCCTCGCACTTTTACCAAGTGCATGAACGTGGCGCTTTCCCCACTGAGACAGTTGGGAATCCGGGTTCTCAATTTTCTCGACGACTGGCTCATCCTAGCCCAGTCACGAGCTGAGCTGGAGCATCACAGATCCGTGCTACTCAGCCACATGGAGTGTCTGGGTCTCAGGGTCAACTTTGCCAAGAGCTCACTGCTCCCCAGCTAACGTATAATGTTCCCGGGTGCAGTCTTTGACTCAGCCCGTATGATGGCTGTAGTATCGCCAGAGCGCGCTCTGGCCATTCAGCAGCTCGCGGCATTGGTCAGGAACAGAGCCTATCTCCCTCTGAAGTACTTCCAGAGGATGCTAGGGCTGATGGCTTCCGCCTTCCCGGTTCTGCAGCTCGGCCTTCTTCGGATGCGGCCTCTGCAATACTGGTTGAAGTTCCGGGTCCCTCCTCACGCCTGGCGGCACGGCCGCCTGCGTCTCGGGGTCAATCAGGCTTGTTTGACAGCTCTGAAACCCTGGATGAACCCTGTATGGTTCAGTCAAGGTGTACCCCTATAGGCGGTGTTCAGAAGAACAGTGCTCTCAACAGATGCACCCAACACAGGTTGGGGTGCTCTTTGCAAGGGCAGACCGGCCTTCGGCTCGTGGTCTCACGAAGAAGCCATCTGCACATCAACTGCCTCGATGTTGGCAGTGATTCGAGCCCTTCGCGCCTTTTAGACACACCTGACGGGATGCAACGTCTTAAGTCCAGTCAGACAGCATGACAATGGTGTCATACATAAATCACCAGGGTGGTCTTTCGTCCAGCCGCTTATGCGCTCTGGCGAAGCGTCTTCTGGAATGGGCATTACCGAGGTTTCAGTCGCTCAGAGTGACTCACACAACCGGGAGAAAAAACTTGGGAGCAGATATGCTATCCCGGAGCAATGTCCCCTCAGACGAGTGGATGCTCCACCCCCAGACAGTTCTCACGATCTGGGAGTTCTTCGGGAAGGCAGAGGTAGACCTCTTCGCCTCAGAAGACAACTCTCACTGCCCAATTTATTTCTCGAAGGAGGACATTGCGCTGGCTCACGTCTGGCCCAGCACCCTCCTTTACGCTTTTCCCCCGATTGCTCTGATCTTGCAGATCATCAGATGAATCAGGGAAGACAAGCACAGAGTCCTCCTGGTGGCCCTGCTCTAGAGGAGCCAAGTTTGGTCCTCAGAGCTGTTCAGGCTTTCCACGAAAGCTTTGTGGCCGATCCCCCTGAGATGGGACCTCCTCTCTCAGGCGAACAGGACGATTTGGCATCCCCAGCCAGAACTCTGGGCTCTGCACCTCTGGTCCCTCGATGGGAGCCTGCTAACCTCCCCAGGGACATGCTGAATACCATTTCTCAGGCGAGAGCTCCGTCCACAAGACGCTTCTACGCCCAGAAATGGTCAGTTTTTGATGGTTGGTGTTCTGTACGTAACATAAACCCAGTGGAGTGTGATGTATCTCCGATACTGTCTTTTCTCCAGGAGCGTTTAGAACTGGGTCGCACCCCTTCAACGCTCAAATCACAGCGTTTCACGCTCCTATCGCTGGCCAGTCAGTGGGACGAAACCTTGTGGTGCGTTTCTTGAGAGGTTCTAGGCGATTGAATCCACCTCATCCTCTCACCGTTCCCACCTGGGATCTCTCTTTGGTCCTCAGAGCTCTCAAAGGGCCTCCCTTTGAGCCACTGTTCAGCTGACCTCAGGCCCCTGACGCTCAAAACCACTCTGCTACTTGCACTAGCATCGGTTAAGTGTGTTGGTGACTGGCAGGTCCTCTCCGTGAGCCCTGCATGCCTTGAGTTCGGGCTCAACAACTCCAAGGTCGTTTTGAAACCTAGGCTACATCCCTAAGGTGCTCTTGACTCCATTCAGAGCACGGGTCATTTCCCTTTCAGTGCTTCCTCCCTCGTCGGACAAGCGAGAGCTGGAATTGCCCTGCCCCGTCAGGGCATTAAGGACCTATGTTGAGCGATCACAGCCTTTCCGGCAATCCGATCAGCTCTTTATCTGCTTTGGTGGCTGCACCAAAGGGTCTTCGGTCTCAAAGCAACGTCTTGTGTGTCGGATAGTCGATGCTATTACTCTTTGTTACTCCTCTATGGGCCTCAACTGCCCCATAGGAGTTAGAGCCCACTCCACTAGAGGAATGGCTTCCTCTTGGGCCTGGTCTAGTGGAGTTTTGATTAAAGACATCTGTGAGGCAGCCGGCTGGTCCTCGCCGTCCACTTTTGTCAGATTTTATCATTTGGATGTCCCGACCTTACAAGCTTGGTCATCTCGGTATGATCCAGCGGCCTCTATTGAGCTCCGCTTCATGCCACTCTGGGAGTTAACTCCCCTTTTGGTAGTGTAACAAGGGTTCGACAGCTCCAGCCTTCTCACTTGTCCTCTGGTTCCCTCGCGGTGTCCAAGACAAGTCCAGTCGTTCCCTGCCGTGGCACGGCGCGGTTGAATTCGTTCCCCATACGCAGTACGAGTGAAGTATCGAAAGGGAACGTACTCGGTTACTAACGTAACCTCGGTTCCCTGAGATACGGAACGAGTACTGCGTTACATGCCGTGCCACGAGGCTGCGGCTTCAGTGTCGTCGCTTCAGTCGAATGACTATCCTATGGCGACGCGCCTGCTTATATAGCTACCCCGCCCATTTCGGCGGGAATATTCGCAGGCTTTGTCGCCATAGGCCGCGCAGCTATGCCGTGCCGTCATTGGTTCAACAACTTGTCTATGAGTGAACCAGTGACGATGCAGTTACACTGCGTTATTGAAAAAGGCTTCAGTAACGGGGAAAAAGGAGACCTTTCCCCATACGCAGTACTCATTCCGTATCTCAGGGAACCGAGTTTACGTTAGTAACCGAGTACGTTTCAGTGCAGCTTCAAAGTGTTCTACGCGAGAAATAAGGGTCTTATCTAGAGAAACCATCGCTCATTTTCTAAAATTAAAATTTTATACATTTTAACCATTAATGCTCATCTTGAACTAGCTCTCTTCTTCTTCTTCTTCAGACTGCATGATTTTAGCCCCGATTTTGGCTTCTTGCGGGCTACCATTTTTAATTATAATCCCAGTCTCACGTGAGAACTCCGGTCTTGCACGTGTGATATCGCGTTGTTTCCTTGTCACATCTCGCGTGTGTTTGGTTGTGAAACATAGTTTGCGTGCCAGACAGAGTTGTCGGCGATTCTTCCTCTTGTAAAGTCATGCAGTGTGAAACCTTCTGTCGCCGATCCATCGTGCAGTGTGAACACAGCAGCGATTGAATGCTGGCCAAGATAGTCATGCAGTGTGAAAAGAACAGTGACCCGACTACTTTGAAAATCGTGCAGTCTGAACTCGGCTTAAATGTATTACTGCCCTCCTCAGGTCAAAGTTTGAACTAAATTGTCATATACAATATGCTAGTGCAAGTATATAACAATTAGTTCAAACTATATGTTCCTGTATCTAACAAATATATATTTAAAACATTTAAATCCATTTAATATTTTCATTTTCACAATCTGTGAATATATTGTATAGCCTACAGTAATTACAACTTGTCAAATGTTATTTTATGTTTTGCTTTTGGAATAGTTTATAGTTAAGATGTGTGTGGGGGAATTATTGTGTTATAGAACACTTAAACTTCTGTCCAAAACAATCCTGCACCTTGTTCAAGCCTCGTCATTAGAAACAGTGATACGTTCATTTAACATAAATGGTTTGTATTGTTACTGTACTCTGAAACCTATAACGGCTCTTTTAATAATTGATGATAATAGTTTTTTTAGAGGTTCTGCACAGCAAAAACTGCAGTGTTAAATTAACTCTCCTGGGAGTACATGTGAGACCATACTCAAGAGTGTTAAAGTGTTAAAATAAGAGTGTTAAATGAACACTGAAGTGGTGTTAAAGTTAATGAGTTAATTAAATGATTAATTGAGTGATGATTGACCATTATTGAAGACACCTGATGATAACAAGCAGAATCACCAAAGGAGAAAATCACAATTTTTAAGCCACCATCGTGGAGATGAGGGTTTGTTTTAGTTGGGCTCTTGACCCTTGACTTTTTAAAATAAAATTTTGTTTGGGCTGTTTTAACTGAGTTATAACATCCAGACAAACAAATGGAAAAAATGATCAGGTGGTGTTGGTTATGTTTTCACATAATCATTATTTGATCTGAATCACTGAACTCATTTAGAGCCCAATCTCTGAGTTAGAGTTACATTATTGATTACAGCAGCACTGTGATTCTACAGCAGAAGATCAGCTTTATCAATATAATCTGAAGGATTGTTCTGAGCAAAGAAAAAAAAAATCTTTCTCTTAGGCACACACAGACATCAAGAATCAGCCTGTGAATCTCAACAATGGTGAGAATAATAAACCATGTTGCAGTGCATTCTGGGAGCCACCAATCAAAATTCATCCATGGCTCCCATCATGCATTGCTGCATGAATAAATTATGAGCTGAATTATTTTAGTAATTTTCTTTATTCTCATATTTTATTTTGTTCCGTTTATGCGACTTTTTAGTAGCTTGTTTTCTAATATTCAGAGTTGATCTGTTGATCAGAATATGTTGCTTGTCACCGTCCTTGAGATTCAAAAGCTGATACTTGATGTCTGTGTGTGCCTAAAAGAAAGTTTTTTTTTTTTTTTTCGCTCAGAACAACTGTTTGTGAAATCCTTCAGATTATATTGATAAAGCGGATCTTGTGCTGCTGTAATCAATAATGTAAATCTAACTCAGAGATTGGGCTCTAAATGAGTTCAGATATTCAGACCAAATAATGATTATGTAAAAACATAACCAACACCACCTGACCATTTTTCCACTTGTTTGTCTGGATGTTATAACTCAGTTAAAAGAGCCCAAACAAAATTTTATTTTAAAAAGTCAAGGGACAAGAGCCCAACTAAAACAAACACTCATCTCCACGATGGTGGCTTAAAAATTGTGATCTTCTCCTTTGGTGATTCTGCTTGTTATCATCAGGTGTCTTCAATAATGCTCAATCATCACTCAATTAATCACTTAATTATTTTATTAACTTTAACACTTTTCAGTGTTCATTTAACACTCTTATTTTAACACTTTAACACTCTTGAGTATGGTCTCACATGTGCTCCCTGGAGAGTTAATTTAACACTGCAGTTTTTGCTGTGTGGGTTTTAATATGCTGATGCAATGAGATCCAGGCAGATAAGCAATACTTATGTCAGAGTTCAGATTTGAATAAGTATATCCTCCTAAACTTAGAGCCCACTCCACTAGAGGAATGGCTTCCTCTTGGGCCTGGAGTTTTGATTAAAGACATCTGTGAGGCAGCCGGCTGGTCCTCGCCGTCCACTTTTGTCAGATTTTATCATTTGGATGTCCCGACCTTACAAGCTTGTGTTTTGTTCTGATAAGAAAAGAGAAACATCTGAGGGTGTGTCTCAATCAGCTCCCTAGTTCAGTAGTCAGGGCACTGATCAGGGAGTCGGCCACATTCACTTTCATGATATATATGATTCACGACCTAGGGAGCTGATTGAGACGCAGGGTCGGTTACATAGGTAACCCTTGTTCCATTGCAACACCGACGCCCAGCAGCGGCCCTGCATTTCCGCCATTTTGTGGTGAAAGCGAGTCATCAGTCCACTAGTTTCTATAAAAAAATGTACATTAAAGCTGAAATCCAACCTGAATTATGACAACACAGAATAAAATAGTGATCATCAAATCCTTTTTACAAATTATTTTACACACTTTGTGTTTAAGTCTTCCACTTTTTTCACAAAACCTTTGCTCTCTAGAAACCCAGTCATTTTGGGTTAAAATTCTTTAAAAGGCTTATACACACTGAATTATTACCAACAAATGAAACTAAATTAAGGACAAGCATCAGAAAAATTAGGAATGTTGGACAATAAATATATGAATATAACAGCTTGATTTTGCAATGTTGTCTAATGTCCGTTAAAGCAAAAGTGTCCAAAAGTGTGAATTATGGGATAACGGAGACAGCAATGCATCATGTATTATAAGATCGTTATGTTTGTAGTGTGATCCATTAAAACATACAATATATATATTTCAATTCAGACCTAGATATTATTTCTATTACTCCACTAGGTCTGAAATATATTGTTCGCTGCAAACATGATGATCTTAAAAGTATTAATTATTAATTTACTATTAATAAATGTGTAAAGTTAAAATGGAAATACTCAATAAAGTAGGCTAACTACGTTACCTCAGATGGATGAATGGTTGGATTCCACAACTGGTAAAATAAAATAAAACATAAATAAGACAATACAACATTTACTGTAGAAGCCATAAAATTTGCTGGTGACTTAATTTAAAAAACTGTTCTATTGCGCGTCTGATTTGGCAGTGAAATTTGTCGATTTTGGGTGCGTAAGATGTGAAGGATTCTATGGTCCAGTGAGTATTTTCACCCTATAATGGCGGCCGCGCTACCGGAGCGCCATCTAGTGGCTGTTACCCAAAAAGTATCAAAGTGTCACCTCTTGGGTTCTAAGCTCTTTGTTTTCACTGAGGAGCCGAACAGGTTAGGTGGCAGCATCAGCGGGGTAAAGCGACTGTGGTGATGGGATGTACATCTCCGTTGTAGTATGTAGATATAGCCAGTGGTGTAGTCTACGTGATACGCAGGTATACGCAGTGTAATAGGAAAGCTCAAGGATTTCTGTATACCCACTTAAAAAAAAGCGTGAGGATACGTAACCATCCAATAAATCACAATAAGATTTGTGGTTTGTTGTTTTTGACGTCTCCTATTTCAAATTCTGCCCATTTTACTACGTAATTAAAAAAACATAAATACAGTTTTGGCGCTCTTTAATGTGGCGTGACTATGGTCGTGACCGCTGTAGTGCCTCATCAGTTCAAGAGAAGCGACAGCGTGAAGCGCACGTGAACTGACCCTCTCCTCCACTTCAATACTAGTTACAGCGTGAAATAAACATGAATGAACATCTGAAGGTATGTTAAAAGATACAGTACAACTTAATGAAATCCGTATCATGTCTCGTGTATTCGCGTAATTAGTGTTTCAACCTCGGAAAGACGTTAATAAAACAGCTTGTAAACAATGTCACGTAACGTCACATTTAGGCTAATGTTACCTCAGAACAAACAGTGACCATAAACTCGTTAGTCAGCTAGAAAAATGAACTCTTGAGAGTGGCATTTAGTTAAATATATGCACCATATTACATATAATCATAAATTTTAATGTTTTTCAATAGCCTAGGCTATATAATGCATGTTTGAATAAATCTGTCAAGTTGACAACCACCATTTAAATGTTTTATATTTCAAAAAACAAATTGGAGTAGAAATGATTTTAAAGTTAGTAAGGCCTATTATAACATCTCGGTTACAAAGGTAACCCTCGTTCCCTGAAGGAGGGAACGGAGACGTATGTCGGACAGACCGACGAATAGGAATCTCGCTAGAGAGGCCAATCTACTTTGAGTGTAACTAAACAAGTGTAGCAAATTAGCTCAAAATAAATATGAATAATTAATCATAACTAGTTATAATTATTAATATTTGAATCAGTTAATAAAATTAACTTAATGTAATAAAATTAATATTACAATCAATTAACCTGTTGTCCAATGAACACACAGTGTTAATTGTTTATTAATTTTAAGAAATGTTCATTTCCAGGTTATGGGAAATAACAATCTTATTCTACTAAAAGCCTGTAGTCAGGATCGACATGAATAGGGACTCCCGTATATGAGCGCAAAACACGGACAACCTTACGTGTGACATGAACAAGACTTTATTAACTAGACTAAACACTTAAACTACTCTAACATTCACACACATACATGCATACAGTTTACCAAGAGAGAGAGAGCTAAAGCAGAGTACAGGAAGCAAGAGGTTACAGCATTGTTTGACATTCAGCAGATCAACAGCCTTGCGCAAACCATCAGTTTAGTTTTAACAGGCCCTTCTTTAAAAGGGGTAAGGATACTCAATGTATCCGATAATGAGACTAAGTTTGATACTTGCATGTCTCTCCAAGTTGAATTAAAACTGTCCTGATGCAATTTGTGGAGGTTTCCGTTGAATCTTTGCTGATATTGTCTTGACGAAAGAGAACCGGTTGGATTCAGAGGATCTTTGGTGAATGGAAGGTCTAGGCCGAGGCCTGGCACAAGCTTGGGGTTCCTTAGAAGCTTCTAGCTTCTTACAGCATCATCTTGACGTCAGCATTTGTCAGTAAAAGAGAAGAAGAGGAGGAAGAGCAGGAAGAGCGAAGTTTGATCTTGTGATCAGTGAATATAAGAGGTGAAGATGTCACACCCTCTTAAGGTGTCTGAGCCAATAAGGAGTTGCCCCCTCGGAGGGAAGTTTTACGAGTCTTTGTTCTGTAGCAAGATATTAGCATAAGACACTGGATTGAATGAATGAGAAAAGAACCCTCTAAATTCTTATAATACTAATGTGTCACAGAGTTAGTAACATGTAACATAGATTACCAAATAGGAAATTAAAGTTGGAGTCCGTAGATACCAAACATGCTGCCAATGTGATCTCAGTCAACTATACATTTACAACTATGGAACATTAATACCAAAATAGTTCAAAAGAGAGAATTAATACATAGAATAAAGCCTATAAAAGGAAAGTCGTGATATGGGAAAATTGGATACATGTTTATACATTTCCCAAGTGGTTATATAGAGAATACATAGGATTAAGAGAGTTTATTTGTCCTTCTCAGAAAGAATGAGTCACTGGTCTCTGCAAAATTCTTCCTGATCGTAAAAGATCCAAGTATCTGTAACAGGACACCTAGTTCTTCCTGTAGTTTAGCTAGTTTGGGATGCTAGTTGCAGTTTTAGAGGGATGGGTTCACAGAGCTTTGATAAAGTGAGTTCATAGGTAATTCATTAAATATATTGAATAATTTTGTGTGCCTGATTAGTCCAGACGCTACACAAGCCAATGCACATTGGCATGCAATCATATACATCAGCTGCTCACCTCGCAGCGAGGGTATATAATGAGCAGCAGGTGCGTTGCATCTTCAGGTTTTCGCTGAGGAGCCGAACAGGATAGGCGGCAGCATCAGCGGGGTACAGCAACTGTGTCGACGGGACGTACGTCTCCGTTCCCTCCTTCAGGGAATGAGGGTTACCTTTGTAACCAAGATGTTCCCATTCAGTCGGTCACGTTCGACGTACATTGGACAGACTGACGAATAGGAATCCCTACCAAAGTGCCACAGGAGCTGCCCCCTTCCAGCGCTCTGTTGTAAGCCACCTGAACCCCCTTGCCTGAGGACGGTGGGACAGGGCTAACACAGAGAGAGTCGATCACTGCTGTTCCCCAAAACCCATTCAGTGAGACTATTGGATAACGCTGGGAAAGCGTACCCTTTTGTGGAAAAGGAATGCTGCGGAAGCCACATCCTTCCCCGAAGGAGTTATGTGGAAAAGAACATATGGACTAACCCCGTAGGGCTGTGCTACATATGGAAGAACTGTGGTGACTCCAACTTGATGAGAGGTGGGTTCTCCTAGAGGGAAAGACACAGGCTTCGTTTAGGAGCAACCGTGGAACCAGCCATATGGGATCCCCGTAGGGTCACACATATGGAACCCAGCCTAAATCCGGTTCTGTCTATGTACAATCGCAAAGCACGAACCGGACAGAGCAAAGCCAGGGCTGGGTCTGCCTCCTCCGAGGGCCGTGCTTGCAGGCTCACTACCTGGTCCCTGAAGGGAGTGGTAGGAACCTTGGGCACATAGCCAGGCCGGGGTCTCAGTACCACATGGCTGTCACCCGGCCGGAACTCTAGGCACGATTCGTCGACCGAAAATGACTGCATGTCCCCTACCCTCTTGATGGAGGCCAATGCAACCAGCAGCAAAGTCTTCATAGATAGAACCTTTAAGTCTGCTGACTGCAAAGGCTCAAAGGGAGCATTCTGAAGTGCTCTTAGCACCAGAGCCAGGTCCCAAGAGGGTATGGAGGGGGGAAGAGGAGGATTTAACCGTCTCGTCCCCCTAAGGAACCTGACGATCAGGTCGTGCTTACCAATGGATTTGCCATCTATGTGGTCATGGTATGCAGAAATAGCAGCAGCATGGACTTTGAGGGTGGAGGGGGACAGCCTACGCTCCAACCCTTGCTGCAAGAAGGAAAGCACGACTCTGATCGAGCATCTTCGGGGGTCTTCTCAGCGAGAAGAGCACCACTCGACGAACAGCTGTGAGCCAGTGCATCTGTCCCAAGTGTTCCCTCGGACAGGGAGTAAAACAACTGGCAGTGGGAGGTTTCTGGTGAGGCAAACAGGTCTACCTGAGCCTCTCCAAACTCTCTCCAAATCAGCTAGACCACCTGGGGGTGGAGTCGCCACTCTCCCAAAAGCACAGCTCGTGAGAGCTCGTCGGCTGCACAGTTGAGCACACCGGGGATGTGAATGGGACGAAGCGATCTCAAATGCTTCTGACTCCAGAGGAGGAGATGGCGGACGAGTTGCGACATGTGACGGAAGTGTAGACCACCTTGACGGTTGATGTACACAACAGTCGCAGTGTTGTCCGTATGGACCAGTACATGCTTGCCCCGTAGTGGCCCTTTGAGGCAGCTCAGGGCAAGGTGTACTGCTAACAACTCGAGGCAGTTGATGGGCCAATGCAGTTGGGGGCCCGTTGGAGGACCGCAGTTGGGGGACACTGCATGCCCGTTGTACGTGGCGCCCCAGCCAGTGGCAGAGGCATCCGTGAAGACCACAGCATGCCGGGACACCTGCTCTAGGGGCACTCCAACCCAAAGAAACAAGGGGTCTGACCACGGGCTGAAGGCTTGGCGGCATTCCGGAGTGATTGCCACCTGGAAAGTGCCGCGTTGCCATGCCCATCTCAGGGCTCGACCATGGAGCCAGTGTTGAAGCGGTCTCATATGAAGCAGACCGAGCGGGGTTACTGCTGCTGCGGCCGCCATATGCCCCAGGAGCCTCTGAAAGAATTTCAGTGGGACCGCCGTCCTGCTATTGAACGTATTCAGGCAGTTCAACACCAACTGAGCACGTTCCTCTGTGAGGTGTGCTATCTGTTCGACCAAATCCAACTCCATACCGAGAAAAGAGATCCTCTGCACGGGGGAGATAGGACCTCTTGGACTTGGCCTTGCCATCCTTCTTCTTGGGGGGGGGCTGGACGGGCCAGGCACCCTGACCGCGACCGGCTCCAGGGCACCGCTTAGATGAAGGCTGCTGCTGCTGGAGCGCGGGAACGGGGGCAGCCGCGGGGGGTCGCCCTCGGCGACAAGCAGGCTGAGGTGCTGGGCAGGATGTGGCTGATGGCCTCAGACTGCTTCTGTACAGCCGAGAACTGTTGGGCGAAGTTCTTGACCGCGTCGCCGAAGAGGCCGGTCTGAGACACGGGAGAATTAAGAAACCTGACTTTGTCGGTATCCCTCATGTCCGCGAGACACAGCCAGAGATGGCATTCCTGGACCACTAGTGTGGACATTGCACGACCCACTGACCGCGCCGTGACCTTCGTCGCACGAAGCACGAGGTCCGTCGCAGCACGAAGTTCTTGGAGAACTTGCGGGTCATGACCACCCTCGTGCAGGTCCTTCAGTGCCTTGGCCTGATGGACCTGCAACAATGCCATAGCGTGTAAGGCAGAAGCGGCTTCCCCACAGGCCTGATAAGCTTTGCCGGTAAGATCCGACGAGTACTTACAGGCCCGGAAAGGGAGAGACGGCTCCCCCCGCCAGGTGGAGTTAGGGCACAGTTGCATAGCAACGGCCCGTTCCACAGGGGGTATGCGCATATATCCCTTAGCCGCTCCGCCATCAAGGGTGGTGAGGGAGGAGGACCCACCGACACGGTTTCGGGCAGTAAAAGGTGCCGTCCACGTGCCAGTGAGCTCTTCATGCACCTCCGGGAAGAAAGGAACCGGGGTGGGGGGCTGAGATCCAGCCCTTGCCACCCCGAGATACCAATCGTCCAACCTCGAGGGTTCGGGACACGGTGGAGGATTCCACACAAGCCCGACCCTGTTGGTGGCCCGGGAAAGCATAGCCATCATTTCCGGGTCCGAATCGGGCACAGTTGTCACTCCCGAAGGAGGCAGCTGCGCCGAATCATCATCCTCGGAAGTGTCAGGCTCACCCTCCGATGCAGCGATCGACATCCGGTCATCTTGGGGAGCTCCGAAGGATACAGATGGTACACACCTCTGGGGCGGTCCACCTAGGACCAGGAACTGGCTCTATAAAGTAGCTACACTATAACAGCATACACGCTAAACAATAGAGGGTATGCATCGACGTCAGTTTCCCGCCGGAACGCGCTCCCTCAGCTGGACTGAGTGGCAAAAGAACCTGCTGCATGACTGGATTTAATAGGGGAAACTGCGAAAAAGCGAGTAAAACAAATGATTACACTAAAGGTTGGGCTCAAAAGTGTTCCTTATGACATGTCATATAAACCCAATCCATGGATATTGACATGCAGTCACGAGTCGTGTTTCCTGACATTTATATGTGCCTGATTTTGACGCCGGGGAAATAAAGCAAATCTGCCTGTGAATAATTTATATAACTACAATATAGGTAGGTTTAAATCTGAATAATCACTTATATCAATGTTATATACATCGTCATATTGTCCAGCCCTAAAACTTGTATAGTTTTTGTCAGTGTTTATTTAAAAACAACCAATTATGCAGAATATAAGATGGTAAATATTTAATTGACACAATATATAACAATACAATATATACGGTATGATTTTACCTCAAAATCCAACAATTTGACACAAAATGATAACTGCAAATCCATGTTTCTCTGCTGGAGTCCAGCTGTTTCTGTGAATTGCAGTGATCCATTTGCTTCTTTTGTTCTGTAGCTTTCGGCAGTCTTTAAATATATACCTCAGGTTTTGTGTCAAAGCTATTTGTACAGTCAATCACAAAGCACTTTCCTGTTTTGGATGTGTTTTGTGTGTGTTTTTTGCTGCATTTACGCTAAAAACCAATGCTGCCACTCAGTGGGCATGACCCGGCAGTCGTAGCGGTCGATGGTGACATCACGTGCATACGAGAGTCCATGTCTTATGTAGGGTGTGTGATTGGCTGCAGCTGTGTGTGTGTAATCAGTGCAATGGATGATGGGAAATGTAGTCCGGGTGATGTGCAAAAGTTAGTGTGTGATGCATAAGTCCATACAAAACAAAACTGGGATCGTGACATTAATGAAGTTGTGACACACCCAATTGTCTGAGATGGTTCCCACTGTCCCACACCTATTCCCATTCTTCAATTGATGACCATTTGGTCAGGATTTGATCAACCCAAATGGTGCAGAAACAACATAAATGTTGACTTTCTTCTCTGTGATAATTAAGCCATTTTGGGGATGAGCTCATTCTAAAACATACTTTGGAGTGGAATTCTTACAATGACTAGAATTCATAAAGAAAATATTAATATGAATAAAAAGAAATAGGACTAATTAATAAAATAAAAAATAAGAAACATTAATTAAAAGAATGCATTTGAATATGATTAATTTTACATACACTATATGCCATCATATAATTTATTTATTTATTTTTTATATTAACCAAAAAATATTCATGAGTGATTATATCAAGAGTGTGATAGATGCATGTAATATAGAGACACTTGCTTGTGTCGTTATTTTTCCAAAATCAAGCTCAAATGGAGTTACAAGCTTTTTCACCAATAAATGTTGAAGATTTGTATTTTGCAAATACCAGACTGACACGCTTCTCTGCTCTTCAAATAGGCTACATAAAACACTAGCCTTCACACACAATGTGTTTTGAATAAAGAAAACACTGTACTTATTCAAAGAACATTTTTTTTTAATTTACCCTTGCACTTCAAATAAGCAAGCAGAGACAGTCTCCAAAATGCATGCAGCACTCAAGTGGTGCTCACTGCCGAGCCAAATGAGGTTTGAGGTATATGAGGTTTTGCAACCAAATTACGAGGTTCAAGCTCTGATATGTATATATATATATATATATATATATATATATATATATATATATATATATATATATATATATATATATTATTGTGCTATTAAATGTAAGATAAAATATGATGAATGAACAGTGAAAGTATCAAAGGTTTGTACAATACATTTTAATAGTCCATGAAAATAACTGAAGGTAATAGCCTATATATTTTTAAACAAATTAAATCAGTGAATACGATTCATTTTATTTTGGTTTCTCTACCTAATACATTTAAAAATTACAAATGCAATGAAAATGCAAATATCAATATCGGCGAGTAGCAAAAATAAATGTATTGGTATGGACCTCGTTCTGGAAAAAGTGTTATCGGTGCATCCCTAGTTTTAACTTAAAAATTAATTGCTGAATAAAGTATGATTATTGGGTACATAAAAATACTTTAAAAATACTAGTTTTAATGAACCTGATTTGACTTTGAATTTTAATTCATATTTTGGCCTGCACATTTAATTTGTACTTAAGAGTCTTAATAATGTGATGTAATTTACATTGTCTTTAGTTCCAGCTAATTTCCTGGATTATGGAAATGGAGACACAGTAAACCCTCTTTCAGATGATGGTGGCTCTCAAGCCATTCCCTTGCAGCAGCCTATCAAATACTTTGGACGTACATACAATCATGTCTTTGTAAGAATTGGATTATTTAATTGGTTGCAGATTTATTTATGCATCAATAATTTTATATATATATATATAAAATAGTATTTACAGTAATTGAAGTTGATATTTTTCTTAAAGATTAAAGCTTAGATTTAGCAGTGTGCCATATTTTTCATATTTAATTTGGTCAAATGTTGGTCAAAACTTTTCCTTTTTTTTTCTCTCAATGTTAGGTGAACAACAATGGCCTCATTACATTTTCACAGCAGCTGGCGGTGTTTATTCCCATACGAAACCCTGGAATGGACTTTGTTGCTCCTCTGTGGATTGACCTTGACAACACAAATGGAGGAACTGTCTCTTATAGAGAGCATACAAGCGGTGCTGTACTGGCCCAAGCCACTGCAGCAATTAGAGAATACTTCCCTAACATACCTTTTGCTGCTACTTCAGCCTTTGTCGCTACCTGGGACAATGTGCCATACTATCTAGATCAAAGTGTAAGATCTTATCTATGATTAACAAATTATCCACTGTTTTCTGATGCACTGTGATGTCTATGTTTATTTTTATTGGTGATTTACAGAGAGCCACTTTCCAAATTGTTATAGTTTCCAGTGTTCATCGGTCTTTCATCCTGTTCAACTATGGTAATATTGCTCAAACAGCAAGGACTTGGGTGGTGAGTAGAGAAGTAAAGGTCCTAAAGCATTTTACAAATTACAGAAATTATTTAGAACTTTCAAAGTCCCTTTAAGACAAGTCATGTCACTCGGCGGCCATCTTTGAAATGTCTCTCGGGCATCCAAGTGCAGCTCCTACCTCTTTGAATGGGGACACATCAAATTCTCTAAAGCTGTTTGCCAAGCTTTCGATGAAATCTGACAACAACTGTCTCATAAATATTGTTTCTAAACACTCGAATCATGACAAAAAAATATATTTTTCAGGCTGGATCAAGCTAATGCGCATGCACAGTCCTAAATGCGCGTCTCTTGTGCCTCATTTCGGAGGCGCGCATCTGACTGTTTCTATAGGAACCGGAGCTTCTAACGGCCGCTGCAGTGACGCGATGACTTTACCAGTTGGTGATTGGCTCATATTTAGAAGCCGGGACTTATTCCGCCATATTGCGCGTTGCACTTTCTCCCATTCATAATAATATGAGTGACATGTCTTGTGTTATTCTATAGTCTTTGGAATTTTACTCTTCCTTCAATACTTCCTGTACTAGAAAAAGAAAGTTCTATTTGAAAATGAATAAGGATTTTAAAAAATCTGTTTACTTCTACAGGCTGGTTACAACACGATGGACAATGCCAATTATTTCAGAATTCCAGTAGCCAGTGCCCCAGAACTCTCATCCAGCAGCAATACCAACGTGAATGGTCGCTGGGCTTTACATGTTGATGGCTCACTGAACTGTAAGCCAATGTTTAAATGATAACTTTTGTGAGCCTGTGTCTATAGCAGAACTAAATTTCTTGTCACTTATATTTTTCCTAGTGCCAACAAGTTTCCTACCCTTTGGGGATAGAGAAATGGTGAACCCCCCTGCTGAGGATGGAAGCTCTGAAGCCATTATATTGCAGCATCATTTCAAATACTTTGGACGCATATACAATCATATCTTTGTAAGCATTATTCCCCTTTCCCCCATTGTTTTTTTTGTTTTGTTTTTTTCAAATTTCTCCATAATATACTTTTGAAAAATGTGGTCCTAAAATTTAGGTGAACAACAATGGCCATCTAACGTTTACCGAGCCGCTGTCTGCCTACAACCCCTCTCTGGATTCCGGAAGAGACATCATTGCTCCTCTCTGGACTCGCCTTGACAATAGACGTGGAGGAACTATCTCCTATAGAGAGGATAAAAGCAGTGCTGTCCTGGCACAAGCCACTGCAGCTGTTAAGCGATACTTCCCTAGCATACCTTTTGCTGCTACTTCAGCCTTTGTCGCTACCTGGGACAGCGTGCCATACTATAATGGTGGAGGGGTAAGATCTAATCATTGTTTATCAACGAATTAGTGTTGTCCTATGAAGGGTGAAAGTTTTTAATGAGGTCTGTTGGTATTTCGAAGTTGGTCACTTTCCAGGTGGTTTTAGTCTTCAGTGTTCATCACTCTTTCATCCTGATCAACTATGGAAACATTGCAGGAACAGAACAAATTTGGCATGTAAGTAGAGACAGGTCCTTGTAGTTTACAAATGAGATGAATGACATTGCCTTTACCTCACTTCATATCATATATAACTGGTCATTTTGCAACATTACAAGCAAAAGACAGTTATTTCTGGAACAAGCTGAGGACCTAAACACAATTCATTTACTGTACTTCTACAGGCTGGTTACAACTCGGCGGACTTTGTCAGTTCTTTCACAATTCCAGTAACCAATGCCGCAGAACTCTCATCCAGTAGCAATATTGATGTGAATGGTCACTGGTCCTTCCATGTTGATGGCTCCCCAAACTGTGCGTCTCAATAATCATCTTATTGTTTGCAAAAATAGCCATTGTAACAGAAAACTTACTGAACCTGTACCACTTTTGAGCCTATGTTTCTATAGCAGAACTAAATTCCTTGTCACCTATACTTTTCCTAGTGCCAACAAGTTTCCTACCCTTTGGGGATAGAGAAATAGTCAACCCCACTGCCGATGATGGAAGCTCTGAAGTCATTTTCTTGCAGCAGCCTTTCAAATACTTTGGACGCACGTACAATCGGATCTTTGTAAGCATTATTCCCCTTTCCCCCATTGAAGTTTTTTTTTCAAATTTCTCCATAATATACTTTTGGAAAATGTGGTCCTAAATTTTAGGTGAACAACAATGGCCATCTAACGTTTACCGAGCCACTGTCTGCCTACAACCCCTTTCTGGATTCTGGAAGAGACATCATTGCTCCTCTTTGGACTCACCTTGACAATAGACGTGGAGGAACTATCTCCTATAGAGAGGATACAAGCAGTGCTGTACTGGCACAAGTCACTGCAGCTGTCAAGCAATACTTCCCTAACATAACCTTTAGTGCTACATCAGCTTTTGTTGCTACCTGGGACAATGTGCCATACTCTAATGGTGGAGGGGTAAGATCTAATCCTTGTTTGTCGATGATCTAGTGTTGTCCTGTGAAGGGTGGAGATTTTGAATGCTGTCTGTTGGTATTTTAAAGGTGGTGACTTTCCAAGTGGTTTTGGTCTCCAACGTTCATCGCACTTTCATCCTCATCAACTACGGAGACATTGCAGAAACAGAACAAATTTGGCTGGTGAGTGGAGACGGGTCCTTCTAGTTTACAAATGAGATGAATGACAAAGAAATTGCCCTTGTCTCACTTCATATCATATATAACTGGTAATTTTGCAACATCACAAGCAAAAGACAGTTATATCTGGAACAGGTTGAGGACCTAAACACGATACATTTACTGTACTTCTACAGGCTGGTTACAACACGGTGGACTCTATCAGTTCTTTCACGATTCCAGTAACCAGTGCCCCAGAACTCTCATCCAGCAGCAATATCAATGTGAATGGTCGCAGCTCCTTCCATGTTGACGGCTCACCAAACTATGCGTCTCAATAATTATCTTATTGTTTGCAATAAAATCCATTGTACCAGGAAATAGTTCTGTTTAGTTCTGTTTCTCTAGCAGAACTAAAGAAAACTAAAGCAGAAATTCATTCTCACCTTTTTCTTTCATAGTTCCAGCTCATTTCTTGCCTTTCGGAAATGGAGAAATAGTAAACCACATGTCTGATGTTGGAAGCTCGGAAGCCATTGCTTTGCAGCAGGCTTTCAAATACTTTGAACACACATACAATCAGATCTTTGTAAGCATTTTTTTGTTGTTGTTCAAAGATATCTGTGAGAATTCTTTTTTTTTGAAGAAAGACTGTGTGAAATTCAAATTACCTTTAATGGGTTTTAAGAGGATAAGTCTTGGTTAGTCAAATATATGTCCTTTTTAATTTTTTAATTATTTTAGGTAAACAACAATGGCCATCTAACATTTTCAGAGCCACTGTCCACCTACACCCCCCTTGTGAATTCTGGAAGAGACATTGTTGCTCCTCTTTGGACTCACCTTGACAATAGACGTGGAGGAACTATCTCCTATAGAGAGGATACAAGCAGTGCTATACTAGCACAAGTCTCTGCAATTATTAATCAAAACTTCCCTAACCTTCCTCTTCCTTTTAACACTACATTAGCATTTGTGGCTACCTGGGACAGTGTGCCATACTCTTCTGGTGAAGGGGTAAGACCTCATTTTTAATTGACCATACTCTATCAATATTGATTATGGAGTGCTGTGTATTTTTCTTTGAAATTTTCTGAATGCTGTCTATTGGTGTTTTGAAGGTGGTTACTTTTCAAGTTGTTTTAGTGTCCAATGTTGACCACTCCTTCATCCTGTTCAACTATGGAAACATTGCAGAGACAAGACAACATTGGCTAGTAAGACTGAAAGTGTTGTCGCAAGAGATTCAGCTTGCAAACTGCCAACTTACATGCCTTTTTTAAAATTCAGGCTCACTACGACACAGTGGACTCTGCACACTCATCTTCTATTTCCTTATTGACGGCTTCCGAATTGTCATCCAGCAGTAATGTCAATATGAATGGTCGCTGGGTTTTTCATGTTTACGATGGTAATGTAATTTTTCTTTAATTTTGTATCTGTATAGTTGCACAGTATTTATTTTCCATATTCATTTCATGTTGATAATGGAAATTAAAACAGATTACAGAGGGCATAAATACACAGAAGACACAGGTGATCGTAAATGATGTTTTAATGTTTTAACAAAATTCGGGAGGAGCAACGTTCAAATAATCTGACTAATCATCATGTCACTTCAGCCAGCTGTTAGCAATCAGTAATCAACATATCTACCCAATCAGCATTAGTGAAAGCATATATATAGACACAGTCGACTCACCCATATTCTTTGACCGTTTTACAGCATCCCTCCACCACCCCATCTCCTCACACTTGCCTGGTTACTTTCCTAACCAGAATACAGGGGGAGTACTCTGGGTTCGGGCCAAATACCGAGCTCAGAGCCCTCTCCTTGGACAGCACACCAAATACGCATACTACTACGCATACTATTTACTATCTGATTATTTGTGAGTGTGAACTCCTGAATCCATGGAAATAAACTAGCAATGAGAACAAAAGAACAGGAACTAAAACACAGGAAAACAAAAACACACAATTTATTAATAATAATAATAATACATTTTTTTTATAATGCACTTTTCTTACACCCAAACCGCTACAACAAAGACAGACAAAAGAAAAACACTAAGCAAGGAAACGAGGATAAAAGAGCTGGTTATAAGTTTACATGTAGGCTGATGAAGAGAAGGAGTGTTAGCAGAACGCAGAGAACATGATGGAGCATATGGACTAATAAAATCACAAAGACACACTGGTGCCATCCCATGTAATGCTTTGTATGTTAAAATTTGAATTTTAAAATAATTTCTAGCATGAATGCAAAGTGCAACTGTGAGAGCACTGGTGTAATGTGTTTGCATGGAGAAGTGTTTGTGTTACGGTCACTGGTTAAAATGCCTAGGAGTGAAAAGGGACACATAACATAACAGATGGACAACGGCTAGAGTTTTCCAAATAAATTATTTATTTTAACACCAATCACTCACAAAAGTAACCAGAAACAAGAGATGGGGAGCCCAGCAACAAAAGGGAGAAAATTAACAGTCAAGCTGGGACTCCCCACTCCAACAAAAAGTACAAACTAAGTGAAAAAAAAATAAAGACGTGACAATATGGCTGCGAAGAAGGCTGTGGCTGGCAGAGAGACCCGAAAGTTCGCCTCCTTTCACTTTATAGCCTCGCTTCCCCAGCTCAGCCAATAGGAAACTAGGAGAAAAACAATATAACAATTAAAATCATTGAGGACTCTGGGCCGGGGCGTTTACGAAACACGCGTAACACCCCCACCCCCGGATGGTGAATGGTGATCCGAAAAAAAGGCCAACCATTGTAACAGCACGCGACAATGCATCTGCCAAAACATTATTCTTACCAGCTACATGTCTTATCTCCAAGTTAAACGCTTGGACTAACCCATCTCATTAAACGCTGGTTAGAATTGCACATTTGATGAATAAAAATGAGAGGATTGTGATCTGTGTAAACAATATCCGGACATGAAGAGGAGCCAATATAAACTTCTAAATTATTAAGGGCCAAAATTAAAGCGAGTGCCTCCTTTTCAATCGTTGAATATGACTTATGATGTTTTTGAAACTTTTTAGAAAAATAGCACACAGGATGCTCGACGCCATCGGGCCCATCCTGCAACAAAGCAGCGCCTGCTCCTGCATCACTAGCATCAATAGCTAGCTTAAAAGCATGATCGTACACTGGGGCAGCTAGGACAGGTGCATGCATCAGGAGAGCTTTAAGGGATTCGAAGGCATGCTGACATTCTGGTGGCCACTTAAACACAATTTTTGGACTCAGCAGGTCAGTGAGTGGGGCAGCCAGAGAAGAAAAGTTTTTACAAAAGCAAAGGTGACATCAAGATTTCATACCACTGATGTGGGAAGTACTATATTTAATCAACCCTCCGAGTAGCCACCATTGTACCAATCAGCATAAGCGCAGTTCAGTTTCAGGAAATTATGCTGCATCCAAATTTTAATTTCTTCTAGACACTCATTTAAAGCCACTAACGTACAGTTGACATCAGGGCTAGTGGTGATTTAAATTTGGGTATCATCAATATAGCAATAATACCCAAGGCCATACTTTTTTAATAATCAGCCCAAGTGGAAGCATATAAATGCTAAATAGAGTGTGGCCCAACACTGAACCCTGAAAAACTCCCTTTCGAATTGGCATGGTATCAGATTTATGATTTCCCAGACTAACAACCTGGACACGATTAATTAAAGGATTAGTCCACCAAAAAATGACAATTCTGTCATTAATTACTCGCCCTTATGTTGTTCCACACCTGTAAGTCCTTTGTTCATCTTTGGAACACAAATGAAGATTGGATGTAAACATGATCAGGTGTAATAAATGCTAGTACTAAAATGCTTCTCAAAGTTGCAGTTTGGTTGGTTGCAACTGGAATTTTTTTTTTTTTAAGTAGTCAAAATATGTTGACCATCATTTTCCCTATCTTTTTATGTAGTTTGTGATACGTTAGGCTGCACTGGAAATAAAGTTTGCAGTTTTAGAAAAGTCTATGGCTGTAGTTGCTTGGAAGGACAAAGACCTAATCCTGAAACCTTTGGTATGTGTTACAACATTTGCTGTAGTAGATATACTACACTGCAAATAATCTGAATCAACTGCATGGTAATATAGGATAATATGAGTGATACAACAAGTGACATTGGATCTCTTTTCTGCTTAGATGCCACGGAGGTCTGTTACAGCAGCACTGGCATCATGTCTCTATCCCGTTGTCAGCTCTTTGAATCAGATTTTCCACTTGAGGTCCTGCATCTAAATGATCCCAACTGCACAGGGACTCCTCAAAATGGCAGAGTTCTGTTTCATTTTGACAATGAAGGCCACGTATGTGGTACCACTCTAACGGTAATACTTGGTTCATTACCTTTTTCTCACAAGTGCTACTATTGATGATGTATTTCAATCTATAAATATCTGTGACAATTAGTAAACTGACTTGAAATTGATATTTGTTAATGTCTTCACAGAATAATGACACTCACTTCATCTACCAAATCTCCATTCAATCTAACTTGCCATTGGGTCTTATTTCAAGAGAGAGATGGATGAACATTGCATTTTCTTGTGCGTACCCTCTGATCCAGACCCTCTCTATGCCCATGGACATTAAAGCTGAACAGAGGTAGGAACTGAATATAAAGTTTAGAAATTACTGTGATTTTGAAACATATAACCATATTTGCAATATTTGGGGAGTTGTTTGTTTGTTTGTTTTATACACTGTACAGCATTGTAACCAATGGCTCATGGAGAATGCAACTATATTTCAAATGAAAAATGTACCAAAAAACACAAAACAAAACACACACACACACACACACACACACAAAAAAACAAAACAAAAAAAGCCAGACCTTAGGAATCTTTCAAATAGAAAAAAAGAGTTATTAGTAAACATATACATTTATTAATTTAGCAGATACATTTATACAAAGTAGCCTTAAAATGAGAAACTTTGTAAGTAATTTATCATAACATCTAACAGAATTTGCAGTACACAATGGGCAAAGGGCATTTTTTTTTTTTTTTTTACTTTATTGGTGTAATATTTCATCAAGGTATTTGTACTTTAATCAGTACACTAAATCAGGTATTTAAACTGGAACCCCAGTTCTTTGAGAAGGGGAATGAGACAGTGCATCATAGAGCTGACGCTATGGGAATGCTCCTCATGAGCTACATGTGCTACACGCCAATCTTGACTGGTTATTGCAGTCAGGAGAAGTCACAGGTGCATCCTGACATGCTCCCTCACTCAAATCCTTTAATAGGTTGGCTTGATACGCCTGCAACACCGACATGGTGGGCAGAGCTCTGCTGGCCTGACCTGCCATCACATACGCCTTGCCATCTGGCATGGCTCCGATGGCAAGGTAGGAGCCTTCCACTAGGTCGCCACACCAAGAATGAGATATCTCACAAGCAAATCTTCGAACTGGGGTATCCCCACATAGCCATGTTGAGTAAGGCCCTTTAAATTAGCATAGCTGTTCACTACAGGGGTGTAAACACAAGGCGAGAATGGATTATCCCACAAACTCATTATGGAGATCAGGGAGGAAGGGAAGGTACACCAGACGCCTAGCTCCCATCCCCCTTTTTCTTTTTAGGCACCCTTACATATACCCTGTCAGTGCACCTGCGATGTCACCTGACTGTGGTAGCCAATAAATATTGCCGTGTAGCACACGTGCTTCAGATACTGGCTCATGATGGGCGTCATCTCTATGACACAGTGTTGAAAAGAAAGGAAAATTTTGAAAGGAAATTGAGGTATTATTTTGATACTTTTCAATAAAAGTAAACATAAAATAAGTACAATTTGATCATTTTCATGATTTCATAAAGCTCCAATAATGTTGCTGGTAACAGAGGGCAGTAATAAGAATACATTTCTTAATATGGTCTATTCTAAATGTTTATATTGGTAACCAAATCAGTTAGGAACCAGAATCATTTTGTGGAATTAAATTCTTTGTGCATACTGTACATCTGTAGTGTTTGGTGCTAATTTTTCATGTCTTGGTCATGCCCACTGCTGCTTATTCCTTTTTTACATTTTTTTTCCCCATTGTGTGTGTACTGAAGAAAGAGTTAAAGGTGCCCTAGATTCAAAACCTGAATTTACCTCGGCATAGTTAAATAACAAGAGTTCAGTACATGGAAATGACATACAGTGAGTCTCAAACTTCATTGTTTCCTCCTTATATAAATCTCATTTGTTTAAAAGACCTCCGAAGAACAGGCGAATCTCAACATAACACCGACTGTTACGTAACAGTCGGGGTGTACGCCCCCAATATTTGCATATGCCAGCCCATGTTCCCAACATTATGAAAGGCATTAGAGAAGGGCAGCCAGTATTAACGTCTGGAGCAGCACAGCTGAATCATCAGACTAGGTAAGCAAGCAAGGACAATAGCAAAAAATGGCAGATGGAGCAATAATAACTGACATGATTCATGATAACATGATATTTTTAGTGATATTTGTAAATTGTCTTTCTAAATGTTTCGTTAGCATGTTGCTAATGTACTGTTAAATGTGGTTAAAGTTACCATAGTTTATTACTGTATTCACGGAGACAAGAGCCGTCGCTATTTTAATTTTTTAAACACTTGCAGTCTGTATAATGCATAAACACAACTTCATTCTTTATAAATCTCTCCAACAGTGTAGCATTAGCCGTTAGCCACGGAGCATAGCCTCAAACTCATTCAGAATCAATGTAAACATCAAAATAAACACTGTACTTACGCAATTAGACATGCTGCATGACGAACACTTTATAAAGATCCATTTTGAGGGTTATATTAGCTGTTTGAACTTTTTTTATGTTGTTTAAGGCAAGTGCGAGCTCTTGGGGCGTGGAGCACCAGATTTAAAGGGTCACAATGCTGTTTTTTTTTTTTACAAGTGTTGTTATGGAAATACCAGATGAGGGACGTCAGTAGGACTTTCGCAAACTGGCAAGGACTTGAATGTCCTCCGAACGTCCGTCAGCGAACGTTACAAAGCGGACCAAACGCGGACGTCCCCCGAACGTCCGGCGAACGTCCGCCAGCGAACATTAAAAAGCGGACCAAACGCGGACGTCCCCCGAACGTCCGCCAGCGGACGTTAAAAAGCGGACCAAATGCGGACGTCCGTCAGCAAACGTTACAAAGCGGACCAAACGCGGACGTCCTCCGTCCGGGGGACGTCCCTTGTTTGCTGGGCTACACCGAATGCTGCGCAAAAAAATAAATAGCCTGTCGACGATTTTTCAGATTTTTATGACTTTTTGCCCCTTTATTAAACATTTAAAATATTCACAAATTATTATGGAGAAAAAAAATAAGATTTTACTGGTGTTCTAAGGCCAAATTATAACCTGGAAATTATATTTTTCCCGCAGTGCTGAATGAGAAGAGCCATAGGCTATATGTCTCTGGAACCACAGCCTAAAGGGGATTTATAGTTATAGGCTAATGATAATAAATGTGTCTGAAAAAATAACGAGGCATTTTAATTTAATTGTTTATTAATAAACTATTGTTTTCTAAATCAGGGTCGGCTAAAAACATATCTCCATCTCCGCTGTTAAGCGGATGCGCCTTTAGAGAAAAATACGGATTACATAATCAGAAGGTATTAGATTTCGATTCGAATTTGTTCGTTTTAAAGTGGACATTTCAAGCTTTAGCCTACATAGGCTATTTTGTTTCAGTTCTTGCGCTTCAGTTCACGAAGATCATGAAACCGCGCCTGATTGTTATTTTATTTTATAAAAGCACAACGTTTTCTTGTTGAGTTTACACAAATAAAAGTAGTTGCAAATAATGTATTATTATTTTCTTTATGACCAGAAATGATAGAGTATTTTAAGTTTTTTCCACTGTTGATAGGAAAATGCAAGTGTTCGCGTCCGCGCCTCCCTGTCATGCAGTGCGCACTCCCCACTCCACACAAACCCTTGGATATGCGTCAAAATCTTGTGTTTATTTGTGATAATCTTAGCCCTGTATTATTATTTTCTAACCTGTATTATGAATGACATTTGACGAATTGCTTTGTTCCTTTTTTGGATAAAAGCATCTTCTAATATGTAGCCCAATAAATGTTGATGATGATAATTATTATTATTATAATGATGATGATAATTATTAGGGGCCAAGCCCCGAAGGGGCTGTAGCCCCTATTGTAATTGTACGTTTTCCCTTTTATTATTATTATTCTTCCTCCCGAATGGGAGTCTATGGCAGCCCTATCAACGGAACATGAGAAAATGATGAAATTTGGCACAGTTGTAGAGATGCTCATGAATAGTGATTGGACCAAATTTGGAGTCTCTAGAACCAACTCTATAGCGCCACCACCAGTTCAAAATTTCAACATTCTAACGGTTTTAACATTTGAACTCTTTGTCATAGAAAAATTAAATTTAGTTCATCTGATTCGTCTCTTCATGCTGATGCTATTCAACTTCTTACATTAAGTCTCCACCCATTACAGTAGCGGCCATTTTGAAAAGTACAGTATTTGTTTTTTTCGCTTCTCCTCCTTCAAAATTTGTCCAATTTTGTCCAAACTTTGATCAGGTGATCTTTGGTCTGAGCCGCACAGAAATGACTGAACAGATTTTTTTTATTCATCTTTGTTCAAAAGTTATGATGTCACGAAGTTAACGAGGTTGACCCAAAATTGCTATAGAGGCTGTATCTCGGCCAAACTTTGAGCAATCGAAACTAAAATTGGTACACTTGATCAAGACCATGATCTGAGGTTCCATGCCAAATTTGGGAACAGCGCCACCTACAGGTCATGAGATCTGAAAAATGGCTATTTTGGCCAATAACTTTTGAACACTTTATTAGAAAATCAAGATCTTGGTGTCTATGGATTCCCTGTGCCATGCCGAATCCGAGGATATCGAATTCGTCAACATCGGATGAACCACGTGTCCGCCATTTTGAATTTTGTCATAAATTGCAATAACTTTTAAACAATTTGACATATCTTCACACAAATTGGTACGTATGACCTTTAGAAGGTCCTGAAGGTACCTGAGAAGTTTCAACACAGCGCCACCTACTGTTCCACAGATGTAATGATTATTGCAAAACCACTTATAACTTTTGAAAACACTTTCCAAAATGTGTATGCTTTATGTCATTTTATTCCCTGGCTTATGCCGATTCCGACGATGTGTCATTTGTCATTTTCCTTAAATGTACCTGTCTGCCATATTGAATTAAATCAAAAACAGTTTTTTCGCTACTCCTCCCACAAATTTTGGTCAATTTTGTCCAAAATCAGCTCAGATGATCTTTGGACCGAGCCGCACAGAAATGACTGAACGGATTTTTGATATTCGCTACCATTCCCAAGATATTCATCTCTGAATGTGACCTTGCTTGTGTTTGTTGTCTTATGCTAGTTAGCTTAGCATGCTAATTGCTTAGCATGCTAACCAGTTGTCATTCTCTTTAATGTGGCTCTTCAGTTATCAAGTTAACCATGAGCTTCATTAGCATTAAGTTAGCTTAGCATACTAATATGGTTAGCATGCTAAGTAATGCTTTTTTTGTGAATTCTTTGTTAGACTAAAAGGTTTCTTCCACAGTCTGTTGAATGTGCATCCTCAAGTAGCTCAATGTGTAAAGCCAGTTATCTGAAGAGCCCTGTATCCGAAGTTAGTGGGTTCGAATCCCAGGTGGAGCGGTTTTATAAAATAGTGTGTTTTGATTCCTTTACTGCCTCTTGGATTAGAAATAAAGTGCAGCTTTATAAGAATTCTTCATTTTGAGTTCATTTTCACATGAACTAATAAACTTCGGCAGGTGTGGAAACATTCACTTGCACAGTGGTGCAATGAGATGAGAAATGGACCTTGGACCCGGAGGTCGTGGATTCAAATCTCGTGTGGGGTTCCTTTATACAATTGTGTGTAATGAGTCATTTTGATACCTTTTTTATCCAAATAAGGATTGTGCTAATCTTTATTCCTCTTCAATGAGATACAAGTATTTTAGTTCATTCCGTGTTCATTCTCTGAACTTCTATTGATTTTCATTAGGGGCCAAGCCCCAAAGGGGCTGTAGCCCCTATTGTAATTGTACGTTTTCCCTTTTATTATTAGGGGCCAAGCCCCAAAGGGGCTGTAGCCCCTATTGTAATTGTACGTTTTCCCTTTTATTATTATTATTCTTCCTCCCGAATGGGAGTCTATGGCAGCCCTATCAACGGAACATGAGAAAATGATGAAATTTGGCACAATTGTAGAGAATAGTGAATGGACCAAATTTGGAGTCTCTAGAACCAACTCTATAGCGCCACCACCAGTTCAAAATTTCACTATTCTAAAGGTTATAACTTTTGACCCTTTTGCTCTAGAAAAATGTAATTTAGTACATCTGATTCATCTCATTATGCTGATGCTACTCAACATCTTACATTAAGTCTCCGCCCATAACAGTAGCGGCCATTTTGAAAAGTACAGTATTCCGTTTTTTCGCTACTCCTCCTTCAAATTCTGTCCAATTTTGTACGAATTTTGATCAGATGATCTTTGGACTGAGCCGCATAGAAATAACTGAACAGATTTTTTTAATTCATCTTTGTTCAAAAGTTATAATGTCACGAAGGTAACGAGGTCGACCCGAAATTAGTATAGAGGCTGTATCTCGGCCAAACTTTGAGCAATCGAAACAAAAATTGGTACGCTTCATCAGGACCATGATCTGAGGGTCCATGCCAAACTTGGGAACAGCGCCACCTACAGGTCATGAGATATGAAAAATGGCTATTTTGGCCAATAACTTTTGAACAGTTTGTCAGAAAATCAAGATATTGGTGTCTATGGATTCCTTGGATCATGCAGAATCCGACGATACCGATTCTTTCAATATTGGATGAATCACGTGTCCGCCATTTTGAATTTTGTCATAAATTGCAATATCTTTTAAACAATTTGACATATCTTCACAAAAATTGGTACGTATGACCTTGAGAATGTCCTGAAGGTACCTGAGAAGTTTCAGAACAGCGCCACCTACTGTTCCACAGATATAATGTTTTTTTCCAAAAATGCTTATAACTTTTGAAAACACTTTCCAAAATGTGTATGCTTTATGTCATTTTATTCCCTGGCTTATGCCGATTCCGATGATGTGTCATTTGTCATTTTCCTTAAATGTACCTGTCCGCCATATTGAAATAAATGTAAAACAGTTTTTTCGCTACTCCTCCTACAATTTTTGTCCAATTTTGTCCAAAATCAGCTCAGATGATCTTTGGACCGAGCCGCATAGAAATGACTGAATGGAATTTTGATATTCGCTACTGTTCCCGAGATATTCATCTCTGATTGTGACCTTGCTTGTGTTTGTTGTCTTATGCTAGTTAGCTTAGCATGCTAATTGCTTAGCATGCTAACCAGTTGTCATTCTTTTTAATATGGCTCTTCAGCTATCAAGTTAGCCATGAGCTTCATTAGCATTAAGTTAGCTTAGCATGCTAATATGCTTTTTTTTGTAAATTCTTTCTTACACTAAAAGGTTTCTTCCACGGCAGGTTGAATATGTGTCATGAAGTAGCTCAATGTGTAAAGCCAGGTACCTGAAGAGCCCAGTACCCAAAGATAGCGGGTTCGAATCCCGTGTGGAGGGGTGTTATGAAAAAGTGTGTTTTGATTCCTTTATTGCCTCTTAGATTAGAAATAAATGCTTTTTGTTTCATGCTGTGTTCATTTTCATCTAAGCTTCTGTACATTCTGAGATCATTCTCGCCCATAATTCTGAACCAGCTGTTTCATGTTTGTTCATTTTCTGCTGTTTTTCCTCTTCCTGCTCTGTATTGCGCTACAGCATGATGAGCTGCAGAATGATCTAAAGTAAAGTTATTAAATATAACATTCAGTGCAGTTTTATTAAAATTCTTCATTTTAAGTTCATTTTCACATGAACTAATGAACTTCGGCATTTGTGCCAATATTCACCTTCACAGTGGTGCAATGAGATGTGCAATGGACGCTGAACCTGGAGGTCGTGGGTTCGAATCCCGTGTTGGGTGGTCATTATTCAATTGTGTGTAATGAGTCATTTTGATTCCTTTTTTATCCAAATAAGCATTGTACTAATATTTATTCCTCTTGAATTAGATACAAGTATTTTTAGTTCATTCTGTGTTCATTCTCATCTGAACTTCTATTGATTTTCATTTCATTTCCACCTGTCCTTCTGAACCAGCTGTTCTGCATGAACATTCAATTTCTGCTGTTTTTGCTCTACCTGCTCCGTATTGCGCTACTGCCCCTTCTGGGGCTTGGCCCCGAATTGCTGCTTGCAGCTATATTTATTATTATATTCGTATACGGACCCCAAACACACCGCGTCTTCAGGTGACTGTAAATGCGCAAAAACTTTCCATTGCAGTTTTGCGAAATATTCCTTTTTCGAATTGCCTAAAAAACACCTAATGCGAAAACTTTTTTTGCGATACTGTTCAGAGAACATCAATTCACCGGGGCCTTCCCATTTGAATAAAAGACATGATATTAATATAATTATAATAATAATAATAATAATAACAATAATAAGGAGAAGAAGAAGAAGAAGAAAAACAATGACACTGGGTTAAAAATAAATAGTTGCAACCATAAAGGATTTGAAAAAGTTTATTTTTAAGTCCTAATACGATCTCTCTCATTTTAATAAAAATCAATAATATGGTTGATGGTTAATTTGTAGGCTACGTCACATTGCTTTACAGAGAATGATCATTTTCTATAAATTTGTTCACTAAATTGTGCTCTCGAGAGTTTTCAGCGCTCTCTCCACTGCCATCACAATAGGAATAGGCATACACCAAAATGAAAAAAAAAAAAAAATAATAATAAAAAAAAAAAAAAACATTTAGGCCTAACGAGTTCTGTTTTATTTATTTAGCTATAACACGAGCCTATGATATGCGAGTTATCGCACCAGCAAGAGTGCTGTTTTTAGGAACATCTGCACAATCGCAAATGTGACATTTATACAACAGTTCAATAAAGTTACTCAGTAACTAGATTCAAGTAGGCTACCCAGAGTCGTTTGCTAGGTTAAATGAGTTAAGATTTTTGAACGACTAGTTTGAATAAAGGATTCAACTCTCTCATTAAGTTAGAGGCTTACCGCCACCTACTGGCGGTTTTAGTTTCATAGTTAAAAAAAAAGTAGACGTTTAATTTTTTTTCAATCATTTCATATTTCTACATTCAATTTTTAACATTAAAAACATTAATCTCTTAACATAATTTATGCAATTATAATTTGCTGTGTAAATCCACATGCCATGTCTAAACAGCCTGTGTCAATCCAAAAATTGATTTTATTGATACCGACTTCCTTTTATTTGGTCATAATAGCCATACACCGTGTCTTTGCATTCTGATTGAATTTGTTGACTAAATTTAAGAATCTGACATAAGAGGATAGATAGCTATAACAATGAATTTAAAAATACAGTTTTCTTTTTCTCTTGGTTTTGATCTTCTCTCAACCGAGTGAGCACATCCTGCATTATATTGTATTATGACGATGTAATAGGCCTATTAGCCTACCGCTATACTTTGACTAAAGGCATGTTGCATATTACTTGTTCTAGGAACCTCAAAGCAAATTTAAATTTTTGTGTAATTTGTGCTACTCCATACATCATACATCTATGATGTTTGTAGCGTAAGTATGGCCCAAGGGCCTTAAATAACAAATAGACATTATAAAAATATATTATTCATAATAATTTAATTTTATAAAAACATCTAAAACTTTAAAAATTAATCTAAAATTAATTTTACAAGCTAAAAAATTCAGTGTTGGGAAAACTCTTATTTTGAAATACAATGACCAATCAGATTTAGCACCACCCACAGGACCCAATCGGAATATCAAGTGGTTTTTCTGATTTCTGTGCAAGAACGGGAAAACCAAAAATCAAGTCATAATTTCGTTTTTTCGTTTTTTTAAAAAACGAAAAAACAAAATAAGGAGTTGTTTTCTCGTTTTTTTCGTTTTCCTATGTGAAACCAAAAACAAATGAACGAACGATACCTGGACCAAAATACATACCCTGATTCACTGCCCTCCAAAAGTTTGGAAACGCCCTAGAAAAGTGGGGTTTTGGACAATATTTGGACAATATCCTTTTTAATTTGTGATAATTTTGCACTGATAAGGGACAACACAAACTACGAAAACATATTTTATTACATAAACAGTTTATACATAGAAAACTTAAATTTTCGATTCATCAAAATATCCACCATTAGCAGCTATCTGACCTAAACTGGGTTCTAATTGGTTCTAAACTTAATTGGCAAACAATTGTTGAAGCTATTAAGGTGTGCTGACCCAAAAAATGGCCTTCAATATGTAATCAAAATTAAAATTATTATTGCTGGTCTTCAATGATAATGTCAAGTTACTTTAATGTATTTGCACCAAAAAATGATAAGGATTTATGCTGATATCGTCCAAAACCACTCTTTGCCTCAGGTGTTTCCAAACTTTTGGAGGGCAGAGTACAACCAAAAATACATACAGTTTACAACACATTATTAAAAGCTAAGGAAAATAAATACATTTTTAACACCCTCTGAACTGACCCTAGAGTAGGAGATGTTTTGAT
This sequence comes from Ancherythroculter nigrocauda, assembly GCA_036281575.1. Lineage (NCBI taxonomy): Eukaryota > Metazoa > Chordata > Actinopteri > Cypriniformes > Xenocyprididae > Ancherythroculter > Ancherythroculter nigrocauda. Next base: position 8,265,383 of record VTFQ01000020.1, read on the forward strand.
TTAGTTTTTTTTTTTGGCGCACCAAAAATATTCTCATCACTTTAACATTCCCATGCTGTTATGATCAGGCGTTTTTCTTATGCTTTCTATAATAAATGCTTGCTGTTTTCTCATTTTTGTTGTGTTTATTTTGTTACTGAGAAGAAAGTGCACGGCACATATTTACATATTCATATAACCGTCGCTCTCAGCAGTGTGGGCGGTGTCAGATGTTCGTTTACAGTATATCACTGGTCACCCATTTCGAACTTCGTTTTACCCCTAAACGAAGAACGAAAAAAAACTTAGTTTGAAGTATACCAGGGCCTTCATTCTCCACGATGATTGGTCGAGAAGACGTAACATGAGATGAGGTGGAAGCATAGACGGATGGAAGGCATATGCCTAACCACATTCACGTTCTCCTTACAATCATGAAGTAGAGGATCCACAGCTAGATCAATGAGTATAAGCCGATTATAACGACCATCATTTGAAGGGTCACAAAATTCTGAAATTATTGTACATTATGCGATTTTTTTTTCATTATTGATCGTACATCGTACAGAGGTCAAAATTATCGTACAAATACGATAATTATCGTACGTCTGGCAACACTGCCGTGGTTTCACACCGCATGAGCCAGCAGAGCGTAAGCAGCGCATATTTATTTCGGCACCCAAGTTAACAGATTAGAGCATTCACACCGCACGCAGAAGCAGCAGTGCCGCGATCGTTTCGGCGCTGGGTCTATTTTTGCTGCGCAGCTGACGCTCAATTAGGCAAGGCAATTTTATTTGTATAGCACATTTCATACACAATGGTAATTCAAAGTGCTTTACATAAAGAAGAATAATAAAAATAGAACATAAGGAATAGAAATAACAGTAAAAAGAGAGAATTTTGCTATCTGGATGGATGAGCTAGGAAGTCTTAGGGAGTTTTTGTTGTTGTTGTTGTTGTTGTTGTTGTTGTCTGTCAGAGTGGATCTAAACGGATCTATCCATCAGAGCAGATCTGAATGGATCTTCCTCACACGACAGGACTGCTACCTGTTAAGGCACTTCAAACTGATAAACAAAGTTTCAATCTCCCCTTTTGCCAAGACACCTCAAACTGCACCACACAGCCCTAATCCCCCTTCCGGAGATATCTTATCTACGCAACGCAGTTCAAATTTCCCCTTTGGAAATTTCCCCCTTTGGAAATTTCCCCCTTTGGAAAGTGTCCTGACTGTAATCCAGAGATATCTTAACCATGCACTACAGCTCAAATTTCCCCATGGTTTGTCCCCTTATCCAAATTTACCAAATTTTAACCTAATCACAAATGCTTTCTTCCTAATTCTCCCAGCTCTTTCAACCAGACAGCAATATTTAAAATGCATTAAAAGTCAGAATAACAAGATGACACATAAAAGATATAAAATACATTAAAAATGAAATAAAAACAGGAAAAGGAATTAAAAGAATAAAAAGATAATACGTATAAAATAAAATGCAAACAGTTCGGACATAGCACAGTGCTCAATCAGCAAATGCATAGATAAAAAGATGTGTTTCGAGTCTGGATTTGAATATGGCTACTGTTGGAGCACACCTGATCTCTTCTGGAAGCTGTTTCCAGCTGCGGCTGGCGTAACAGCTAAAAGCAGACTCTCTTTGCTTTGAGTGAACCCTTGGTATTTCTAAATGACTTGATCCTGATGATCTGAGTGATCTGTTAGGTTTATATTCTATGAGCATATCTGCAATGTATTGAGGTCCTAGGCCATTGAGTTATTTATAAACAAGTAACAGTACTTTAAAATCAATTCTAAATGCAACTGGAAGCCAGTGCAAGGACCTGAAGACTGGTGTGATGTGTTCATGTTTTCTGGTTCTGCTCAGAATCCTGGCAGCAGCATTCTGTATAAGCTGCAGCTGTCTTATGGTCTTTCTGGGAAGACCAGTGAGGAGCCCATTACAATAATCCACCCTGCTGGTGATGAAAGCATGAACAAGTTTATCTAAGTCTTGACTGGAGACAAAGCATCTAATTCTTGCAATATTTAGGTACGTGTTCACTTTGAGAACTTCATCTTTGTTTCCAAATGCAATGACTTCAGTTTTATCTTGGTTTAACTGAAGGAAGTTTAGGCACATCCAATTTTTTATTTCATCAATGCACTGGCACAGGGAGTCAATGGGGCTATAGTCGTTAGGTGATAGGGCTAGGTAAATCTGGGTGTCATCTGCATAGCTGTGATATGCAATTTGGTTCTTTCTCATTATTTGGCTCAGTGGCAGCATATATAGGTTGAACAGGAGGGGTGCGAGTATTGAACCTTGAGGGACTCCACATGTCATGGATGTCCACTCAGACTTATTGTCACTGATACTCACATAATAACCTCTCCCTTCTAAGTATGACCTGAACCATTTAAGGACCATCCCAGAAAGCCCAACCCAGTTTTCCAGCCTGTCAAGAAGTATGTTGTGATCAACAGTGTCAAATGCAGCACTGAGGTCGAGTAGAACCAGCACTGATAATTTACCTGTATCTGTGTTTAGGCGAATATCATTTATTATCTTTATGAGTGTTGTCTCTGTGCTGTGATGCGGTCGGAAACCAGATTGAAAGTTGTCAAAATATCCATTCAAGCTTAAGAACTTGTTCAGCTGATTGAAAACAACTTTTTCAATGATCTTGCCTATGAAAGGAAGATTTGAGATTGGTCTGTAGTTGCTCAATATGGTGTTATCCAGATTGCTCTTTTTCAGGAGGGGCTTAACAACTGCAGTTTTCAGGGATTTTGGAAAAGTCCCAGAGAGAAGTGAGGCGTTTACCACTTCTAGGAGATCTGCTTCTAAACAGTTAAACATGCTTTTGAAAAAAGATGTGGGAAGTGTGACAAGGGCGCAGGTTGATGTTTTAAGGTGCTGTACTGTTTCTTCTAAAATTTTACCATCAATTGCTTCGGAAACAGACATAATAGCTGCTTTCTGAGGTTGTGATCTGATCTGTTTTACCCCAGTGCAGCTCAAGGATGTGCCTTTTTGATATTATTAATTTTCTCAGAGAAGAAGGAAGCAAACTCACAGCATTTGCTGTCTGAGAGCATTTCACTGGGGATCTGACTTGGGGGGTTTGTTAGTCTCTCTACAGTAGCAAAAAGAGTGCGGGTGTTGTTTAAGTTTCTGTTTATAATATTTGAGAAGAAGGTCTGTCTAGCTTTGCCTAGTTCCACATTGAAAGCATGAAGAATATCTTTATAGATGTTATAATGGATTTCGAGTTTTGTCTTTCGCCACATGCGCTCAGCTTTTCTGCATTGTCTTTTCATATTTTGCACTGCTGTTGAGTTTCTCCACGGTGCTTTTTGTCTGCCACTTTTCTTCCTGACTTTCACAGGAGCAATGTTATCAATAATGTTCTGTACTTTTGAGTTAAAAGAATCAAGGAGAAAATCAACAGAGTCTGCAGATATGCTTGGTGTTAAAGATATAGCCTTCATGAACAGTGCACTAGTATTCTCATTTAAGCATCGCTTCTTGACTGAGACAGCTAGCTTCAACAGTTGGAGAGATCAATATATCAAAGAAAATACAGAAATGATCAGATAGCGCTACATCTTTAACGACAATGGATGAAATGTTTAGACCCTTACTAATAATTAAATCTAGAGTGTGTCCACGATTGTGTGTAGGTCCATGTACATGTTGAGTCAAATCAAAAGTATTCAAAACAGTTATGATTTCTTTTGCCATATTGGATTCTGCATTTTCTATGTGGATGTTAAAGTCCCCAGTAATAGCAAAACAGTCAAACTCAGAGGAAATTGCTGATAACAGTCCTGTAAAGTCCTCCACAAAGGCTGGGGAGTATTTTGGAGGCCTGTAAATAACTATAAGTAGAATGCGAGGAGCACCTTTTAACACAATACCCAAGTATTCAAAAGACAAGTAATCACCAAATGACACTTGCTTGCATTGATAGACATCTTTAAATAGAGCAGCTACACCTCCACCTCTCCTAACAGCTCTGCAGACACTCATAAAAGTAAAGTTAGGAGGGGCTGTTTCATTCAGGATTGTTGAACTGCAACTGTCTTCAAGCCATGTTTCATTTAGAAGCATAAAATCTAGGTTGTTTGTGGTTATTAAGTCATTGACTAGAAGTGATTTATTTTTAAGTGAGCGGATGTTTAAAAGTGCTAACTTAACAGTCTTACTTTCTGTCTCTACAGTTATCTTAGTTTGAAGTGTAATAGGCAGCAGATTAAATGGGTTTGCCAAATGGTTTGAGAAGGCCTTAGGCTTTCTATCACGTAATAAAACAGAAATAGAGAAAGCAACAGGCACACTGGGTTCCCGCATGTTCTGTAAACATTTGATAAAGTCCCTGTTATCATAGCGGGGACCCAACACACATCACTGAGAGCTGTTATCGGTTGTTTTTGGTTCACCTAGAACAGATGGAGGAGGGTGAGGGCCCTGGCGTTGTGGCAGGGGCCGAAGAGCTCTCGCAGGAGGAGGGGGAGGTCGAGCTGGGCCCACAGGCTTTGGTGGTTTCGGGGCTTGATGCTTTTTTGTTGATATCTGGGGGCTCGCAGCAAAAGAGTGGGAGAGTTTGGTTCCAGCATACACCAGTTCCTCCATTTTCTCTGAGAAGCACAGAAGAGGTGATGCTGGAGAGAGGGATAACGTGTCCGGTGAGAGGGGCTGTTGCTCTGGTGTTACCGGAGGCTGTAATATGTTGTCCTGGCTTCCCTGGCTGTTTTCCTGAAAGTCGTCCTTGGGTGCTGAATCTTGGAGCAGTTCTAACACGTCACTGTCTATCGGTGAGCTCTGTGGGCAGGGCTCAGTCAGGATTGTGCCTGTGAGCAGTGGTTGTTGTGGCTGCGTGGTGTTATCATTGACCTTGTGGGATGTGTCAACCGCATGTCCATTCAGGTGCTGAAATGAAGTCCTGTGGTCAGTTGTACTCTGTCCAGGTGTGTTTGTGCCATTCAGATTAGCACACACTGCTGAAGGATGATGGAGGGAGAATATCCTTCCGAATATCATTCTTCCCCACATGGATGATTAGTCGATTTGCAGTCTTATATTTCATCAGAATGCTCTTAAGTTCCCTGTTTACATCAGAAACTGTTGCTTGTGGAAGGCAGCATGTAGTTGTATCCCTGCTGCTAATGTTTCTGATAATAGAGTCACCCGCTATCAGAGTCCTGGGCTCGGCTGCTCTAAGAGCTGAGTGCCGCTGTCTGCACAAACTTCAGCGGCAGTTAGCATCGGTGTTAGCAGCTGGCTGATTTGATCTGTGTCCGATCATGTTTGGGGATTCCATACCCACATTAATCATGTCTGGAGATTCCTCACCCATATTCATTAACACTTCAAATCTGTTCTCCAGATGTATTGGCGGTGGTAGAGAGCTAGTGTTTGGGGTAGAGGATGCTACTGCATTAATATGTGATACTCGTGACAATCTGATATCTCGAGTGCCTTTGGGTCTCGCTCCCTGTTTGTGCCATTGATTAATATGTTGATCAGTTTCGGCACTCAGTATGGTCTGTTTAGGGGCATTAGATTCATGGGACTCACCGACTGTGTGCTGAGGATGTCCATGACGAAGCTCTGTTGTGTGTTCCGTCTGGTTTGGTAGTCCCGCAAGTAACTTTGTTTCAAGAACTGCAATCCTCTGTAGAAGTCTGTGGCAGTTTGTGCAGCAGGTAGATTCTTCAACCAGAGGAGGCATATTATTTCTAATCATTTTGGATGTAGGCAGCTGTGTTTTCCCTTCTCCGGAATGTAAGCTGATGGCTGCCCTCAGTGGGAGGCTGGTTGGATAAAAATTCCCCTTTTTTGTAGCAATTCTTCCAGTTAAAAAGATTGCTGGTGCCAAGATTTGTCGTTTGAGCACTGTGCTGATTTGCTGTAGTTAAAATTAGGAGATAAAATATAAAAGCAATAGAGCAAAGCACGGAGCTGTAAGCAAGAGTGTCCGAACAGTAGCGAAGCAGGAAGCTAAGTGAAAGTACACCTTTGATGGACAAAATAAATATGATTTCACACAAAAAGTGCTCAAAATGCATAGAATAAGCACATCTAGTGTGTTTTAACAAGAATTGGAGTAGGCCATGTCAGGAAAGAAAATCAATATTAAAAAATATTTATAGAAGATTTACTCATTTCCCAGCTAACACACGATGTAACAGTTACGTAATGTATTCGTACTTTTTGGTAATTTCATGACTTACTAACTGACAACGTAACTACGACGTCACACGCCAGTAATTTCATTACCTTTTTTTTTTAATGGGTTTTTGCTAAATCGCCTGAAATAAGGTCTGTGGTTAACAAAGCCTCTAAATACTTTCACGTTTTGATCTATGACATAAAACACACCAGTTATAACCCACTTGTGATTTTTTAAACTTTTACTACGTCTTAAAATCGGCGGTTGCTAACAAATTGCTAAAAGGGACTACTTCCTTTGGCGGGGACTTTAGACGTCATCATTAAAAACGGGACATTTGGACAGCATTTCTCATGAAAAAGTGGATAAGTATTCATAACAGCACAGATCATAATCAGCGAGCATGTTTTTAAATAAAGTTGTTTTTTTAATTACAGTTTGAGGAAGTTTGGTGGTGATGACGTTGATCCGCGACCACGGTGTGCTGTAGTCCGTTTATAGCCTACTCCCAGCAAACACAGTACGTTGTGACGACGTCGTCAGTTAGACGTCATTTGGTCAGCAGGACATTACTTTATGACAACGTTGTGAGGACGTCGTGGTAATGTTCCATTTTTTAGAATCTTGGCTAACGTTCCAGAAACGTCGCAGGCACGTCCTCAAAAGACAGCGCTGGTCAATCCCACGGAGAACATTGTAGCGACGTGGTCCATTGGTTTCCTGATAACTTTCCAGATATTGCATTAAGCCAACATTATGTTTGTTAATATGGCTTTTGGATATTATGAGTAAATTAAATTGATTCAAGCATTTTAAATGAATTGACATAGTTTTATTTATATTTGAGATATACCTAATAGCATACTACATATTCATAAAATATTTGCCAGCAAAACTACCTAACATTTTACTTAATAAATTGTGATTATTCATATGTTTGTGAACAAAAGAGGTTTACTGAATGACAACGTTGTGAGGACGTCGTGGTAAAGTTCCATTTTTTTAAGAATCTTGGCTAACATTCCAGAAACGTCGTGGGCACGTCCTCAAAAGACGTCGCTGGTTAATCCCACGGAGAACGTTGTAGCGACATGGTCCATTGGCCTCCTGATAACTGTTTTTGTCTTAGGTACACCTATAATAACTGTTTATATTCAGACTATTTTAGACCAGACTGGTAGGAACCGCTGCAGAGTAGAACAAATACCTGCGTGACTCGTCATAGACATAAACAGAGAGAAGTAGCTCCAGTTACAATGTTCTTCCGCAAGATGCATGCCGTTCTGTATAACCGTTAGAGCGCCAAAAGTTACGGACTTGTTTATATATTATATATGTTGTGTTTGTGAATGAAGGAGATTTATTGGATGGGCACGCGCGAGACAAATTCGAAATTTTAAACAAGCGAGTCAAACGGACTTTCGGAGAATCTGAATACTGCGCATGCGCATCATTTTGTTCTGTAACGGTCGACGGAAAAAAGCATTAGGCCTACAATAAATCACGCTGCCAATGATGATTAAATCTAACGATCGCTTAGTTCAGATCATGTCAAACCGTGCAAATTATTATTAATGTTATATTGTTCTCAAATTGTTATTGTTAACAACATCAGCACTGCGTGACTGTGTATTTAGTGTGTATTAGCGTTACCTGTAGATTTCAATTTCTGTAGCCACTCCACAGTCCTAAGTCTTTTGCTTTTTGTCTATGGCTGAATCTCCAGTTGTCACTGATGATTGTCATTTGGACCTTTCTGGATTACAATCCGCCATCAAAATAAGTTTAATTATTTCAGCTGCTGAGAAAAGGCTATAAATGTGCGGCAGCTATCTCACATAAAACCAACTAGCCTGGACGGGACTCCTTCCTTTGTTTACGGACGTGACGTAATGACGCACAGACGAACTGCTGCATGCTTGAATTTCCCGCGGAATTCCGCCATGTCGCCTTATTATAAAACATTATTACAAGCTTACTGTTGTGAATCGAGACAAGATAATTAGATAGTTTTGAACACTGGCTGGTTATGTACTTGTTCAAAAGTTGATTTTGGATCATTTTTAACCAAAAAAAGTTGTAGACTGCAGCTTTAACGTTATGTGTGAGTCTATTCATTCCTATAAATCTAACATACTTTTTTATTTTCAGCAGCTGGAGAGGAGACAGCCTGTGCAGCAACAATAAGACAACAATGATTATAAGCAGGGGTGGGTATTAAATTCATTTCTGACTTGTTCAGTACCAATAGATATAAGGTCCTGGACTAATGGTGCTGCTATCGGTATGTATGTAACGTTCAGTCATTAATTACCCTTTATATACAACCACATATCATTCAGATAATCTCCAGGTGGACTGCACGGATCCAGGATCAAGAGATCATTCATCATGCAGACCATGTTCCAGGAGAAGCAGCGTATCCTGGGTGAACAACTATGCCTCATTTTTCCAATATCACTTAGGTAAGACTAAATGGATTTAAAGTGATTTCAATCATGGGTCATTTGTTTCAGGTCTGCTTGATCATTTTGTTGTCCTGGATGTGAGAATATGGTCAAAATGTGTGTCATTCAGCATCCAGCCATAAAAGCAGCCTTCTCGTTAAAAGGCTCAGGAGGACAAAACAGGTAATTCACAGGGTTGAATTTCACAGTTCAATTACTCACAAAGAGATGTTAATAATTCTGAATTCGAGAGGTCAACAATTTTATTATTTGATACATTTACACTTTTTATTTAATTCAGAATGAAATCATTGTGATTGATGAATCTGAATATAGTTGATGTGTATATTTATTTAGAAATCGGATTTGATATTTTAAAATGCACTGTCTGTCCAGAATTACAGACTTTCCAGCTGTTGGTGCATATTAACCATCATCCTGTCATTGCTTCTTTTCTGTTTCAAAAAGCAGACTTTATATTTATCATTCCAGGTCCTGATTAGGAGACACAGAGAAATTGAAGCTATGTGCCCTGCTGCTTATATTTATCAATCAGTATAAATGCTTAAAACTACAACAGTCATTTATTACACTGCATTCATTCAACAACAGTGGTTAGTTTTGTACGTCATTGCATCATTTCTACATCATTCCACATGCTTTACACTTTCAAATTTCAGCTTTTAATCTGATCAAGTGTTTACATGTCCTATTGAACAGATTAGAAAAGGTTTAAACCACCCCTTACAATCAGAATGAAATTTTAAAATCTGATTTGGCAAATTTATTCTGAATGACATGGTTGCATGTGACTTAAAGGGATAGTTCACCCAAAAATGAAAATTCTGTCATCATTTACTCACCCTCAGCTTGTTCCAAAGCTGTATAAATTTCTTCTGTTAAAAACCACCATTGACTTCCATATTTTTTTTTTTCCTACTATGGAAGTCAATGTTGGCCCAAAGCAGCCTGGTAACAAACTTTCTTGAAAAAATCGTATTTTATATAGCTTTGGAACAAGCTGAGGATGAGTAAATGATGATAGAATTTTCATTTTTGGGTGAACTATCCCTTTAATTCGACTGTGCAACTAGTTTGATTACAAATTAATTATTAGGGTCCATGTAAATGCAGCTATTGTATAGTCCCAAATTATACACAATCACATCACATAGGCTGCTTGGCAACCCTATAACTTTTTTAAATCTGAAGCTATAGCAGCAACATTAGCTGTGATTACATGGGCTCTAATAATCGGACTTTAATCAGACTAGTAGCACAGATGGAATAAAAAGTCACATGTAACCACGTTAGTTGAATTGAATTGGCTGGGTCCAACTGACATTTCATTCGGATTGAAAGGGCATGTTTAAAGCTTTTTTTAAAATCTGTTCGATACTATCAAATACAATCTAAAATCTCCTTCCTCTAATCATCTCATCCGCAAGCTTCTTGTTTTGGGCGTTGAAAGGGGCATTTTTACTGCTTGATAAATATAAACAGCATGGTACAAAGCTTAATGTGCTCATCGTCTCCTAATTAGGACCCATAATAGATAAATGTTAAGTCTGTTTTTAAAACAAAGAAAAGCTGTGTAGTGCAGTTGTGCAATGTACCAACTGCTTTGACATGATTATCGGGTTAACTAACTTGTATGCAAGGGCTCACAAACTACTGAGTGTTTGAACTTACACAGTGTACACCTGCCTAAAGGCTTAGTTCACACAAAAATGAAAAGGAAAAAAAAAGACTCACCTTTATGTCATTCCGAACATGCAAGAATGTGTTGTTCATCTTCGAAACATGAGTGAAGATATTTTAATGAAATCTGAGAGTTTTCTGTCCCTCAATTTACAGACCATGGAACTAACACTTTGACACTTCAAAAAGTTCAGAAAGAGATTGTAAAAGTGATCCATATGAATGGATCAGTTTAGTCCAAATTTTCTGAAGAGACTTGTTCGCTTAATGCAATATACAGATTGAGTTTAGACTTTTATTCACATATAAACATTAATTAGTGAACATAAATGGAAGCTCAACTGTACTTGTTTGTATATGAACTTAATTAAATTTGTTCATTATATAAAGTGATCGAGTTTATTCAGAAAATTTGGACTAAACGTCTCAATTCATTAGATTAGATTTACGATCTGTATGAACTTTTGTTTTAAACATCAAAGTGGCAATTGCGTAGACTGTCAATGGAGGGACAGAAAGTTTCAGATTTCATTAAATTATCTTTATTTGTGTTTTGAAGATGAACGAAAGTCTTAACAGGTTTGGAACGACATGAATTCATGTCATGATAAAAACAAATAATCTTGCAACAACGACTAAAGCCAGGGACACACTTAACGACTGTAAGGCTGATTATAAATGTAATTTGATACTTCCAACTGATCTTGCCCAAACACGTCAAGTCAGAGCCAGTTGCGTTCAGTCTGTTTATAATCTGTAAGTATTTAAATCCACTTCAGTTGAAGGAAACTGAAGTTAAGTTTTTAAGTGTGTTGATTTCAATCTTAGAATGTTTCTTCTAGTCGTTCAGTGTGTCCCCAGCTTGAAGGAGTCAGCAGTGAGGGAAGTAATCGTTAAAATGTAAGTTCTTTGAGAATTTGTGCACTGTTTATTATCTAAATGTAATAATGTACACTGCCAGTCAAAGATATTGAGATTTGGAAGATGTTGCAAAATTTAATTTATTCCTTCGACGGAAAATTTTCGACATCATTTTTCTAGTCTTCAGTGCCATTTGATCTTTGATCATTCTAATATGCTGAATTGATGCTCTGACATTTCTTTTAAAATGTGCTGCTTCATATTGTTGTATTCTTGAGCATCAAATCATCATATTAGAATGATTTCTGAAGGATCATGTGACTCTGAAGACTTGAGTACTGATGCTGAAAATTCAGCTTTGATCACAGGAATAACTTACTTTTAAAAATAGATTAAAATAGAAAACAGTTAATAGGAAAACTATTTTAGAATATTAGAGTAAAACTACTTCACAATATTATTATTTTACTGTCTGTATTTTTTCATCAAATGCAGCCTTGGTAAGTAGAAGAGACTGCTTTCAAAAGTAAAAATGCAACTTCTAACAATGTAATTCAACCTTTCAGCTGCCAGAGAAGGATGATGATGGCAGTGGTGACCGAGGTGACAGTGCAGCTCAGGATGAAGAAGAGGAGGAACATGTAAGTTAAACAAGCTTTCCTCATACCTAACAAACAATAAACCTGACTACAATAACTACTACAATAAATATTTTTTTTAGCTTCCAGTTTGCAAAAATCCAAAGTGATTATATAGAGACCATCCTCCTATCCTTGCCTCAGAAGAACCTGAGAAAGACACTCTTCCTCTTCTCTCACAGCTCTCCATCATCTACCTCTGCAACACTGTTGGAAAGAGTGTATACACAGCTGAGGACACGGTAATGAAAGATCTCAAATTCTTCCTGAGAAAGTCCTCGTTCATTTTCTTGAACAAAAAGTGTACATGTATTTTTAGGTGGGCCAAACTATTATTTGAAGAAATGCTAAAAAAAATATCTATATTGTTCTGTATACATATCTTCTACTCTTTATGAATGTCATCTGGATTTTTTTAGCTTTTGAGAAGCTCAAGGACTGTATATCTTTGATAATTGTGATATTGTCTGGCAGTAAAGCAGTATTAAAGCACATTACCTCAGTATATTTGTAGCAGCTGCCTCATACAGGACACTTAGGAAATGGTTTAAAATATATTTTTTGCAAATAAAGTAATAAATATCTGCTGAATCTTTTTCATATCTTTGTCATTTTTGTGCCAAATGATGGATAGTAGTAATCATAAGAGTATCTATAAATATAATTGATAAAATCATTATTTAACTATACCCATCTAATGATAAAACACTTTGTCAATTAAAAGAATAAAACATATTAATCACTGGTTACATTTATTTATTGATTGTATTGTTTGATCTATGAATGTGTTCAATTTATGAATTCATGTGTTCAATTTTCTGTACTCATAACTTGATAACACTTTACATGGTTAAAACATGGTTACATGGTAATGTTCAAATGTATTGGCTTATTAACTGTACAAAGTAACAATGCTGATGATTTCATGGATGCAGTGTGTTTCTAGCCATTTTCTATCAGAATTTAATGAGGGTTTCTATTGGTTTCCACTATATATTTTGATCTGCAAATGTATTAACCAAAGCAATGCAATTCCCTATAACAATTAGAATTTATAAGTTTTTATAGCAGAGAATGAAGTGTTTATCAGTTCTGCATGTATTTCAAGGTTATGGACGGAGCACATCTCCATTCCCCGGAGTAAAGGTGAGAAGCAGATTTTAAGATGAAGGTCGAGGTGGTATTTTGGTCTTTAGGACGTACCTGTTACGTTCCAGCAACGTACCACGAAAACGTCGCCACAACGAATATGGGAATCACAAAGTTACGTCGCTGGAACTAATATGAGCCGATCCAGTTACGTTTTTACAACGTGCCAGTTTGGTCGCTGAGACATTACTGTCACGTTCCAGCGACGTACTGCTATACCCAGATAGCAAGCACTTTTGGGCCGATTCCGGCAGAAAAGCGGCACTGTCGGCTCACTGTCGACGTCGATGAAAAGATAATGGGCCATAACTCTGCCGACTGTAGCCTACGCATCTGGCTGACAGACAGCGTTTTCTTTATGGGCCGGTCTCGGCTGAAATAGTTGTACTCGCGGCAGGTCCATATAACTCGGTATAGATCTATCGGCCCGAGTTCGTTTCGTAATAGGCGGGCCCCCAAATAACAAGCACTTTTGGGCCGATTCAGGTTTAAATGCGCCAACATCGACTCATTGTCAGAATCAGTGAAAAGATTTTAAATGGATTAATTAATGGTTTGCAATGATAACATAACGTCAGTACCCATTCGGTCCCAGACAGTGATAGTTTTGAATAATGTTTATTAGAACAACTGCTGAGCTCTGGAGCACTGTTGGCTAATGCAATGATATCGAGTTATATTTAGTTTACTAAAATCAGTCATCCAATTCATCTTTTCCAACGAGTAATTATTGAATTGAGTCGGAGTATGCGGTGGCGCCCTCAGAGTTCCTTTTTTTAATTATAGGTTATGGCATTATGCAATTTTGTGTAGGCTAAATACTTGAACATGTGCTCCCTTACAGAAAAAAACATGAACTTCACATGTGCAAAAACACATGTGGTCCATGTGAAATTCATGTGTGTGTGTGTTTTTTTGTTTTTGTTTGTTTTTTTTGTTTGTTTTTTCTGTAAGGGCTGCTTTAAACAGTCTGTCAATAAACATAAATGCCATGTCAGATGTCACTTCTACCTTTGCAGTGTAAAGATGGCTTTTCTTGATGTAAAAAAAAAAGTTGATTTCTGACCCTGGTAATATTACATATATATATCCCATACAATATGTTTAAAATCATAGTACTTAATTTATTTTACTGCAATGGGGATTTCTATGATTTTGAGTGATCACAAACTAAAGTTTAACCTGAACACACTGTTTGGAGACTGACACCAAATCTTTTTTTACAGATATTTTAAACTCATGCATAAACTCTGGATGCAATTTATCAAATATATAGGTGTTAAAGAAACTGTAATGCTTAAGATTTAATAATGACCTAACAATATGTATTCCTTTATTTCAAAGGTGCAGTTCAGAGAAACCTTGCTGAAATGGAGGATGAGGGGACCATGAAGAGGTGGCTGCAACTGGCAGCAAATTCAAAGGGCGGATGCAAGGCAAGTCTTCTTAGTGTTGTTCAGGGGCCTCATGTATAAAACTTTCCATAGATTTCATCCTAAAAGTGTGCGCACAAATGGTTTTTTAAGCAACGCGTACGCCAGAACCTGCGCAAAATTATCTTTATAAAACCCAGTCAGCTAAACATTGTGCATGAATCTCCACCCTGTCTCCTCCCAGAAATCACCAGATATGGAGCTTACAACACATAGTTTTATTATGCATTACATCATCTACATATCATTTCCATGCATATTCCCCTCCATGTGACACCGTGTTTAACTGTACAAGACATTAGGAAAATATGACAATAAATGCTGTCACATTACATTGCTAAAATCATTCACTCTCCTTGTCTTGTTTTAGAAAAAAATAAATCATATAAAATGTTCAGAATGTTTTCAATGAAGTTATTTGAATTCTTTTCCACTGCCAAATAGTATTTTTTAAATATGCAATTTTGCCTATAAAGTAAACATTGCCTATATTTTAGGATGTTTATATATTTTTAATTGAAACAGATAGGCTGCCTTATTTTTGCATTGTAAATTATTGTACGACTCAGCACGTCACTGACAAACATTTTAAAAATAAAACGTGCATATCTTACTGTTTCCTTTTAAATCTAGCCTTCAAATACAATGCCGTTTTTCATAATATTGGGAAGACCATGAAATGTGTTATCTTTAAGCTTCTGTCTGTGCACGACACCAGCAGCAACACTACTACATACTGTGTTCAGCAGAGCTACTCGTCGGACGATCACTGAGCGACTCCTTCAGTGCCATTATGCCATTATGTTGCTAAGCTATCTGCTTAGACGAAGTGCGCATCACTGATAATTATTTGCTCAAAAATATTTTCTCAGAACATGAGTTCTGCTATGTAGAACACATTTTAAAGCGTAATTATCATGCACCAAGCATTCCTCTATATTAAAAACCCATCTCTCATTAATTGTTAGGATTGTCAGGCTAAATAAGGTAAACTACAACCAGAAACACTACCTATAACATCCGATATACTTGTTTCATCATAAGAGGAATGACATTTATGCTAAAATTAGTCTGTCTGTCTCATTCCATTTCCAGAACAGATGTTTGAGATGACCACAACAGTCCTGAATGTCAGCGGAGAACATGACAACTAAACAAGCTCTGGAGACGGATCTGCTGTGAAGACCTCGTCGACACCACAGTCTTTGGCACAGATCTTCAGAAAAGACCACAAGAACCAGACGAGACCTCTGCAAGGCCACTTCAACTCCTCCATTTACATGTCATTGTGCTGTGTTCAATCTTCAAGAGAAGAAATTGGATAAATTTCTGAATGATATCAGTCCACAATCTAACTTCTGATGCAGCTGAATCATAACCACACTGTATTTGTTTGGCCAGAGGAAAACTGGCCCTCAACTGAGTCTGGTTTCTCCCAGGGTTTTTTCTTCATTCTGTCATCTGATGGAGTTTGGGTTCTTGTCACTATCACCTCTGGCTTGCTTAGTTGGACACCTGCTATTCAATAATATTGATCTGTCTGCATTGACACTATTGGATGAGAACTCAACAGAGCTGGATTATGACATTACTGTTTTCTGCAGAACTGCTGTCAGCCCAAACAATGCCAAGACGCCGCATGCCAAGACGCCGCATGCCAAGACGCCGAGGCCGACTCTCGTCACTGCGGTTGAAACATCCGCGATCTCCTTCCATGTATTTCCTAGTCCTGCCCATTCTATCATTCCTGCCATAAAGAAATGGACAACAAGGCAGTCGAGCACCAAGCTCGAGTCTCGGGCAATGCCGCCTCTTCCCGCGAAGGAACGGGCCTTGTTCCAGCATCAGGCCGCCGCAGCAGGCCTTCAGCAAGCCAGAGCCGCGCCGCAGCGCAGATTCAATCCCAGCCAGCTCGGACTTTCCTCCCCATCAGCTCAACCCCGTAAAAGCACAGTTAAAATCCTTCTCGTTTTCCGTCCCTGAATTAATTTCCACATTATGACATCTGTATCAATGCTGATCGGGGGAATTCACGTTTTAGTAAAGTTTGCCGTTCTAATTAACGTGCCGCTTGTGGTTTAAACACTCAATCAGCTGTATATGCTTGTAGCCTATGACGTTCAGATTGCACGCACGGTCGCATAGATTCACTGAAACTCAGAACTTATTGTCATCGCTGTCCTGTCCTTAGAAACTTAGTCATGATATGTATTTCTGTTTCGAAGTATAACCACAGCTTCACTATTGGAGACGCAGAGACTGGTAGGACAAATTCTTTTCAAATCGTTATTTTGATGCATTTAAATAAATCTTACCGTTCCCTTTTTGTCTGTATCTGTTTTATAACGAGCAGAAATCTGTAAGTAACTTAACAAACCATAGACAGATAACCAATGAATAAACTAATTACATTACAGTTTGAAAAGTATGGAATTGAGTAATTTCCAGGTCTGGATGGAAAATATAATAAATATAAATAAACAATATTAAACAAGCAGCATGTCCATGGTTAAATGTTAGTGATTGTTGAAAACAATTAAATAAATTCAAGGTGCACATTTTTATTATGCAAAGCTCTGTCTTTTACAAATGAGTCTCTTTTGAGCTTCACTAAATGAAGGCGCTTGTGACTCAAACCAGCAACAGTTAAAAGAACAAGGATCATCCAAATCATATTGTACTTTGTTTGATGTTGAATGATCATCAAACAGCAATGATAATACAAACAGTACTGTCATTTACAGTATCAAACCATTGTGTCAGAGGTGAATATATGCAGGTTTAAAGGATTTCAGGCTGCTTCTGAGAAAATAAGAATATGTAAAAAGTTTAATAATCTATCTCTCGGCCCTGCACTGTTTCGCTGAGCTCAGGTTTCCAATCGCCCCGGATAAACGATGGGTCCAGCCACGTCCATTGAATTTCTGGGATTTAACTCGAATACAGTTAATTTCCAGGCATAAGGAATCAATAGGACATTTATGTTCGCTTCCACCTTCCTAAACAGTCCAAACTGTTCTAAACAGGAATTACTATCTTCGCTCAGCTACTTAAACTTCATGATGTGAGTAATTCCACAAGGCCAGTCTTTCATCTTACATCCTCACTCTTGTATCTTCAATTCATGTGCTAGAAACAAGCGTCAGGCCACAGCAGCAGCAAGCCTGGGTCGTGCCCCAGATTCCCCACAGTTCTGGCTAAATTCCTCCACTGCCTCAGCAGTGATGTTCCCTCGGCTCCCGCAGGAGCTCAGTTCTTCTGGCTATTTTCTCCACTGCCGCAGCAGTGATGTCGCCTCGGCTCCCGCAGGAGCTCAGTTCTGGCTAATTCCTCCACTGCTGCAGCAGTGATGTCACCTCGGCTCCCGCAGGAGCTCAGTTCTTCAAGCCCATTTCTCCACTGCCACAGCAGTGATGTTGCCTCGGCTCCCGCAGGAGCTCAGTTCTGGCTAATTCCTCCACTGCCGCAGCAGTGATGTCACCTCGGCTCCCGCAGGAGCTCAGTTCTTCAGGCCAATTTCTCCACTGCCACAGCAGTGATGTCGCCTCGGCTCCCGCAAGAGCTCAGTTCTGGCTAATTCCTCCACTGCCACAGCAGTGATGTCGCCTCGGCTCCCGCAGGAGCTCAGTTCTTCAAGCCAATTCCTCCACTGCTGCAGCAGTGTCGTCACCTCGGCTCCCGCAGGAGCTCAGTTCTTCAGGCCAATTTCTCCACTGCTGCAGCAGTGATGTCGCCTCGGCTCTCGCAGGAGCTCAGTTCTTCTGGCTATTTCCTCCACTGTCGCAGCAGTGATGTCACCTCAGCTCCCGCAGGAGCTCAGTTCTTCTGGCTAATTCCTCCACTGCCGCAGCAGTGATGTCGCCTCGGCTCCCGCAGGAGCTCAGCGCTGTCCAATGTCTTCATCCATATGACGATAACTCTACCGGTCCTTTACTAACCCTCCTAGCAGCACATTCAGCCTAAGCAAGGCAATTTTGGGGGTCATCAGTAATGTTCCGGCTGCTGTCCTGCATTGGTTTGCAATTTTTGGGGGGAGTAATCTGGGTTCGGGCCAAAATACAGAGCTCGGAGCCCTCTCCTCGGACAGCACGCCAAATACGCATACTACTACGCATACACTTTTCTATCTGATTATTTGTAAGTGTGAACTCGTGAAATGATGTTTTATTAACAAAATTCGGGAGGAGCAACGTTCAAATAATCTGACTAATCATCACGTCATCTCGGCCAGCTGTCAGCAATCAGTAATCAACATATCTACCCAATCAGCACGAGTGAAAGCATATATATAAGACACGGTCGACTCACCCATATTCCTCGACAGTTTGACAGCATCCCTCCACCACCCCGTCTCCTCACACCTGCACTGGTTACTTTCCAGAATACTAACCAGAATGGGGGGAGTAATCTGGGTTCGGGCCAAAATACCGAGCTCGGAGCCCTCTCCTCGGACAGCATGCCAAATACACATACTACTACGCATACACTTTTCTATCTGATTATTTGTAAGTGTGAACTCGTGAATTGAATTATTATTTTCCAGTTTCTTTGAAACATACTGTAATGTATAAAGAACTATGTGAAGGTGACTTAACTTAAAATTTGGAAATTGTTAGAGTTTTTATGTGTGAGAAAGGATGTTTTTCCATTTAATAATATACAGTAAATAATTAACTTGGTATTTAGTGGTATAAAATGTTTGTTGTTTATAAATGCTTATAGTTTATTCATTGTTAATAACCATAGTGTATTTGTTCATTTTAAAATAAAATGCCTTAAGCTTTTTAAATGGTTGAATGTGTTTCATTGCTTAATTGAATTACATTTAGCAGTTTCTGGACCACATCTGGCCCGAGGACCAAGCCGAATCTCAGCCAGATCTGTCTTACAGTGCCTGGGCCAGACCTGGGCCACATAAAACAATTTAAGTCAATTTTCAGTGTGCTGGCCAGATCTGGGCCACATCCATAAATAGAGTCTTTTTACATGGTGTGGGCCGCATCTGGGCCAGAGGAAATGGTTTGTGTCCGTTTTCAGTGTGAGGACCGGTTTTGGGCCGGGGACCCAGCCAGAACTGGGCCAGAATTGCAGCAAGGACGTGGCCCAGAAGTGGGCCAGACAAATTTTGCTATCTGGGTAACGTCGCCACGACGAATATGGGAATCACAAAGTTACGTCGCTGGAACGTTATTCGGGACGTCGTTGCAACTAATATGAGCCGATACAGTTACGTTTTTACAACGTGCCAGTTTGGTCGTTGAGATGTTACTGTCACGTTCCAGCGACGTACCGCTATAACGTCGCCACGACGAATATGGGAATCAAAGTTACGTCCCTGGAACGTTATTTGGAACGTCGCTGCGACTAATATGAGCCGATCCGGTTACATTTTTACAACGTGCCAGTTTGGTCGTTGAGACGTACTCCTCACGTTACAGAGACGTACCACTAAAACGTCGCCACGACGAATATGGGAATCACAAAGTTACGTCCCTAGAACGTTATTTGGTACGTCGCTACAACGAATATGGTCCGGTCCAGTTACGTCATCACAACGTAACTGTGTTAGCTGGGATCTGATATGAATTAACTAACGTTACACGTTTAATGTAGCGAATTTGTCAATAACAACATATCTGCGGTAAAACCTAATATAATAAAAGTGCCATATAAGACAGAACATTCTCTAAAATGTATAATATCAAATATATTTATAAGTAATGTAGCAATTCATTATTTTAAACGCTTTCATGTATTTTAAACGCGCTTCACTGCGTGCTCAGGTGATTCATTCACGTTCTCGCGCGTGGTGGGGGAGGGGTCTCGTACCTGTGGGAGTGGGTGAAACCGCCATGTTTTTAGCGGTTTGGAGCAGACGCGAGCAAAACAATGGATTATTTACCAAGAGATATTAATGTATGGAGTCATGTCGAGAAAACAGTTCTGGGGCCCGTTTCAATCAGAAGGTTCAACCAACTCTGAGTTGAAACTTCAACTCTGAGTTGATTTACTCTGAGATGGGAAACGTACTCGGTTACTAACGTAACCTCGGTTCCCTGAGATACGGAACGAGTACTGCGTATGGGGAAAAGTCTCCCTTTTTCCCCGCTACTGAAGCCTTTTTCAATAACGCAGTGTAACTGCATCGTCATTGGTTCACTCATAGACAAGTTGTTGAACCAATGACGGCGCGGCATAGCTGCGCGACCTATGGCGAGAAAGCGCGCGAACTTTCCCGCCGAAATGGGCGGGGTTAAGGGCTATATAAGCAGGCGTTTCGCCATAGGATTTCAGGCCAATCGACTGAAGCGACGACACTGAAGCCGCAGCCTCGTGGCACGGCAAGTAACGCAGTACTCGTTCCGTATCTCAGGGAACCGAGGTTACGTTAGTAACCGAGTACGTTCCCTTTCGATACTTCACTCGTACTGCGTATGGGGAACGAATTCAACCGCGCCGTGCCACGGCAGGGAACGACATAACTTGTTTTGGACACCAAAGGGGACCAAGAGAACAAATAAGAAGGCAAAGCCGTCGTTAACCCATGTTACACTACAAGAGGAGGTAACTCCTAAATGGTGAGAGACGGAGCTCGAGGAGGCCGTCTGGTTACACCGAGAGGACCCGGGCTTGTAAGGCCGGAACGTCCAGATGATAGAATCTGACAAAAGTGGACGGCGAGGACCAGCCAGCCGCCTCACAGATGTCTTTAATGGAAACTCCATTAGACCAGGCCCAGGAGGAAGCCATTCCTCTAGTGGAATGGGCCCTAACTCCTATAGGGCATTCAATGTCCAAGGAGGAGTAACAGAGATTAATCGCGTCGACTATCCAACGAGAGAGTCGTTGCTTTGAGACCGGAGACCCTTTGGTGCGGCCGCCAAAGCAGATAAAGAGCTGATCTGATTGCCTGAAAGGCTGTGAACGCTCTACGTAGG
Source organism: Ancherythroculter nigrocauda (assembly GCA_036281575.1). Taxonomy (NCBI): domain Eukaryota; kingdom Metazoa; phylum Chordata; class Actinopteri; order Cypriniformes; family Xenocyprididae; genus Ancherythroculter; species Ancherythroculter nigrocauda. The sequence goes on from VTFQ01000020.1 coordinate 8,286,709, forward strand.
TCCTCAATGCCCTGACAGGGCAGAGTAACTCCAGCTCTTGTTCATCCGCGGAGGGAGGAAGAGCAGAGAGCGAAATGACCTGAGCTCTAAACGGAGTAGAGAGCACCTTGGGGACGTAGCCATGCCTGGGTTTCAGTACGACCTTAGAGTTATTAGGCCCAAATTCGAGGCATGCAGGGCTCACAGAGAGGGCCTGCAAGTCGCCGACACGTTTGACCGATGCTAGTGCAAGTAGCAGAGCGGTCTTCAGGGTTAACGGCCTGAGGTCAGCTGAACTCAGCGGCTCAAAGGGTTTACCTTTGAGAGCCCTAAGGACCAAAGAAAGGTCCCAAGTGGGAACGGTAAGGGGACGAGAAGGATTTAATCGTCTAGAACCCCTTAAGAAACGTACCACAAGGTTGTTTCGACCCACTGACTGGCCAGCGATAGGAGCATGAAACGCTGAGATGGCTGCTACGTACACTTTCAGCGTTGAGGGGGCGCGCCCCAGATCCAAACGCTCTTGTAGGAAGGACAGTATCGGGGATACGTCACACTCCACGGGGTCTAAGTTGCGTGTGGAACACCAATCAACAAAGACCGACCATTTCTGGGCGTAGAGGCGTCTCGTGGACGGGGCTCTCGCCTGAGAAATGGTCTCTAGAACGTCCCTGGGGAGGTCGGTCGGCTCCCATCGAGGGACCAGAGGTGTAGAGCCCAGAGCTCCGGCTGGGGGTGCCAGATTGTTCTGTTTGCCTGAGAGAGGAGGTCCCGTCTCAGGGGAATGGGCCATGGGGCTCTCGTGGAAAGCCCGAACAGCTCTGAGGACCAAGTCTGGCTCCTCCAGAGCGGGGCCACTAGAAGGACTCTGTGTCTGTCCTCCCTGACTCGCCTGATGACCTGCGGGATCAGTGCGATCGGGGGAAATGCGTAAAGGAGTGTGCTGGGCCAGGTGTGGGCCAGCGCGTCGACCTCCTTTGAGAAAAATGTTGGGCAATGAGAGTTGTCTCCTGAGGCGAAGAGGTCTATCTCTGCTCTCCCGAAGAACTCCCAAATCTTGAGAACCGTCTGGGGATGGAGCATCCACTCGTCTGAGGGGACGTTGCTCCGTGATAGCATATCTGCACCCAGGTTGGTCTTGCCAGGTATATGAGTCGCCCTGAGCGACCGAAGCCTTGGTATTGCCCATTCCAGAAGACGTTTCGCCAGAGCGCATAGGCGGCTGGACGAAAGACCGCCCTGGTGATTTATGTATGACACCACAGTCATGCTGTCCGATTGGACTAGGACGTGGCGTCCCGTCAAGTGAACCTGAAACGTCTGCAGAGCTTTCATCACTGCCAACATTTCGAGGCAGTTGATATGGAGATGGCTTTCCTCGTGGGACCACGAGCCGAAGGCCGGTCTGCCCTCGCACAGAGCCCCCCAACCTGAGTTGGATGCGTCCGTCGAGAGCACCGTCCTCCGTGACATCGCCTGTAGGGGTACCCCAAGACTGAACCAAGCAGGGTTCATCCAAGGTTTCAGGGCTAGAATACAGGCCTGATTGACCTTGAGGCATAGGCGGCCGTGCCGCCAGGCATGTGGAGGGACCCGGAGTTTCAACCAGAACTGCAGTGGTCGCATCCGAAGAAGACCGAGCTGCAGAACTGGGGAGGCGGAAGCCATCAGCCCTAAGAGCCTCTGGAAGAGCTTCAGAGGAAGATAGGCTTTGTTCTTGACGGAAGCCGCGAGCTGTTGTATAGCCAGGGCGCGCTCTGGCGAGACCATCGCCGTCATGCGGACTGAGTCGAAAACTGCCCCCAGAAACGAAATGTGTTGGCTGGGGAGCAGCGAGCTCTTGGCTAAGTTGACCCTGAGACCCAGGCATTGGAGATGGCTGAGGAGCACGGATCTGTGGTGTTCCAGCTCGGCTCGCGAATGGGCCAAAATGAGCCAGTCGTCGAGGTAATTCAGAACCCGGATTCCCATCTGTCTCAGAGGGGAAAGCGCCGCGTTCATGCACTTGGTAAAAGTGCGAGGAGCCAGAGACAGCCCGAAGGGCAGGACTGTATATTGGTATGCCACCCCCTCGAACGCGAATCTCAAGAATCGTCTGTGAAGGGGGGCTATCTGGATGTGAAAATACGCATCTTTCAGATCCAGCGAGCAGAACCAATCCTCGTGACAAATCTGTGCGAGGATCTGCTTCAGCGTCAGCATTTTGAACTTCCGTCTCATGAGGGAGCGATTCAAAAGTCTGAGATCTAGGATGGGCCTGAGGCCGCCATCCTTTTTCGGGACCAGAAAGTAGCGGCTGTAAAAGCCCGACTCGCTTTCTGAAGGGGGAACTATTTCTATAGCCCCTTTCTTCAGTAAAGACATGACCTCGGACCGGAGGACAGGAGCGTCGTCCGGATTCACCGAGGTTTGAAGCACCCCGCCGAAGCGAGGGGGCCGCCGTGCAAACTGGAGCGTGTAGCCCTGTGTTATGATCCCGAGGATCCAGCTTGACACGTCGGGGATGGCCTGCCATGCCTCTGCCCGAGTGGCAAGGGGTTGAATGATGTCGGATGACAGACCGCCGGGTAGGGGGCCGAACACCGAGGGAGGTGGAAGAGGAAATATGCTCTCTTTTTGAGGAAGTAAAATAGTGTTCGCCGTGAAAACGGCGTTTTGTTTGGGCGCAACATGTGTGGGCCCAGTTACAACACAGAGCACTTCTCCCACGCCCGGCACTAAGCGAGGCGGAGGGGAGACTGCGCGAGGGAGCTTTTGGGGTGGTCCGGTCGCAACGGGACATTCCCCAACCCTCTTCCTTCCTGTTGGATCAGGACGTCTTCGGAGTCACCGGGTCCAGCACAATTTTGGGCCGGGGTCCCTGGCGTCTCGGGAAGGAGGATTGGCGCTTAGCAGGGCGAGGGCGCTGACGATGCTCCTTAGGCGGCGCTGCTTGAGAGGTGGATGGTGCAGGTTTGGTCTGCTGAGCCGGCGCAGTCCTGGGGCGGCTAGGAGCAGACGCAGAGCTGGAGCGCTTGGGCAGAAAGTGTCTCATGGCCTGAGACGACTTCTGCGCTGCTGTGAAGCGCTCGGTGAAACCATCCACCGCTGGCCCAAAAAGACCGGAAGGGGAGACTGGGGCGTCCAGAAAGGCCGTCTTATCCAGGTCCTTAATTTCCGTGAGGTTGAGCCAAAGGTGGCGCTCAAGCACAACCAGGCTGGCCATGGAGCGACCGATGGCCTGGGCGGTGGCCTTCGTGGCCCGCAGGGCTAGATCGGTGGCGCTGCGGAGATCTTTGAAGGCAGGTGCATCAATGCCGGACTCGTCCAGGGAGCGGAGGAGTTTGGCCTGGAACACCTGGAAGATCGCCATGGTGTGCAGCGCCGAAGCAGCTTGGCCTGCTGAGGTGTAGGCTCTTCCAGCCAGAGTAGAGGTGGTTCTGCAGGGCTTGGAAGGCAGGGCTCGTTTGGTCTTCCATCCCACAGCCGCGGGAGGACAGAGATGAGCTGCCACCGCTTCATCCAGGGGCGGCAAGTGCTCGTAGCCCTTTTCTTCTGCGCCGTCGACAGCAGTGAGGGCAGAACGGTGTGTTGTGTGGAGGCGGGCGGAGTACGGAGCGCGCCACGACTTCGTAAGCTCCTCGTGCACCTCGGGAAAAAATGGAGCGGAACGCTGGCGAGGGGCTTGGCGGCGGCCTGGCAGGAACCACTCATCCAGGCGGCTACGCGAAGGCTCCTCCGGAGGGGCCCAGTCGAGGTCCAACTCTTCCACTGCTCTAGATAGGATGCGGAAGAGCTCGGCATCCATACCCTGGCCGTGATCAATGGGCTCCAAGGGAGGCGGGGGAGCGGGGTCGTCCGGCTCGCCAGCCCATCCTTCCGCTTCAGAAGCCGCAAGAGACATGGAGTCATCCGGCTCTTCGTCAGATCCTCCAAACGAAACTAGGTCGCTCGCATCTGCAGAGGGACGCTGCTCCGGTCTGGAGAACATGACGGGAGAATGTTCTCGCGGGGGAGAAGGCGAGGCACGCGGGGGCTGGGCCGACGTGAGCTCGCACATCTCCGGGCGCTGAGTCGCTCTACCCCGCTGTCTCTTCCTGGCCGGCTCGCGGGAGGAAGGAGACGGGAGGGCGCGAGCGGCGAGATCGCCTTCAGTGAAGAAGGCGACCCGCGAGCGCAGAGAACCGAGGCTCATGCACTCGCAGTGCGGGCATGAGGCTCCAGCGAGCGCGCCGTCTGCATGGGACTTGCCCAGGCACGCGACACACTCGCTGTGTCCGTCATCATCGTGCAGAGGGGCTCTGCACGTGCCACAAGAGTGGCGCGGCATTTGTAACAACGCCGCCGTCGTTATAACGACGATTGGGGGGCTCTTTTAGAGCGGCGAGGGCCGCGGAAGCTCTTTTAGAGCGGTAAGACCGCTAAGGAACGCTCTTTCAGAGCGGCAATAAGCCGCGGGAAGCTCTCGAGGGGCGCGCCGGATGGCTGCAGGAGACACGCTGAGAAGGCGGCCGAAGGCGGGAGCGGGAGGCGGGCGTCTCGAGGACGGCGCTCGGGGCGGCAGTCAGCGAGGGCGCCGGCGCTGTCTCCGACCGGCGAGTTCAGCTGGGTCCGCTGCGGGGCCTCTTCAACGGCGGCAGGAGCTTCTAGAAGGCGGCGAGCTTCTTCCGGCTTCAGGCGAAGATCAGCGAGGAGATGTGTTGTCGTCGCTGAAGGAGAAAGGACTGAAATCCTATGGCGAAACGCCTGCTTATATAGCCCTTAACCCCGCCCATTTCGGCGGGAAAGTTCGCGCGCTTTCTCGCCATAGGTCGCGCAGCTATGCCGCGCCGTCATTGGTTCAACAACTTGTCTATGAGTGAACCAATGACGATGCAGTTACACTGCGTTATTGAAAAAGGCTTCAGTAGCGGGGAAAAAGGGAGACTTTTCCCCATACGCAGTACGAGTGAAGTATCGAAAGGGAACTATGAGTTTTCAGTTTCAGAACAGCTGAATTGAGTTAGTTCAGTCGACTCTGAGTAGGTTGACTCGGAGTTAAGCGTGTGCACCACTACTATGAAAAGCCATTATCAATGGAGCTCCGATATTACGATTCACCATGGCAACAGCACGTGACAAAATGACGTCCACATACTTCTGAGTCAATGCAAGTTTAATTCTTATCACTGTTATAATATCAAAGGTGAAAACTAGTAGAATGGTAAGTTATTGAACTAATATTTATTTTCATGGTATCCCACAAGCAAAAAAAGAAGAAGAAAAAAATAATGCAGGATGCAATAATAAGAGTGTAAATGATTTTATCATTATTAAACACACGTTAGGCAATTTACTTCCACTTTTAGAACATTTTCTTCATTTTTATTGAAAATAAATGCCTTTCTGATGTGATATGTGATGGGAAAAGGGAAAATAGCGAGCTCGGCAAAAGGCGGATTCGAACCCAGTCAATCACATCACAAGTTAATTCTCTGCACGGTGCCTACACCACTGCAACCACTAGAACATGGTTCAGTTTTAACCTGGTGTTACATTGGTGGGCGGACCTACTGTAAATTTGCACTTAGTAATACCCAGGAGAAAAAAAAAAGTATACTTGAGTGCATTAAAATAATACTTAAATACAAGCAAGTACATTTGTAGTACATTCTTTATTTTGCTGCTAAATAAAAGTATCAAAGTTATACACTATAAATACATTAATTAAATGTTTATCTGTACTTCAGTAGTACTTCACTGCACTTGGAAAAGTATACTAAATACCAAAACTACTTAAATTGATTTTTAGTGCAATGAAATAAAGTATACTACCACAAAAAATATACAGAGGAGTTTTATTTGTGTATTTGTTAAAAGTGTGCTTTCAATGCTTTAAAATTAGTTCAATCTTAGTAGACTTTTATATAGTAATCCTAAGTTTAAATGACATTGATTTTCTTACAAATATATTACTAATGTACTAGTTATAAGTACATTTTCCCCCAGGTGAAAAAAAAGTGCAGTAGAATACACTTTATTTTAGTACACTTACACTTCCATAATGTACTTAAAGTGCTCTACTTTCGTGCACTTATTTTGTACTTAATATACTAAAGGCTGTACTTTAGTACTTCTTAAGATAATCTTAACATCTAAGTGTACTCAACTGTGCTATTTTGAGACACCATAAATTTGAACTAAAATGTGCTTTTAACATACTATCTCTGTATTTAAAAAAATGTATTTAGTTACCACTTGGAGTACATTTGAACCCATCTTTCATACACCTTTAAATGTACTCATCAGACATAGGAAAAACACTTATGAATTATTTAAAATATAAGAATAATATATTATAAATATATACAAAATGTATTTGTAATGTTGTAGGCAATTTATTATAAATACATTTTGTATATATTCATTATCTTATATTTGAAATACATAAGTCTATTTTAAAAGTGTTTGAAAGATGGGTTCAAGTGTACTACAAGTAGTAACTAAATACATTTTTTAAATACAGAGATAGTATGTTAAAAGCACATTTTAGTTCAAATTCATGGTGTCTCAAAATAGCACAGTTGAGTACACTTAGATGTTCTTAAGATTATATGAAGAAGTACTAAAGAAGAGCTTTTAGTACATTAAGTACAACATAAGTGCATGGAAATAGTACACTTCCATAATGTACTTAAAGTGCTCTAAGTGTACTAAAATAAAGTGTATTTTACTGCACTTTTTTTACACCTGGGTAGACACTCCGACACTTTCCGTTTGCATTAAGATTATTTTTATTACCACACTGGCAGATATTGAACATTTTACTTGAGTAAATTTGATCCCCCGAGGAAACAAGACTAAATATCTTATATAATTTTCTTATATAGAAAATCCATCTTGATTTAAGAATTTTTAGATATTTGTACTTGAAATAAGATGAAAAATACTCATTTTTGTAGTGTGAATGAATGAGTTAACTATTTAAACATCACTTTCACTTTAAAAAGGGGGAGGAGACCGAAGGAAACTCTGGGTTTACCAAAGAAAACCTCCCAACCAGGTTAGGTTCACAGAGTAAGTTACCATAGTAACTGACTCTGAGTATAAGTTACCTCTCTTTCAGAAACAGGCTTGACTTACCCTGCTTTCTCGGGTTTGACATACCTCCCATTCTGAAACAGAAAACTCAGTTTCCCTCATTTCAAGGTTAACATACTCAGAGTTTTCAATTAACCTCCTTTCTGAAACAGGCCCCTGGTCATTTGTAGTATGTTTACTTAGCAGACGCTTATAAAGGAACTTGCTAAAGTTAACTTCACGTGACTGCTGCGAACGCAGCTCTCTTGGCTTGTTTGCAAAGTTTCAGTAAGCCACTACAGCTAATAAACGGACGAAATCTTTTCCATATTTGATCTAAGCATTGATATGTGGATCTCGAGTGTTTACGGTGCACTAAACTTTGACGAGCAAGACTCCAATCTGCAAACAAAGAGCTGAGGAAGAGGAGGATGGCGGTCCTGCAAACACGAGAAAAATCAGGTTTGTTTGTTTTTAGTTTCCACGCTCAAAGATTTATATGAATGCAATTGTAATAAGCACAGTTGTTTTATTCCATGTTTCTTCAAGAAGGTGAGTGAAGAGAATTTGTTTATAAATACTGTCATAGAAGATCATTGTTTTCAAATAACCTCAATTAACTAAATACATACGCTAGTTACATAAGCTAGTTTCACTGTTTTTTTTGTTATGATGAGAATGTACTGCAATCCTATGCATAAGTATGTCTGAGATCATCTTCAGTTGCTAAATGTGAGCAGAATTTATTTTTAACAGATGCTTATGACTGTTAATACTAGACAACACAAACACAATCACAGCTTTTGTTGCTACTAGTTGCTTCTTCACTCAGCCTGTTAAGACGCACAGGAATTAGTGATTATTTCTCATGCCATAAATTGCTTTTAATATTTCTCTGTTTTGTAAGTAATCAAGAGAAGTGTTATCATCGCTGAAGAAATGGCAGATTTTAATCCTCAGACACCGAGCAGTGCAAGCCCTGAAGAAATAACACCATAGACATCATCTTCTGACTGAACTAGCAAGGAGATGTTGGAGTCAATGAGAAAGCTGGTAAGTTCAAGTAAAGTTTGCCACATTCAGTTAGACCATGTAACCTTTATTAATAGATACTTGTATACTATTTGCTCTTTACAGGTGGAATGTAAACCTGAGTAAACGGCGCTACTTTAATGATAATTTCTAAGTTTACTGAGCGACGTAAACTGCTGTCATCCACGTCACTGTCACGTGGAATAAAGATAGATGCAAGCGCAAGTCAGAAAATCTCATTTATTGAGCCTCAGCTGCATCGGACCACCTGAACGTCGTTCTGGGGAGAGGCGCGGCTAGTTGGCTGAAATTGCGAATAAACCGCCGGTAGAAATTGTCGAACCCCAGAAACCTCTGTAGGGCCTTACGGGAATCTGGACTTGGCCAATCCACCACAGCCTTAACCTTGTCAGGATCCATGCGAACTCCCTCAGACGATACGATGTACCCTAGGAAAGAAACAGACTGTGCATGAAATTCGCATTTCTCCACCTTGACAAAAAGCCCATTCTCTAGCAGACGCTGAAGCACTCGTCTGACATGTTGAACATGTTCCTGGAGAGATGAGGAGAAAATCAATATGTCGTCCAGGTAGACATATATGAACTGGTCAACCATATCTCTCAACACGTCATTGACGAGTGCCTGGAAGACCGCCGGGGAGTTGGACAGCCCGAAGGGCATAACCAAGTATTCAAAGTGCCCCCTGGGGGTGTTAAAAGCGGTCTTCCATTCATCCCCCTTCCTGATGCGGACCAAATGATAAGCGTTCCTTAAATCCAATTTCGTGAAAATGGATGCTCCCTGCAACCTCTCGAAAGCTGAAGACATCAACGGTAAAGGATAGGTATTCTTCACTGTGATGTTATTCAACCCTCAGTAATCAATGCAAGGTCGCAAGGAACCATCCTTCTTTCCAACAAAAAAGAACCGCTGGAGAAGAGGAAGGGCGAATGAACTTAGAGAATCAAAAATGTATTTCTCCATGGCCTCCCTCTCGGGAACAGACAAAGAGTAAAGTTTGCCCTTAGGCGGAGACTTACCGGGAACTAAATCTATGGCAGAGTCATAGGGACGGTGCAGAGGAAGAGAAGCAGCTCGGGACTTACTGAACACTTCCTTCAGGTCCAGATACTCCGCGGGCACGTTTGACAGATCCGCTGCCTTCTCCTATAACACAGAGACAGACACAGAAGAACAAGCAAACACAAGACAAGACTCATGACACTGAGTGCTCCATCCCAACATGGAGTGCTGCCGCCAATCCACCCTAGGGTTGTGTTGTGTGAGCGAGGGGTGTCCAAGTACAATGGGGGCCAGGGGGGAGTCCATCAGGAGAAATGAAATGGATTCTGTGTGATTACCGGAGGTGATAAGAGTGACGGAGTCGGTGGTGAAGGAAATGTTGGGAAGGTCTTGTCCATTGAGTGCGTTGACGGAAATCTGCCGGGTGAGAGGGATGATGGGTAGATGAAACCTTTGCGCAAACTGTGTGTCAATGAAATTGCCCTCCGCTCCAGAGTCCAGTAAAGCTTGACAGTCCAGTGAGTGAGTGGCCCATCTCAGTCTTACCGGAAGGAGAGTGGATGGTGAGGACTTTTCGGCAGAGACCCCACCCGATAGTAGCCTCAGTTTTACTATCGGGCTCGATCTTTTACTGGACATGAGTTCAGGAAATGTCCAGCCCCTCCGCAGTAAATACATAGTCCTTGGTATCTCCGCCTCTCTCTCTCCTCCCTGGAAAGCCGAGCTCTCCCTACCTGCATGGGTTCAGGATCGTAAGCGGGACCGACCGTGTCTCCTGTGTTGACTCCTCGTGCCTCTGCGCCCCGAAGTCCGAGGTCAGGACGAGGAAGATTCTCCAAGCGATTGAGATGGGTATCCACCCGTAGGGCCAGATCAATCAGACCATTAAGACTCTGAGGTAAATCCATGACGTAAATCTCTCGTTGGACACGGTCGGCCAACCCATGCAGGAAGACGTCTCACTGCGCCTCCTCGTTCCATTTGCACTCTGCCGCCAGCGTCCGAAACTCTATGGAGTAATCTGCCACCGTGCACAGCATGGGTCCCGTTTCTCCCACACCGCCGTTCCCCACAGTGCTGCCTGCCCGGTGAGCAGCGTGAGAATGAATGCCACCTTAGACTCCTCCCTCTCGAAGGTGCGTGGCTGAAGGGAAAAATACAATGAACACTTGTTCAGGAACGCTCTGCAAAAGTTAGGCTCACCGGCATAGGTCTGAGGCATGGGTAGGCGTGGCTCCGGCTGTTCTCCTTGCGCTGGTGATGGGAGAGGAACAGGCGATGTGGGTGGCGCAGCGGGACTGCGAAGTTGTTGCAGCTGTTGGGAGAGCTCAGACACCTGTGTCACCAACGCCTGTACGGCGCGTCCGGTGGAAGAAATGCTCTCCTGCTGCTGGTCCATTCGAGCAATACTGTGGTTGATGAACTCCGTCAATGCCGCTGAACTTGCTGCATCCATGATGATGGTCAGATCGTTCTGTCAAATAGATCGTGCTGGGGTCCGTAGTAGTGAGTGAAGACGTGAAGAATCCAACGAAGAACAACAACTGGAACATGAACACGAAGACTTCAACTCCAATGGAAGAACACACGAGGAAACAGAAGGACATGAACGGGAGACTCCAAACAACGATCTGACAAACATGAAACAAAAGACAAGGCGTTATATAGGCTGGCAGTGATAGGAAACAGCTGCCGCTGATCACACAATCAGCAGCGACGCCACATGAAACAATTAACGTGACAGCACAACGTAAACACAGACAACAGAAAGAGACTGCGGATCTACAACCGTGACAGTCACATCATTGCTCTAACTGACGTTACCTGAAGAATCCTTTCAGCGTAGCAGATATTCACAAGTGTCTGGAGTCAACTTAAAATGTAAGTAAAGCAAAACATTTTTTTTTTTTTTTTTTCTTATTTTGATTTTGTAAGGATATCTTAATGAAGAAAATGTAGGGCAACAATGTTAACGTTACCTACCTTTTTTTCGTCATCGCAGTCCTACATTATATAAGTGTGTTGCTGCTTTTTGTTAAGCACACTGATCTGAGAAATGTGATTTTATTCCTACATTCATGTGAATAAATTAGCAGTAGCTTTATCTATGATTAGTAAACCTTTACAATCTTTATTTACTTGCAGGCTGAACTGGATGCTTCTGGAGACTGAGCTTCAACACTTAAGATAACTTAAGTTGAGTTGAAATGCAAGTTGTGTGATGTCTCCTCAGATAACTGCACACAGATCTGACTTTCTCTTTTCTACATCCACTGATTGGTTATACACTTGTGTGATTTTGGTTTTCTAGGTTTGTACAAAGTTACACAATATCACTGAAAACAGCACGCGTCAAGATTTCAGAGACTCTGCGTGACATTTTAAATGTTTATGATCTTCAGGTGAGTTAAAATTTGTCAACACTTACTACCTCCATCACTGTCTTTACTGTATATAAAATAAAGTTGGCTTGCTTGTTTAACATGTTACTATCATTTAATATATAAAAAGTATATTAGTATCATATTTTCACAATGCAACTTTTAACACACTTTAAAATAATTGTACTTTAGTATATTTTCTAAAAAATATATTTTAGAAAAATATACTTGAAGTGTAAGTTCAGTTTATTTTTTAAAAGTGTATTTATTTGCACTTTATAAAAATATATTTGAGGTATATTTTAACAGTGTGCTGAAAATGATCATTGTAACAATGCACTGAAAGTATATTTAAAAAATACATTATTTAATATCCTGAAGTTGTAGTGTATCTAATGTTAAATTTGAGTATATTTTTTAAGTTTACTTCTTCATCCTTGGAATTCATTATATTACTTGTGCTATTTATTTCAGTATGAGTGAATTACAAGCCCATTTAGTATATGCAGTGTAGCCTATACAATTTCCAAATATGTGTAAATGTTTATTAAGTTTACACTGGCAGAATCATTTTACAATCGTACACACAAATCTATATTAAACAACACACCAGCAGCACAAGTAATGCGAAAAAATATGTCAAGTGGTTAAACTTATCGGAATTCAAATGTCTCTTTAACTTGGTCTGTGACCAATCAGATTTTGTTGCTCACTGCCTTCAGCCAATCAGAGCTGCTGACGTCACGGTCGTTGTCTGAATCCCCTCGCTCAGTCACTCAGGTGAAGTATAATGTCGCAATGTATAATTTATTTAATAAAACACTGAAAGCGCAATACATCGCTCAATCTTGGGGATTCTGACCAGTTCAATCAAGTGACATCGCAGACTGACCGTGATGGCGACGACAACCGGCTAATCTAATGGCCTACGCGATCCCGAAAGAACCGGAGAAAAGTGCTGCTACTTGGAGGTAAGCTGTAGTCCACCAGTTAACAAACTTTATTTTATTTTCTTTAACAAACGGAGCATGGCCGTATCTACCATTGAGGACACCGAGGTCATGTCCTCTGTATTTTTTCCCTAAATTTCAAATTAGTCAAAGCTGAAATCCAGCAGTGATGATCAATGCCAAACACAGAACCCGGTCCGTGTCCGAATCCATATGTCGTCTGTATTTTCTCCCAATTAAATTCACATTCTCCGTCTAATCTCAAGTGAAATCTCCACCTCTATCTGTCTTTGCAGGCAGTGGCACGTGACACGTTACCTAGGCTACAGATTGAGAGAGTCGGGAAAGCCGGCAGGCTGATTGTATGTTTTTTCACGTAAGCTAATACATCGTAGTGTGGTCTTGAGTGAAATGCAGACATGAAGAAGAACTTGCATCAAACTAAATTAAGTTTTAAAAAGCCAACAACAGAAGGGCAGGGAAAGAGTAGGAGAGAAGGTGAGCCTGTGTGTGTCAGTGGCAGACTGTTCAGCGCTGTGAAGCGCTAAGTTTCATTTGTCATTAGAATCTCAAGAAACACACAAAACTACGTTGTCACAGGACTAAACAGGACTGACTAAACAGGCTTGTTCGAGTTTGCTGGCTAAGTAGATTGATAGTACTTTATCCGTTAGACGGTCAGCTAAGCAACATCAGCAATAGTGACTTTTGCTCAATGAAAAAAGTCCCACTCACAGTCACAGCCAGCCATTCGACGAGCCCGTTTAGTCAGATATGCGCAACCTGCTCATCTGACTGTGATATTTTACTGTGAACTAGCAGTAGGCTAGGCTATGCCATGGTTCCTGATGGCCTCATTGTGATTGAAGTAGCCTAGATTGCCCATATTCAGGAGGCTCTAAAGATACAGAATCACTTACCTTATCCATCTATGAGATAGACTACTGCCAGTTCAAAAACATATCATTCAATAATCAATAGGCCTTTTTACAAATATTGTGATAACAGCCGATAGCCTAATCATAACAATAACCATAACCATAGGCTAATGATTCATGCAAAAATGACAACATGCAAAAATAAGTAAGCTATTGAGAGGGACACTTTTCACATTATTCATTAGTAATGAATAATGTGAAAAGTGTCCCTCTCAATAGCTTACATATTTTTGCATGTTGTCAATCAAGGGATAACAGCAGTAGGCTATTGCAATTAGGCTACCATTCATTTTTTCATTCATTTAGCTTAAATTCTTTTTTGTTTCAATCAGTTCTTAGAAGTTTTGTTAGTACAGGCTAGTCAATTACTGTGAGGTTCTCTTAGGCATGGCCCTCACATATAGGCTAAATTATTGTGAATTTATGAATTAAATAATGCATCTGTTATTAAGACTTGTTGTCTTAATGTTTAACAGATGAGACAGGAGAGAGAGATAATCAGGCAGAGAGAGAGTCAAGACAAGAGGAGAGGGAAATAACAGGTGCAACACAGTCAGATGGTCCGACTCCGAGTGCATGTTCCTCCGTCTGTGATCCAGCTATGTACAAAGGCAAAAGTAACTACTCAGATGAGGAAAAAAAAAGCATTCTTCAATGTAGATGGACTAGGGACCACCAGTATAAATATCCTCAAAGTCAGTTTGGGACAAGGCTTCTGAGATACAATGGAGAGTGGGAAAAAAAATACCCTTGGCTTCGGTACTCCCCATCTGAGAATGCTGCATATTGCTGTGTGTGCATATTGTTCAATAAACAGAAGGGGACAAACATGACATTCCAAACAGAAGGATTCAGGGACTGGAAAAATGCTGTTGGTGAAAAACGAGGAATAATCTCGAACCACGAAAAGACACCAGGACATATGACAGCTTCGACTCTAGCAGAAAATGTCCTCTCTGTAACAAAAGGACAAATGGAAAACATACAGTCAGTGATCAGCCAGACATATTCTGACAAAGTTGAGAAAAATCGTAAGACTTTGTTGTCAATACTCGATGTTGTTATCAATCTTGGGCAAAGAAATGTTGCATTCCGTGGCAACTGGAAAGGTGACAGTGAAGATGGCAATTTCATTCACTTCATTCAATGGAAATCTCATTTTGATGATGTACTGAGCCAACACCTGGAGACTGCACCTGGCAATGCAAAGTACTTGTCACCAATTATTCAGAATGAGATGATTTCCTGTTGTGGTGATGAAATCATAGATTTTATTGTTCGAAGAATTCAGAAATCAAAGTACTTCTCTGTATTGGCTGATGAGACAGCTGATATTAGTGGCACGGAGCAGTTGTCAATCTGCATTCGTTATGTATCTGAATCTGATAATTTTGAGATACACGAGGATTTTCTTGGATTCTGTCCACTTCTTAAGCAGGATTCTGAATCCATCACAAAAGCCATCATTGAACAGTTATCCAAATGGGGGCTTCATGTCTCTTTACTGCGTGGCCAAGGGTATGATGGTGCCAGCAACATGAGTGGAAGGCTGAGTGGAGTTCAGAAGAGAATCCAAGAGGTTCAACTACGAGCCCTTTATACTCATTGCCGTAGTCATGCCTTGAATCTCGTTGTGGTCCATGGATGTACAGATGTCCCAATAGTGAGGAACACTATGACTTTAATTGAGAAGGTGGCTGTGTTTTTCTCAGCAGGCACCAGGAAACACAAGCTGCAAGACATTTTGCAAGAACAGGGAAGTGATGATGGACCCAGAGGAATCCCACTGATGTCTGATACTAGATGGGGGTCCAGGATAAAAACAGTGAGTGCCTTTATATCCAAGCTTGAGCCAACTCACAGTGCACTGCAAGAAATTGAAAGTGACTGCACCCATAACTCTGAAAAAGCCAGCAGGTTGCGCAACTCAATTGAATCCTTTGACACGATCATCACATCAGTTGTAACCCAAAATGTTCTGGGATATATATGGCCACTGACCCTTAAACTGCAGTCACCAAATGTAGACCTTTCAAGTGCCTACAAAGAAGGAAGACAAGTGGCAGAAGTCATTGAGAGCCTTCGCAATGATGAGGAAAGATTCTGCAAAATATATCAACAAGCAGTGCAGCTGGCAAATGCCATTGATGTTACACCTGTGAAGAAAAGAATAGTGGTGAAACAGCAACACAGGGGCAATGTACCTGCCCAATCAATTGCAGAGCATTACAGGTTGAATTTATTCATTCCCTTCATCGATCATGTTACAAACGAATTGAGAACCCGGCTTGCAGAGTCCACTGAACCAGCCCTGCTTGCAGCCTACTTAGTGCCCGAGGCTTTGCCACAGCTCAGTGAGGAAAGAGAGAACCGTCTGTTGGCATGGTATAAAGAAGACTTGCCTTATCCTGACACTGCAGAGCAGGAAATACACAGATGGAAGCATCAATTCCAGAATCACACTGGGCCTCTCCCTGCTACTGCAATGGAAACATTGCAGAATGGAATTTTGGAGTTTTACCCAAATGTTAAGTGCATGCTTTTGCTTTTCTTGACATTGCCAGTCACCACTTGCTCATGTGAAAGGTCTTTTTCTGCATTACGTCGACTCAAAACATGGCTTCGCTCTACCATGGGTGATGAGAGGCTATCTAGTCTAGCTCTCATGCATGTCCACCAGAACATTGAAATTGACCCCCATCGAGTGCTCCAGAGATGGGATGCTTCTGGTCACAGGAGAATTGTTACTTGCTTTGACAAGAGGTGAGACTTAGTGTAATAAAACAATATGAACTAACTATTATGACATGTGTTGCATGTACTACAGTTGGTGCTGTATTAATAGGAGGAAAGGGGAGGAATACTGATATATTAATTGTTTTTTTTTCTATTCATTATGTCATTACAGTTAATGATGTGAACACTGGATGGATGGATTGATCTCCACCACAAGACAAGAGGCCAGATTATTCTCTCTCTTATTCTCACACACATAGACACACAACTACAGACACATGCATATACTGTACAAATTTTACAATCTCACACACTTTGCCTTTATTAAAACATACCTTTCACAGAGGCATACACACACAGAATAGGTTGGTTGCAAGTCATCAGTTCACACTCTCTCTAGGCCTACTGTATGTCTCTCCACATACACCCACAAATGGCCTAATACACACACACACACACACACACACACACACACACACACACACAAACAGGCGCACCTATCTTAGTGGGGTCTCTCCATAGGCGTAATGGTTTTTATACTGTACAAACCGTACTTCCTATCCCCCTACCCTACCCCTATCCCTAAACCTAACCATCACAGGAAACATTCTGCATTTTTACATTTTCAAAAAAACATCTTTTAGTATGTTTATTAATCCATTTCCCTCGTGGGGACCGCTGGCTGGACCCCACAATGTAGGTGATCTCAGGTTTTTATTACATTGTGGGGCCATTTGGTCCCCACGATGTAATATAAACAAGAACACACACACACACACACACACACACACACACACACACACACACACACATGTTTGTTTTTGTGAATTGTGGGGACTTTCCATAGACTTCAATGCATTTTACACTGAACAAACTGTACATTCTATCCCCCTACCCTGCCCCTACCCCTAAACCTAACCCTCACAGGAAACTGTGCAAACTTTTACTTTTTCACAAAAACTCATTCTATATGATTTATAAACCCATTTACATTGTGGGGACCGCTGGCTGGTCCCCACGATGTAGGTGAACTCAGGTTTATATTACATCATGGGGACATTTGGTCCCCACAATGTAATATAAACAAAAGCACACACAGACACACACACTCACTCTCTTTCTAAAACACACAAACACACACAGACACATTGATATATGCCAAGCCAACACTTTAAGGGTTCATATTAAAAGAATACAGCAGTTGTTGGCTTTCTATTGCCATGTTTTATGTTAGTTACAATGTAAATATGGCTGTAAATATTAGGTAGCTGAGTAACACAGTCAGTTATGGTGCCATTGTTACACAAGTTTAGAATTGTGAAAATAAATGTGTCTTCCAAATCTATGGTATTTTTTTGTATTTATATGTAAGTGTATGTGTGTGTGTGGAGGGGGGGGGGGATGGAATTTGAAAAAATGACCTCGGTATTTTAAAAATCCTGGCTACGGCCCTGAAACGGAGAGCGATATTTCGGCTTGATATCTCCTTTTTGAGTTTTTGTGTGGTGGTTTATGGCACATGTTTGTATGCAGCACCAAAACATTCATATGATTGGTCAAATCGGCCCGTATTCTGTACGATATTAATTCATGTGTTTTATGCTTGACTATGTACCGAAAACAATATCGACATGCCATTCTGATACAGTTCCCTGCTGCTAATCCTCATTTACTGTTCAAAAATAGTATTGGTTCAATGTAGGATTTAGACAGACTATTGTAAACGTGAATAAAGAGTTGAACATGCTGTCTTATATCTTTGGTATATTCTGTCAACAGATGCTGTTCTTCACGAGTCTCTGCGGTCATCATTGTGCCATCAGACACAATGAGAAGCTCATCAGAAAATGGAATATAATGTGTAATTTGTATTTGTGTATAGAGGGTCACCATGGTCCAATATTTTTTTTTTCTTTAATGAAAAACATGGTAAGTTTTGCTGAATCTAAGTTTAAATAAAAACTACTGGATTTGTCAATGAAATATGTCTGTTCATTAGTGATGTTGTTACATTTTATTTATTTTAATGGCCTTGAAAACGTCTCGGGTTACGAGTGTAACCCCTGTTCCCTGAGTAAGGGAACGAGACGCTACGTCGAATGACGTGATGGGAACCCTCTGTGTTTTGTCTTCGTGAAGCACCTCTGTATCCAACCAATGAGAAAGACGTGACGTCAGAGGCGGGTGACGTCACGGATCAGGAAGCTATAAAGCATACCCGGAACAAAGCACGCTAGCTTCTGTAATATGTCTGAAGCAAGCGCTCCAGGTATGTAGGAGGTACGGCAACGTGACGTAGCGTCTCGTTCCCTTACTCAGGGAACAGGGGTTACACTCGTAACCCGAGACGTTCCCTTTCGTGGGAACTATCGACGCTACGTCGAATGACGTGATGGGAACGCTATCCCAACTACGCCGTGTCTCCGAGTGCCTGGCTGTTGTCTTGTAGAACTCTGGCACCCGGAGTAACATTTAGGTTGAGATTATAAAATCTAATGAAGGTGTGCTGGGATGACCATCCAGCCGCACCACAAATGTCGTCCAGAGAGACTCCGGACAAGAGAGCTTTAGATGCAGCCATACCTCTCGTGGAATGAGCACGCACGACTAAGGGACATGGGAGTCCCACTGTTTCATACGCTAGTGAGATGGCCTCAACCACCCACTTACTCATCCTCTGCTTGGATGCTGGGCCCCCTCTCTTAGGGGACCCATAACACACAAATAACTGATCTGTTTTTCTCCACAGGGCAGCTCTGTGGACGTAAGCATCCAGTGCCCTCACAGGGCAAAGCAGATTTTTCTTCTCCTGATCTGGATTTGTGAATGGAGGCGGGCAGAACGCCAAGTATGATGGGACCTGGGACCCTCGATGGCACCTTCGGAACATAGCCCGGTCTAGTGTGTAGAAAGGCCTTAATCATGCCCGGTGCAAATTCTAGACATGACGGAGCGACTGACAGCGCTTGTAGATCGCCTATCCTTTTTAGTGAAGAAACGGCCAGTAGGAAGATGGTTTTTAATGTCAGGAATTTATCTGACACTTCTTCTATTGGC
This sequence comes from Ancherythroculter nigrocauda, assembly GCA_036281575.1. Taxonomy (NCBI): domain Eukaryota; kingdom Metazoa; phylum Chordata; class Actinopteri; order Cypriniformes; family Xenocyprididae; genus Ancherythroculter; species Ancherythroculter nigrocauda. The sequence goes on from VTFQ01000020.1 coordinate 8,305,846, forward strand.
TCAAAGGGAGCCTCGGCTAACCCTTGAAGCACAATAGTCAGATCCCAGGTCAGGGTTTTTGTGCGCACCACAGGTCTCAACCTGAGTGCGCCATGGAGGAAGCATATAACTAGGGGGTCTCGGCCCACCGAAGAACCCCCTACAGTATTATGATAAGCCGAAATGGCTGCAATATAAACCTTCAGTGTTGAAGGGGTTAAGCCTTCTGAAAACTTTTCTTGAAGGAACTGTAGCACATAGCTGATAGGAGACTGGACAGGGTCCAAATTACGTTGTTCACACCATGTAGCGAACAATTTCCATTTATATGAATACAACTTCCTCGTGGAGGGAGCTCTGGAGTGAAGTATGGTCTCCACAACCTCGGTGCGAAAAGGATTTCCCCTTGGAGAAAACCCCTTGGTCCTGAGCCACCACTGTAAGGGTCTCATGTGCAGGAGGCCAAAAGTAATAACGTTGGACGCGGCTGCCATCAGACCCAACAGTCTCTGAAACTGTTTTACAGTGAGTGACTGGCCTAATTTCACCCCATTCACAGCCCCGAGAATGGAACTCACACGAGCAGGGGACAACTGCGCCTGCATCGTGGTGGAATCCCAGATTACTCCTAGATAGTTTGCAACCTGACTCGGGACCAGCACACTCTTTTTGGCGTTGAGCCTCAGCCCAAGCCTTTTCATGTGTGACAGGACAACATCTCGATGTTGAACTGCTAATTGTTCTGTTTGAGCTAGTATCAACCAATCGTCGATATAGTTCAGTACGCGGATGCCCTGGAGTCTCAGCGGAGCCAGTGCTGCATCCACGCACTTCGTGAACGTGCGGGGTGAGAGGGATAGGCCGAAGGGAAGAACCCTGTATTGGTAAGCTTCGCCCCCGAAAGCAAACCTGAGGAACTTCCTGTGAGAAGGATGGATGGATACATGGAAGTATGCGTCTTTCAGATCTATCGCTACAAACCAGTCCTCGGACCTGATCTGATGGATGATCTGTCTGAGTGTAAGCATTTTGAACTTCAGCTTCTTTACGGATCGATTTAGCACACGTAAATCTATGATCGGACACAACCCTCCATCCTTCTTCGGAACAATGAAGTAGCGGCTGTAAAAGCCCGACATTTTGCTGGGAGGGGAAACCCTTTCTATAGCCCCTTTTTGCAAAAGCGTCGTAACCTCCTGTTCCATCACCAGAGACTGCTCTGGGGTTACCACTGTGGGAAGCACCCCTTTGAACTTGGGTGGTCGAGAACCAAACTGAATTCTGTATCCCTGTTCTATCATGAGCAGCACCCACTTCAAAATGTTCGGGAGACTTTTCCATTCTTCCAAATATTCTACTAAGGGAACCAGTCTCTCGAGACTGGTCTCTGGTGTTTTTTGAGCACTTGGCTCGTCTATCTGACGCGGCGCACCGGCAGACAAACGAATTACATGCTGACCGACCCTCCTCGGAGGATCGGCGAAGACCGCTGCGCCCTGACGCACACTGGGTGGCAGGGTTGACAGGACGGTCCCCTGAGGGCACCGGGGAGGACCCGATATCCGAATCCCCCCAGAGGGGGCTGCCCTCAAGAGATCCTGCATCATAGATGTCAGGACCTCTTCTTTGAAGCCTTCTGAGAGATAATGACGGTCCTCAGATCCGTCCTACCTCCGGAAGGCTTCGCCTGTGCCGCCCGACCCGGTCCCCAAGATTTTTGTGGGGGAGCACGGGAGGCGACACTGGCCTTCTGTTGCGCCCTGTGCGCTGAGGAGCTGGCTGTCAGCCGAGGCTGCTCCCGCCCAGCAGAGAGCGGCGGGGAATAATTTTTGAGAAAGCCGCTGTTTGTTTCCGTATCTCCTGAAACCTGTCGACGACGGTTGACATTGCGTCGCCGAACAGGCCAGCAGGAGACAGCGGCGCGTCCATGAGCGTGTTCTTATCTCTTTCTTTAATATCAGAGAGGTTGAGCCAAAGATGCCTCTCCGTGGCCACCAGGGCTGCCATAGAGTGGCCGATGGACTTGGCCGTCTCCTTGGTGGCCCGGAGAGCTAGATCTGTCGCCTTTCTTAGCTCATGAATTGCCTCAAAGGACGCTTCCCCACTCTCATCAATTTCCCCCAGCAGATCGGCTTGATACGCAAGCGTCTATTCGATCCGAGGCATCGCCCCATAGCCATGATGTTTTAGGCCAACAATATTACTATACAGAGATGTCTGTGGACTGTATAGTCGATACTGGACCGGTCTCTTCCACGACCTCGACACCTCGGTGTGGAGGTCGGGAAAAAACGGCAGACCCCGACGCTGGGGTAGTGACCGTGCAGGGAGAAACCTTTCGTCTAGCTTGCTTTTTGGTTTACTATCAGGTCTCTCTGCGGGCCAGTCAATATTTAATTTTTCTACTGCCCTGGTCACCACCTCCAAAAGCTCCTCATATGCAGGGGATGAGGCTGGCGGTTCCTCATCGACGCTCTCCACATCAACCTCCTCGGAGGAAGATATATTGAGCATCGGTGTCTCCCTTCGGGGGGAAGAAACCGCTACGCATGCTTCCGCCACCAAAGGAGAGACACTGGGTCTAGCAGGTAAGGGAAGCGATAGGGCAGTGCCCGTCTCTTCCCCCTCTGCTAGATCCATCTGTGAACCCCACGAGTGCAGCCTTCGCTGTGCCTCAGCAGCAGCGGGACCAGACCCGCGGGGAACACTCGCCCTGGCGCCCTCCTCAAAGAGCGCCCGGCGCGATCGCAGCACTCTGAGGGTGAGCCGTTCGCAGTGTACGCAGACAGCTCCCTCGAGAGCCGCCTGTGCATGCTCAACCCCCAGGCATCTAACGCACATCTCGTGTGTGTCTCCTTCCACAATGAAACGCGGGCAAGGAGGAGCACACTTCTTAAACTGCTGCTTTTCCGCCATTCTTATATATGTGTGTGTCTTATTTGTGCTTGGGAACTCTTGTCCTCGGACGAAGAGACCACAGTGTGTATGATAGACAATACAACAATAAATAAGACAGACAGATACAGATAGCGCTTGCTGAAGACAACAGAAGCTAGCATGCTTTGTTCCGGGTATGCTTTATAGCTTCCTGGTCCGTGACGTCACCCGCCTCTGACGTCACGTCTTTCTCATTGGTTGGATACAGAGGTGCTTCACGAACACAAAACACAGAGGGTTCCCATCACGTCATTCGACATAGCGTCGATAGTTCCCACGAAAGGGAACAAATGCATTCAACTTTGGGAAAATGTGTTAAATTGTATTTAAATAGTAGCACAACTGTATTGTGTGAGATTATGTAATTCAAAGTACAGTAGTCAACATTTGAAGTGGATCAAAAAAGTTAGGACAACTTTGATTAAAGGTTTTGATCTGCTTCAAATGTTGACTATATTATACAAAGTATAAGTAATAACAAAGTGTATTGTTATTGACTGCAAAGTGTGTAATGTTTAATATTTGGAATAAGCCAAAGGTACTGGGCATACAGTATATACTATTACCTGTAAAATAATATATTCAATGTATATTGCTTGTGTGTTCGGAAGACACTCGTAATTATTTTGTAATGTACTTAAATCACAAATAAAGTGTACTTATAACACAAAGTGTACTCATAACAGAAATAACACAAAAGTATACTTATAACAGAAATAAAGTATACTTATAATGTATATTATAACAAAAAATATACTTTTAACAGAAATAAAGTATACTTTATAACACAAATTAAGTACACTTTAATATCACTAATCAAGCATGTAATTAGTCCCTACACAGACATATACTTAAAGTGTACTAAGTATACTTGAAGTTGTTCCAATTTAGCACACATAAGTATACTAAATATACTTAAAGTTGTATTTTAATACTACTTAATTTCAACTTAAATATACTTAGTACAAAATTAGTTGTTTCAAAATAGCACACTTTAAATGAACTAATCATTAACACACTTGAAATATACTAATAATTAGTCTTGCTGCAAGTATACTTAGTATACTTTTTTTCACTAGGGGTCAACATGAAACACACCGTAGCCCTCTGTGCTCCTCAGTGTACCTGTGAGGAGGACCCACAATTCTTCAAGACTTGACATGTAAGTGTTCAATAGGCCAATTTCACACTTCCGCGTTAGTTGTTTCCGGTAATGGCCGCCGCAGTGTAACTTTATTTCCGGTAAAAACTATGGCGGAGTCCAGTAGCAGGTCGTTCTGTTGTGTGCCTCAGTGTAGCAATTCAAAACAAAAACAACCTTATTTAAGTTTTCACGACTTCCCATCAAATGCACTTCAAAGAAAAAAGTGGGTATGTGCAATCAGAAGAGATGAAGGGCCGACGTTTGTAATTCAAAGAGCCAGCACGTTAGTCTGTAGTCAACATTTCACCGCTGCTGACTACATTCAGGGAAGTTGTCGTCTGAAGGTTGGTGTAGTTCCCAGTCTTTTTCAGTGGAACCATTTTTATGTACAACCTCAAAAGCAGTCTGCATACGAGAGATCTAGCGCTCGACAAGGAGTAGATGTGCGTGCCCCGAAGACTGTGGATGTCCCGACTAGTTTGGAAGTTAGCATCAAGGACCATGACTACGTGGCACACACCCCTCCCGGTAAGTATCTGAGTTTAAGTGTAGATGCAAAATATTCACACAATTGCGTAAATATTTGGGTACTTTAGGAGTCAGAACCTGCACCTGGAAAACATTGTATAATATTCAGTTATCATTATGAACTTGAAAAATATTATGCGAATTTGTATGCTAATGAAGAATAAGACAATAAAATACTTATAATGCATTTAAAAAGTAACAATATCATAATGTGTTTTTGCAAATGTACACATTATATATACTGTTGTTTTTTTAGAGCTGCTTTACAACAGATTTAAAGTGTTTGCATCTCTGAATTCACTGTTTATTTTTGTAATGGTGCTTTGAAAAAAATCAGTATTGTATAAAGTGCTACATAATTAAGTTACTTGAGTAGTTTCATGTTTTTTTTCTCTTCATTTCTTTATTTAACCTTTAAATTTGTGTGTCATTTTGTAGGTGCACTGGATGAAGCCTTGGAATACATAGCAGAGCTGGAAACCAGACTAAAGAGAATTTCACTGGAGACACCAACTACTTTTAGTAGGTTTTGTGTGTCTGATCACACAATCCGCTACTACACCAGGTTTCCCTCACAAGAAGTGTTTCAGATCTTCTGGGAGTCTGTTTGTCCATCTGCCACAAACCTTGTCTACTGGACAAAAGCACAGAGGATGGGTCAAGAAGCTTCCCCGACACCAAGTCCTGCAAGGAAAGTCCAGCTCATTGATGAGCTCTTCATGTACTGCTGCCGTGTATCTACTGGCCTTAGGGAGAGAGTAATTGCTGACATCTTCAGTGTAAGCATGGCCACAGTAAGCAGGACAGTCATCACCTGGGCAAATTATCTGTACTTTGTTTTAGGCTCGGTACCCATTTGGATGTCAAGGGAACAAATCAGCTCTTCCATGCCTGAGAAATTCAGGTTATTCAGTCCAAATGTACGAGTAATCCTGGACTGTACAGAAATTCGCTGTGAGAGTCCCACATCTCTGACACTCCACTCAGAGATATTCTCCAACTACAAGAGCACCACAACGTTCAAAGGACTGCTTGGAGTGGCTCCATGTGGTGCAGTGACCTTCATCTCTCGTCTGTACACAGGCTCAATCTCTGACAAAGAGATTACAAAGAAGTCTGGCATCTTGGACCTGCTTGAACCTGGAGATGAGGTAATGGCAGACAAAGGGTTCATAATTGAGGACATGCTTACCAGTGTTGGCGCTAGACTGATTATTCCACCTTTCAAGCGTGACCGGCAATTCAGCAAGACAGACTGTGAAAAAACACAAACCATTGCACGACTCAGAATTCTGGTGGAAAGAGTGATCCGAAGGGTTAAAGAGAACCACATTTGGGATTCTGCTGTACCACTCAGCTTGTCAGGAACAATTGATCAGATCTGGCATAACTGTTGTTTTATGGTCAATTACCAGGGACCAATGTTTCTTGAGCAGTAAATGATTTCTGATTTGTTACATTGTTTAGTTTGTTGTTGCTGTTGTTATTCTTACAATTACCTGTTATTGCTATTTTACCTCACATCTACTTTTGAAGAATGATTTCTTAAGAAAATTAATAATTACAATATATCCTTTTCTTTTTCCCTTTTTCTCAGAGGCAGATTCGTTACTTTATAAAACAAAAATTTGCACATAGTTTACTGAAAATAATGGAGACAGATAAAAATGAAAAATGACAGTCTTTGTTTAATAATTATTCTTGGTCAAATAAACATGTCAATCTGCTGTCTTTTGTTGGTCCATTTGTCACTTCACACATTTCATTATTGGACTCAAATTTGTACAGTATTAAATTAATCTATGATACACAATTACACCAAATTACTAAGTTCAATGGGAGTTTGCAAAGTACAATAGCAGTTTACAAACATAGTTGTAAAACAATTTATAATTAGTAACTCTATACATATATACATACTGTAGTTAGGAATAGTTCACCCAAAAATTAAAATTCTGTCATTAATTCCACATGTTGTATGTATGTGTGTGCATGTGTGTTTTGTTTTCTTTTTCTGGATTTCATCAAAAAATATCTTAATTTGTGTTCCAATGGTCTTACGGGTGTGGAACGACATGAGGGTGAGTAATTAATGACAGAATTTTCATTTTTGGGCAAACTATTCCTTTAAAATGTAGCAATGTTTAAACCCTGGAAAGATACATGTCCATATATACATAATAGTAATACATGTCCAACTTCTCCTTCATGGATGCTATAAAGATATTGTCTCGCCAGATCCTCTGGATGGTTATGTCTGATTGTGTGTCAGTCACAAAGTCACACCAGTGCAGACCGGTTACTGCAAGCTGGCCTTGAACCTGCCAATAATATTTGTGTGTTTCTTTGAGCTTGGCTTCACCCTTTTGTATTTTAATGAATGAAGCCTGACCTACACTTTCAGCAGAGGTGCTTTTTACTTCCACCAGACCAAATGGGAAGATTTCAGATGGGTCATATACTCTCCCATCTGGACTGGCTCCCAGATGTGGTGCATCTGGGTGAACAACAAAGCCGCAAGGTAAAATGGAAACGCTCTTCGTTTCAGAGTATCGTTTCAAAATATCTGGTTCAAGTTCAAGTCCAAGTTTCATAGCACTTGTCTGCCTTGTGCCTTTTAGTATGCGTGCTGCTAATGACTGACTAGCAGATTCTCCAACCACATGACAAATTTCCCTGAACCTGCTTGCGGTGACTCTTGGTTGACGTACTTGTGCCCAGGCAGCACATTTTGACTGTAGTCTAGTACCATGCTCAATCTGACTAGATAAGATGTGGGACACTTGTATGGACTGCAAATGAAAGGACTGGCGGTGAGTGGGAACAAAATTAAGATTTGTACAAAGCTGACTACCAGGCACTGGCAGATTGGGGAAATCTACAGCAGGAAGATCAGCAGCCAGGAGTGGATAGTGGTAGGAAAGAGGACTGCCACGAGGTAAAGGACCAAACTGTGAGTGGACCAACTCAATTTTTGACATGCCGCCTAATATATGAGCCAACAAAGGTTTTGGGTGAATCTGGTTCAGTTTTGCTCCAGAAGCCAGGATGTGTGGATCTGGAAGTGGACCTGAAGAAATTAATGAGTATTAATCTTAACCTATAAAATATGCAACAACAAGAAATAACTGTAAATGTTTTCTGTGTCTGTCTGTGTGTATGTAACTGTACGTATGTGTTTGTTTGTGTGTGTGTGTCTGTCTTCTGTCTGTAATGTATGTATATATATTTATGTGTGTGTGTGTGTGTGTCCTGTCTGTAATGTATGTATATATTTATGTATGTGCGTGTCTGTCTTCTGTCTGTAATGTATACATCTATATTTATGTGTGTGTGTGTGTGTGTGTGTGTGTGTCTTCTGTCTGTAATGTATATATATATATATTTATGTGTGTCTGTGTGTGTCCTGTCTGTAATGTATGTATATATTTATGTATGTGCGTGTCTGTCTTCTGTCTGTAATGTATACATCTATATTTATGTGTGTGTGTGTGTGTGTGTGTCCTGTCTGTAATGTATGTATATATATTTATGTATGTGCGTGTCTGTCTTCTGTCTGTAATGTATACATCTATATTTATGTGTGTGTGTGTGTGTGTGTGTGTGTGTCTTCTGTCTGTAATGTATATATATATATTTATGTGTGTCTGTGTGTGTCCTGTCTGTAATGTATGTATATATTTATGTATGTGCGTGTCTGTCTTCTGTCTGTAATGTATACATCTATATTTATGTGTGTGTGTGTGTGTGTGTCTTCTGTCTGTAATGTATATATATATATTTATGTGTGTCTGTGTGTGTGTGTGTCCTGTCTGTAATGTATGTATATATATTTATGTATGTGCGTGTCTGTCTTCTGTCTGTAATGTATACATCTATATGTATGTGTGTGTGTGTGTGTGTGTGTGTGTCCTGTCTGTAATGTATGTATCTATATTTATGTGTGTCTGTGTCTGTCTTCTATCTGTAATGTATGCATATATATATTTATGTATGTGTCTTCTGTCTGTATATGAAGAATATAGATAAACATGTATGTATTCATAAAGAGTTGTGTATTACCTGTGTAAGCCCTGTACAGTGTGGATTTTACTCCTGTCTTCCCCAGAGAACTTGGTTTCTGGACTATAAGTTGACTCACTGCCTCTGGACTGATGCCCTTAGTATAAACAAAAATGAGTTAAGCAAGAATTTTTGCCAATGCAGAAAAGATTGGAAAATATTATACTTACCTGTGTTCTCGGTCGATGCCATCTCTGTGGTTCACTTGTGCAAGCCACTGTTGGTGGGACAGACTTTAGATGAAGCTGCACATAGTGGGCTGTTTGATACAACAGAGCTGACAGATGGTTACACAACCCTTTGCCCGCTGCACAACTACATGCATAAGCAGTGACACAAGGCTCCCCATGTGACTCCAAAGACATCTGTAAAAAAGGACACAAAATATTTACTTTAAAACTTGCTACAGATACGTAGTGCCGTCGTATTAACATAGCAATATACAAAAATAACAGTGGAAAACCTGCAATTAGTCTGCAACCGCAGAAACTATGTATATTACATTAGAACACAAGCATTTAACAAAAAATAAAACTGCAACAGCAGTTACGTTAAGAAAATTTGAACTTGCTATCAGAACAATGATAGCTAATCTGATGTCAGACGCCAACCGGCAGATTATGTATAACCTCCAGTGTGTGGGGTTCCTCGTTTTTCTTCATTGACCGGTAGCATCTAGCTCTGACTACCACCTTGCTGTCGACTACATTTGACACTGAGCATACATAAACAATGTAAAAAGGTCAACATATCTGTAACATATTTAGAAAAAAAAAAACGTATATACTTTATTGTATTCCTCACTTGTAAACCGCTTTGGATAAAATAAATGTTATTTACATGTAAATAACTTACATGTAAATTAACAGTTACTAGCGGTCTATATGCTAGTGACCATAGCTAATTATAAACTTACCCTGATAGCCATGAATAAATTCTTCAACAAAGAATTTATAACCCTTCTTTAGTCTCGATTCCATCGTGGAAGAGTGTTCTGCAACAATTCGGCTTACATCCTCAAACCTGATTCGCGGCAGAGTGGAGAGAGATGTTGTGAAGAACCTTTCCATTTTCCCTCAGTGTAAAAAGCGTTAGCGGCTACTAGACCGGAAGAAAATTTACACTGCGTCACGTGATTTCCGATTCTTGTGAAAAAGGCCTATGCATTAACAGAATTGCTAGTATAGGTGAATGTAACATTTTACTTTTAGTCTACTGAATGAAACTTACAGTTGGACCCTCTATGCTTATTTCAGGAGGTGTTGGGAGAGCCAGACATCACTGATTCTGTCATTGTGGTCAACGAAATGAAAGCACAAGTCCTTCAAGCACTGCAGTTATGATAGAAGATGACCTTCAGTTTTATAATAAAAGACTAATCTTCAAAAAAATCTTCAATTGTACAGCTGAAGGTTTTTATTTTATTTTTTAGGTGTTATTGTTGTTTGTTTTTGTCTTTTGAGTTAGTTTTTTTATGTAATGTCCTGCAGAGGTGCCGATCCAGTTCCTGGAGATCTAGCTACCATAGTGAAAAAAAGTATACTTTATTGTATTTTAAATATATTCCCTTTTTCTATAGTACACTGCAAATATACTAACAAAAAATGTACTATCATTAAATATATAAAAAGTATATTAGTATCATATTTTCACAATGCAACTTTTAACACACTTTAAAATAATTGTACTTTAGTATATTTTCTAAAAAATATATTTTAGAAAAATATACTTGAAGTGTAAGTTCAGTTTATTTTTTTAAAGTGTATTTATTTGCACTTTATAAAAATATATTTGAGGTATATTTTAACAGTGTGCTGAAAATGATCATTGTAACAATGCACTGGAAGTATATTTAAAAAATACATTATTTAATATCCTTAAGTTGTAGTGTATCTAAAGTTAAATTTGAGTATATTTTTTAAGTTTACTTATTCATCCTTGGAATTCATTATATTACTTGTGCTTATTTATTTCAGTATGAATGCATTAAGCCCATTTAGTAAATGCAGTGTAGCCTATACAATTTCCAAATATGTGTAAATGTTTAAGTTTACACTGGCAGAATCATTTTACAATCATACACACAAATCTATATTAAACAACACACCAGCAGCACAAGTAATGTTACTTGCGAAAAAATATGTCGAGTGGTTAAACTTGTCGGAATTCAAATGTCTCTTCAACTTGGTCTGTGACCAATCAGATTTTGTTGCTCACTGCCTTCAGCCAATCAGAGCTGCTGACGTCACGGTCGTCGTCTGAATCCCCTCGCTCAGCCACTCAGGTGAAGTATAATGTCGCAATGTATAATTTATTTAATAAAACACTGAAAGCTCAATACATCGCTCAATCTTGGGGATTCTGACCTGGGCAGCGTTTCCCAAAAGCATCGTAAGCTTAAGTTGATCGTAGCTCCATTGAAACCAATGGAGCGACGATCAACTTAGGCTTACGATGCTTTTGGGAAACAAAATAAAGTTTGTTAACTGGTAGACTACAACTCACCTCCCAATAGCAGCACTTTTCTCCGGTTCTTTCAGGATCGCGTAGGCCATTAGATTAGCCGGTTGTCGCCGCCATCTGTCGATGTTACTTGATTGAACTGGGCAGCGTTTCCCAAAAGCATCGTAAGCCTAAGTTGATCGTCGCTCCATTGGTTTCAGTGGAGCTACGATCAACTTAAGCTTACGATGCTTTTGGGAAACGCTGCCCAGTTCAATCAAGTAACATCGACAGATGGCGGCGACAACCGGCTAATCTAATGGCCTACGCGATCCTGAAAGAACCGGAGAAAAGTGCTGCTATTGGGAGGTGAGTTGTAGTCTACCAGTTAACAAACTTTATTTTGTTTTCTTTAACAAACTGAGAGCGATATTTCGGCTTGATATCTCCTTTTTGAGTTTGTGTGTGGTAGTTTATGGAACATGTTTGAATGCAGCACCAAAACATTAATATGATTGGTCAAATCGGCCCGTATTCTGTATGATATTAATTCATAAAGTGTTTTATGCTTGACTATGTACCTAAAATATCAACATGCCATTCTGATACAGTTCCTGCTGCTAATCCTCATTTACTGTTCAAAAATAGTATTGGTTCAATGTAGGATTTAGACAGACTATTGTAAACGTGAATAAAGGGTTGAACATATAAAGTGTCTTATATCTTTGTATATTCTGTCAACAGATGCTGTTCTTCACGCCATCAGACACAATGAGAAGCTCATCAGAAAATGGAATATAATGTGTAATTTGTATTTGTGTACAGAGGGTAACCATGTGTATTGTTATTGACTGCAAAGTGTGTAATTTTTAGTATTTGGAATAAGCCAAAGGTGAAGACACTCATAATTATTTTGTAATGTACTTAAATTACAAATAAAGTGTACTTATAACACAAAGTATACTCATAACAGAAATAAAGTATACTTATAACACAAATAAAAGTATACTTATAACAGAAATAAAGTATATTTATAATGCAACTTATATTGTAACAAAAAATATATACTTATATCACAAATAAAGTATACTTATAACACAAATTAAGTACACTTTAATATCACTAATCAAGCATGTAATTAGTCCCTACACAGACATATACTTAAAGTGTACTAAGTATACTTGAAGTTGTTCCAATTTAGTACACATAAGTATACTAAATATACTTAAAGTTGTATTTTAATACTACTTAATTTCAACTTAAATATACTTAGTACAAAATTAGTTGTTTCAAAATAACACACTTTAAATGAACTAATCATTAACACACTTGAAATATACTTATAATTAGTCTTGCTGCAAGTATACTTAGTATACTTTATTTTCACTAGGGTACCTGCAGAGTTCAGCTAAGTTATTCAGCTCATTATTTTGTACAACAGCAAAACTTTTTCCATTTACCAATGTATTTAAAACATTACGTTTGTCTATACTTATTCAATTTTACACTCTGTGTATAAGTAAATACCACTGTATAATTTTTCAAAATGTGGTAAATATTTATGATACTTTTATAACAACTGCTGTTTTTTTTGATGTAATATAGTTTTGTAATTGTTTTGTAAATAAAATGTTTTCATGCCAACCAGATCAAGTGAGTTCTTTTCAAATGGACATATTTGCTTTTCATAATAACGTGATGTTTGTATAGATTTAAGTAATGCTATTTATGTATTATAATTTATGATATTAAAATGTAAGTAAGCGTTTTGGCTGGGTATCAAATTTAAATGAAAAATGTATGAACAGTATGATAGATACATAAACGGGGCTGGGCCGTTTCTGGCTCGCTGTACGCATTTGCGACGGCCCGATACCGGCTTGATTCCGGCAGCGTCGGCATGGTAACAGCAACAGCAACGTCATGTGCTTGTCATTTCATTACCATCATTTACACATGTTATTATTACCAGAGTTTGCTATTTAAAAAGTGTAATTAAACGTCAGACACAAGACTGAAATTTCCCTGAAGAAAAAAATAGTTTCTTTTCACCAAGTCAGAATATGGATGACTGCTTTTTATAATGACGTGACATAGCGCGCGCCCACAGTATTGGTGCGTTCAAGACCTCCTGGGAAGTTTGTATTTACGAGGTGGGAAGTCGTGTGTACGACGGTAGGTGCGTTCAAGTCACTTTCGTCGGAGTATGATGGTGGTGTGCCTTCTCTAAATTAATTACACAAAATAACAACACTTCTGCTTCTAGAAAATGTAGAGCAAAGAATGTGCATTAGTTGTATGTTGCTTTTTTATGTTTTTTAATTAATTTATGAAGCCATTGTAAACTTTATTGTTACATATTACATTTTTACATTGCGATGCTATCGTATTTTTTGCTGGTAATCAGCTTACTTCGTTGTAAATAGAAAAGCCTGACAATGTCACTGCTAAATACCTGTAAGCATTGTGGTATTTCACTATGTTTCTGACTGACACGCCCCCAACTCGTACAGATCGGAGCTTAAAGAAAATTATGAGCTTCCCACTGGTATTTACGACATTGTTCTGCTCGAAAATACGATCTTTTCGACATGACTTGAATGCACTGTTGACAAGTGAGTGAAGTTAATTTTTCTGAGAGAAGAATTTATTTTTCCGAGGTGACAACGAATAAATGGCTTTTATAAAATGTATAAAATAAACTTTGGAAAGACGCTAAACCTTTTTTTATTGTTATGTTTACGTTACCGTGCGTTCACACCGCCGCCGGCGAGAGTGTCAACAGGCGCCTTGGCCGCCCTGCCAACAACTATGGAAGCCAAAAGTTTAATTACGTGTTAAGATGTCGGTTTCACACGTTTTGGCCCTTTTGGCCTTGCATAAACAACGCTGTACTGTTCGTTCAAACCGCCGCTCACGGGAGGGTCAAAGTAAATGACAAGTCGCGTCAACCAATCGGAAGCCTCTAAAGCGAGGACCTCTACATTCCAATTGGTTGCCGCCGAACCACGTCATAGCTCATTACCATAAAGTTAACCTGATTTAAACTCTCCTCGACGCTCTCACTGTCCAAGACGCGCCGCGCTCGCCGGAGCTCGCCGCCGGCTCTCATTGAAAATGAATGACTAGCGTCACTTTGACGCTCTCGCTGCCGGCGGTGTGAACCATAGACTGTAAAAAAATATGGACGTAGTGTCCGTGACGTCACCCATAGAGTTCTGAACAGCAGTTTTGACGCGTAAATGAGGCCGCGGCCATCTTAGCTGCACGTGACCGCACGTCACTCACGGACAACTGAAAATGGGCAAAGAGGCGGGATGTAGTTGGAGCCCACGCGACTTGTTGCTGAAACCACGCCCGCCTAGCATATCTATCTTAGATACTATCTAAAATATTAATAAAGATAACAATACCATTAGAAAGTACTAAAGTTTTACTGTCAATCTACGGTGATTTTTAAGATAACGTTATAACGTTAGATGCTCTAACACCAGTAGGCTAATTAATTTGTGTGGGGTGTGCAGATAACACAAAAAATCAACTGGGACTTCATACCTTTAATGAAAAAGAGATCGCGAGATGAATCCAATCCGTTGCACTTGGGTAAAATGTCCTTTTCAAAACAAAAAAAAACTACTTTTTGTTCATGAAAGCGTTAAATCCATGAAATCTTTATATATTATCCATCGTTTGCATTACATATCTAAGGAATGATTTGCTCTCCATCATCGTTCTTCAAGAAAGGATGCAATCTGAGCATCGTTTATAATGTAAAACTCTATACGTACAGTACCAGATATCTGTATAACTCTCAAATGTTCTCTCAAACTAATGAGCACATGTCCAAAGTACAATTTTTCAAAGTAGTGCAGCAGTTTTAGTTATAATATCCAAGCAGTGCTGTCGGAGTTGTATATCCTCCTGGTATTGTCATTGTAGTAAATCTCAGGAACAAAACTTTTAGCCAATGCCACGACGATCCAACAACGTGTGTTCCACATGCGAGCACATGTACACAGACTGACATCTGTCTCAAGTATGCAGCAAGCCATATATTGTATAAAATAATTCAGAAAAAAGGCACAAATACGGCTGAGATGCCAAATTCAGCGGCTGGAATTAGCTGAGGTAACATGACGGCTCACAGACAGCAGCGCCACCTGTCACTCAAGTGACCACGCCCTTAATTATGCAGAACTTTAAGGCTTAATATAATTTAAACGGATGAGTTATAAAAAAATTCACCCCCCTCAGAGTTGTCATGAAAAGCAAAATTAGCAGTATAGACCAAAACACAATTTGAACCAGAGTGTAAACATGTTTTTTTCTGCTGTAAACATGGCTGTTTTAACATGATGGTCAATGAGATTCTGCTCCCTTTTGCAGCCTGTCCCTAGCGGCCAGTCGATGAATCGCAGTTTAATTTACTTCCGTATTGGCTTCACGAGAAACTGGGGGAGGTTGCCGCTTGGTGTGAACACACAGTTAGTGTGCTGGTGGCCGTTAGAGTTGCCATGGCAACCGGGAAAACATTCAAGCTGCTGGAGAGGACAGCGTCGACATTTCTCCGTGTTTCTCATCAGTTTTATAACAATAAAGTTCAACAACTGCGTCAGATTGGTTACATTAGTCTACTTTAAGTACTTTTGTTAATATTTTTACCTCTGTGATTATATGGTATCTTTCTTTGATCATCTGAAATATGTTAGCAAAATGTTATGCTAGCATAGCATATGTTTTTAATAATACTGCGTGTAAACGTCTTGAATGCTTTTATTTTATGTTGCTGTAGGCTATATGTTTTTATTTATAGTTTGGGTGTATTTTTATTTTTATTTGGATTTTTTATGTTCTGTGTGTTTTTCAAAATAAATGAATTGAATTCATTTTGAGCTCTGCATTCATCATTCACAGCTGTTGGAATAGCCTTTAAATTAGTCTGGGCAAATGAGGACTTAAACTACTGCATGTCCGCCCATAGAAAAATAAATAAATAAATATAAAAATTACCAACCGGGTGTGTCTCATACGTCCTGAAAAGTGAAGCTGCGGGCTCTTTGATCGCCCCCTGGTGGCTGGATGCAGTACAGGTCATAAACCCCACCCTCTCAATGCAGTCGAATGAGACTTCAGTGAAAACTTAAAAATAAATTCTGCTTCAAATAAAACTTTCTGAAAGATGGTTTTGGTCATTTAAGGTAGTTGTTATCACGCTGATATATATTCAATTGTTCGTTTTTGTGATGATTTAGATTTTAGCTAGCAATTTGATGCTATAAAAACGGAGCGTGTCGTCATGATTCGAAGTTGATTGATAGCTTGTCTGAGGACTGTTGGAGCTTCGAGGGGAGATTGAAGATGTATTAACTAACTGTTAATTTTCAATTTCTTTGTTATTTAACACCAACAAAATGAGTTGTTCAGCAGTAAACTGTACTAACCGACCTACAGGATCTGACGGATCACTGAACTTTTTTTCTGTAACATTAAATGTGGGCGTTATAAGCTAATTAATAAATGTTATTAGTTAAGATAACACACCTAATGTTAACCATGTCGGGAAAAAGCAGGTGATCGTTATCTGGCAGTTACTTATTATTTTTATGGGTATAAAATAATAATTAGCAGGACAAAACTAATGATAGCTTACTATAATTACAGCAATCGATCTCCTGTAACATTAGTTGAACTTGATTTAAAATGGCAGGACCATTTCTGACGATTTAGAGTTGTTTCTAGTGGCATATTATATTGATTTTATCTTCTGAATTTGCTGTTTCAAAAATATTATTGCTCTAGGACGAGAATAGCCTATTATTTTATAGGTAGAATTTTAAATTGTGTATAATTTTTATAGTCTATTTAAAATACATGAATGATGATGCAGTCGTCTGGGCAGAAGTTTGATACCGCGACTCCACCTCCAGGCTCCACTGACGATTCCTTCTACGCATGCCCAGGCTCCAAATTTTTTTATTTTTTTTGACGTATTGCGTAACGTGTCAGCGCTGTCACGGAATGAAGGGAGGATGCAGATGCAAGTTAAATCCCTTTAATAGAGCTTCACACCGAAGGTAGTCAGAATCAACATACACACAAAAACATATAACAGTCAGCAGGAGAGTGGTAACACAGGGACGTCGATGGGCGGTGAAGATCCGTGATGAGTGGTGACCGAAGAGCTGTGTCCGTGAAGTAATCCGTGAGTGAAGTCCAGAGAGTAATCCAATGAGAACACAAAAACCAGGAAGCAACGAGTCGAAGTCCAGTCCAGGGAAACATACAACAAGCAACACGGGAAACAACACACGGACACCGCACAACGATCTGACAAACAAGAGATGAAAGACAAGGCGTTAAGTAGGCAGATGGTAAGTGCTCACAGCTGCCGCTGATCAGCAATCAGCGGCGACGCCCACACAACACAATCAGGTGACACACCCACACCATCACACAGACACCAGAATGAGACAGCTGATTCATGAACCGTGACAGTACCCCCTCCCCTAGGAACGCCTCACGGCGTTCCCAGAACTCCTTACCTGTCGATTGTAATCATCGATAAGGGAGTGATCCAGAATGTCCCTTGCAGGAACCCAACTTCTCTCCTCCGGACCGTAACCTTCCCAGTCCACCAAGTACTGGAATCCGCGCCCCCTCCGCCTAGAGTCCAGAATACGATTAACCGAATAGGTCGGTTCCCCGTCTACGAGGCGCGGCGGTGGGGGAACCGGAGAGGGCGGATTAAGATGTGAATGAAAAACAGGTTTAATTTTGGAAACATGGAAGGCGGGATGAATCCTCCTGTACGCCGGAGGCAATTTGAGTCGGACATTTTAGTGACAGGAAACGGGCCGATGAATTTGGGAGCTAACTTATTGGCAACGGAACGGAGCGGAATGTTCTTGGTAGAAAGCCACACTTTTTGACCCACGACGTATACGGGAGGCTTTGACCGGTTGGGATCAGTCTTAGCCTTGGTGCGCGCCCTCACTTGCAACAGAGTCTCGCGGGCTCTGTTCCAAGTGCGGTGGCACCTCTGGACAAAGGCGTGAGCAGAGGGGACCGCGACTTCGGATTCCAGACTGGGAAACACAGGTGGCTGGTAACCTAAACTGCATTCGAACGGAGAGAGGCCCGTAGAAGACACTGGTAACGAATTGTGTGCGTACTAAATCATAGAGAGTTGTTGACTCCAGGAGGAAGGATTCTTGGACGCCAAACATCGCAACATATGCTCTAAATCTTGGTTGGCTCTCACGGTCTGGTGACGTCTCACGTCTTGATGACGCAGGACCTTAACCCCTCCGGCACAAACAAACGGTTCGGTGGGCACCTGGGCGGAGGCGTTACCCCTTCTAAGGCCGCCAGGACCTTCGATTCGACCTCCCATGTAAGAGTGGAGACTACTAACGTCTCAGGAAGAATACTTTTGGGAGTAGACGGGCGCTTGGATGGATCAAAAATACGAGATAAAGAATCGGGCTTGATGTTCTTGGAGCCTGGGCGGTACGATAGAGCAAAATCAAAACGTCCGAAAAAAAGTGCCCACCGAGCCTGCCTGGAGTTGAGTCTTTTAGCCGATCGAATATATTCTAGGTTCTTGTGATCAGTCCAAACGATGAAGGGTACCCCCGACCCCTCCAACCAATGACGCCATTCTTCCAACGCTAATTTGACAGCCAACAACTCTCTGTTACCAAAGGCATAATTATGTTCAGCGGGAGACAAACGATGAGAAAAGTACACGCAAGGATGCATCTTATCATCTGAGGGCGCCCGCTGGGATAGAACTGCGCCTACCCCCACCTCTGACGCATCGACCTCCACCACGAACTGGCGCAAAGGATCAGGGGCAATGAGAATGGGGGCCGAAACAAAGCGGCCCTTCAGTTTAGCAAATGCAGCCTCAGCTGCATCTGACCACCTGAAGGTCGTTCTGGGGGAGGTCAAGGCGGTCAGAGGTGCGGCTAGTTGGCTGAAATTGCGAATAAAACGCCGGTAAAAATTGGCGAACCCCAGAAACCGCTGTAGGGCCTTACGGGAATCTTACGGCAATCCACCACAGCCTTAACCTTGTCAGGATCCATGCGAATTCCCTCAGACAAAACGATGTACCCTAGGAAGGAAACAGACTGTGCATGAAATTCGCATTTCTCCGCCTTGACAAAAAGCCCATTCTCTAACAGACGCTGAAGCACTCGTCTGACGTGTTGCACATGTTCCTGGAGAGACGACGAAAATATCAATATGTCATCCAGGTAGACATATATGAACTGATCAACCATGTCTCTCAACACGTCATTAACGAGTGCCTGGAAGACCGCAGGCGAGTTGGACAGCCCGAAAGGCATGACCAAGTATTCAAAGTGCCCTCTGGGGGTGTTAAAAGCGGTCTTCCATTCATCCCCCTTCCTGATGCGGACCAAATGATAAGCGTTCCTCAAGTCCAATTTAGTGAAAACGGACGCTCCCTGCAACCTCTCAAAGGCTGAAGACATTAACGGCAAAGGATAAGTATTCTTTACCGTGATGTTGTTCAGCCCTCGGTAATCAATACAAGGTCGCAGAGATCCGTCCTTCTTCCCCACAAAAAAGAACCCCACCCCCACTGGAGAAGAGGAAGGGCGGATGAACTTCGCTGCCAGAGAATCAGAAATGTATTTCTCCATGGCCTCCCTCTCGGGAACAGATAGAGAGTATAATTTGCCCTTAGGCGGAGACTTACCCGGAACTAAGTCTATGGCACAGTCATAGGGACGGTGTGGAGGGAGAGAAGCAGCGCGAGACTTACTGAACACTTCCTTCAGATCCAGATACTCCTCGGGCACGTTAGACAAATCCGCTGCCTTCTCCTGTAACACAGAAACAGACACCGTGGGACAAGCAGACAAAAGACAAGACCTGTGACACAAAGTGCTCCATTCAGTGATGGTGTTGAGCTGCCAGTCGATCCGGGGATTGTGCTTAGTGAGCCAGGGATGTCCAAGAACTACAGGTGCGTGAGGTGAGTCCATGAGCATGAACTGAATCCTTTCGCTGTGGTTACCGGAGGTGATGAGGGTGACGTAATCCGTAGTCTGAGAGATGTTAGGGAGACGTTGACCATTGAGTGCGTTGACTGTAATCAGGTGAGTGAGCGAAGAGATGGGTAGTTCGTGCTGTTGTGCAAAGATGGTATCCATAAAGTTCCCCTCAGCCCCGGAATCAATGAGTGCATCGCAGGTGACGTTGCGAGTCGCCCATCTCAGTCTTACCGGGAGAAGGGTGGATGGTGAGGACTTCTCAGCGGAGATCCCGCTTGGTCTTTTACTGGGCAAGACCTGAGGAAGTGTCCCGATGCACCGCAGTAAAGGCATAAGCCCAGGGATCTCCGCCTTTCTCTCTCCTCCCGGGAAAGCCGAGCTCTCCCTACCTGCATGGGCTCAGGATCTGACGTGGGACCGACCGTATCAGCGATACTGGCCGTACGGCCCTCCGCTCCCAGCGCTCTGGTGCTGGGAGCTTCCAAGGACTTCAGTCTCTGGAGACGGGAATCCACCCGTAAAGCGAGGTCGACTAGCCCGTTGAAGGTTTGAGGAAGATCTAGGGCGTAAATCTCGCGATGGATACGGTCGGCCAGCCCATGCAGGAACACATCCCACTGCGCCTCCTCGTTCCATCGGCACTCTGCCGCGAGGGTGCGGAACAGGATGGTGTAGTCCGCGACCGTGCGGCTGCCCTGCTTGAGTTCGGTGAGCTGACGAGCGGCCTCCTTGCCCGCAACCGCACGGTCGAACACCCTCTTCATCTCCGTAGAGAGTGCCAGGAAAGAGGTGCAGCACGGGTCTTGATTCTCCCACACCTCCGTTCCCCATAAGGCCGCCTTCCCGGTCAGAAGGGTAAGGACGAACGCCACCTTGGATTCTTCATGTTCGAAGGTGCGAGGCTGCAGTGAAAAATGCAAGGAACATTTATTCAAAAAGGCTCTGCAAAATTCAGGCTCACCGGCGTAACTCTGGGGCACAGGAAGGCGGGGCTCCGGCAGATCGCGTCGCTCCAGCGACGCGGGGGGAACAGGCGGTGTGGGTGGCGCAGTGGGAGCGCAAAGTTGTTGAAGTTCCCGGGAGAGCTTCGGACACCTGTGTTACCAGCGCTTGGACAGCGCGTCCGGTGGAAGTGATGCTCTCCTGCTGCTGGTCCATGCGGGAGATGCTGTGGTTGATGAACTCCGTTAAAGCTGCTGAACTCGCTGCATCCATGTTGGTCAGATCGTTCTGTCACGGAATGAAGGGAGTATGCAGATGCAAGTTAAATCTCTTTAATAGAGCTTCACACCGAAGGTAGTCAGAATCAACATACACACAAAAACATATAACAGTCAGCAGGAGAGTGGTAACACAGGGACGTCGATGGGCGGTGAAGATCCGTGATGAGTGGTGACCGAAGAGCTGTGTCCGTGAAGTAATCCGTGAGTGAAGTCCAGAGAGTAATCCAATGAGAACACGAAAACCAGGAAGCAACGAGTCGAAGTCCAGTCCAGGGAAACATACAACAAGCAACACGGGAAACAACACACGGACACCGATCTGACAAACAAGAGACGAAAGACAAGGCGTTAAGTAGGCAGATGGTAAGTGCTCACAGCTGCCGCTGATCAGCAATCAGCAGCGACGCCCACACAACACAATCAGGTGACACACCCACACCATCACACAGACACCAGAATGAGACAGCGGATTCATGAACCGTGACAAGCGCCCATTCATCGGCCCATTTTGGCTTCAGTTCAATACAATGGAAGGAAGCGGCGTCGCGTCGTCCATCTTTTTTTTACAGTCTATGTTACCAACACACAACTATTGATACACAACGTTGCCACGACGTCGCAGTTACTAACTGGCAACGTCACAAAGTTACGTTGTGGCAACGTATAGAGTACCTCAGGGATGACGCATTTTTGTAGGCAAAACCCAGAAGCGAGTTAGCATTTTAGGGCTTCCGGTTCCAACGCCGTAAAGTCTATGAGTTTTTTGAATGGGTTTTTGCTAAATCGCCTGAAATAAGGTCTGTGGTTAACAAAGCCTCTAAATATTTTCATGTTTTGATCTATGACATAAATCACACCAGTTATAACCCACTTGTGATTTTTTTAAACCTTTACTGTGTCTTAAAAACAGCGGTTGCTAACAAATTGCTAAAAGGGACTACTTCCTTTGGCGGGGACTTTAGACGTCATCATAACAAACAGGACATTTGGACTGCATTTCTCATGAAAAAGTGGATAAGTATTCATACACAACACAGATCATAATCAGCGAGCATGTTTTTAAATAACGTTGTTTTTTAAATACAGTTTGAGGAAGCTTGGTGGTGACGACCATAGACATCATATAGGTAGACGCCCTATTGGCCGCTGGGCGCTGAGATTTGCGGCCGCCATCTTAGACCGGTCGTACTCCTAAGCTGCGTCCCAATTCGCCTACTTATACTATGTCCTAAAATCATTTACTGTTTTTGTAAAGAAAAAGTACATACTTTTGAGTGTGTAGCAGAAGAGTAGACAAGCTTTGGGACATACTACCTCCTCATAACTGCGTCTTTAACGGACGTTCTGTCACTTATTTACGCAAACTGTAACTGTTTAAACTACCCTGTCAATCATCTTGTCACAGTTAAAATCCTCCACATTGAATTAAATTTATTTTCCTACCGTTTCAGAGAGAAATGTAGTCGCACGTTGATCTGCCAGTCATGGGTCTTTCTTTTTTGTCAGGTTATACTGATTATTAGTTATTCAAGCCCCTTTATCTTAACCGCTCTGCTTAACTGTTGGACCTCGCAAGTGTTTTCCACATAACTTAGCCTACTATTCAGATCAGAAAGAAGTTCGAAAGCACTTGTAAGAATGCGCTCAATGCACAAAACTTACTTTTAGCATTAGGTAACGTTAAGTGCCTTACTAACACAATCCAATCTGAATTTAATACATAGCCTACATTGTTTGACCGGACATAATAACTGTTATTTGTGTTTGTGCACGTGATATCAGGAAGCAATGTATACACACATGACGGCAAAGCACAAATCGAGTTACCCCTCCCACTTCTGCTAGTATTACTGAGATATGTTATTTTACTGCAACTATCTGTTTCTGCTTCTTTATCATATTTATAGTGTGTGATTTATAAATTACCTTATCCTACATCACATATTTTGATTTTGGACGTCTGGTCACTTTATATCTCATATCAGAATATTATATAACTGTTAAGCCTACTATGAATATTAAAATACACTGAACAATGTGGCCTGTATCATAGATACATGAATGACCTTTGCAGCAAAAAAACCCGCGTCAAAATCAGTTAGGTATTCAGTGAGATATGATTAATGATTAATGATTAATGCGCTGACAGCTCATTGCACCTGTCAAACAAGTTACACTGAGTGGAGCTGGCGACCGGTCCAAGATGGCGGCTCCACAGCTCGTCCGTGCCAATAGGCAGTAGCGTTCGATAGGGCGTCTACCTATATGATGTCTATGGTGATGACGTTGATCCGTGACCATGGTGTGCTGTAGTCCGTTTATAGCCTACTGTTAGCTTTTTATATCTGACCACATTATTTAGGCTTCAAAATGTATTTATGTTGTTTTAACTTGTAAAGATTATCTTGATAGACAAAACGTGTAAGTGTCATATAAGTGTCATGTTAAACAGAGCTTATTTTGTGCGATTTTCCAAAAGTCTATGGAAAAAATGCATAGGTTTTCAACCGAGGGAACCTGTGCGCCGCTAACTTCCGGGTTGGCCTACAAAAAAGCGTCATCCCTGAGGCACTCTATAGACCTTATTTACCAGAGAAACAAGCGCGCCACCATCTTTAGAATATTGTCTTTGAACTTCCGTTTTTGCGGTAGCCCTGTATATTTCTATGGCATCGCTGTTGAAGAATAATTAGCTGGTGAAGTGGATTTACCTGTTGTAGAGTTAATTAAAGTTATCATGAGCATTGTTATGTTCAAAGCAGATGTCTTAACAAATGTCAATAGACCGGGAAGATTTTAAAATGAGCAGTTCATTCATAAATATGTAAGATCGCTGTGGAAATACAAACCGGAAGTCAAAAGACAACAAGCACAGCGCTGAAAAGGGGCGGGGCTACATAAGGTCTATAGGCACCTTTCACTTTTCCGGTTGCCATGACGAAACTTTGATCACCAGATTACGTTGCAATTACGTAACAGTTACGTAATTTTGTTAGCTGGGTTAAACTTGTTTTTAATTATTCATTTTGGGTTAAAGTATGGTGTATTATAAAAAAGTAAACTAGCCAGAAAATATGATATTTAAACATTATTGTAGTTACACAGACAGCTGTATAGCATACCCAAATCAAACCCGAGTTTGCTGGCTTTTTTCGCCGAGTTTGCAGTCTTAACGTGCACGCGGCAGGCAGATGTAACACAAGATGTAAAACACAAAGCTTACCTCATTCGTGTGCAGCAATGGATAACACAAGGCTTTTATTTATTTATTTATTTATTTATTTTTTAAGTTTACATGTGAGTGTTGTAGGCTACACATCCCCATGTTAACAAACTTTCAAGAATACTATATTCGTTGTTCTCAGAAATCTTCATTTTGTTGTTCTCTCACTTGTACTTTAAAGCTGCAGTAGGTAACTTTTGTAAAAATGTATTTTTTACATATTTGTTAAACCTGTCATTATGTCCTGACAGTAGAATATGAGACAGATAATCTGTGAAAAAAATCAAGCTCCTCTGGCTCCTCCCAGTGGTCCTATTGCCAATTGCAGAAATACACCACTCCCGGTAAGAAACAACCAATCAGAGCCAGGAGGAGTGTCTTAGCAGTGTCATTCAAGCTTGTGTGCGCTGATCACACCTCTCTCATGCACAGCGCGACGCGTACAGGCGTTCAAATTCAAGATTACCGGTGTGCCGCAGCTTTGCTTATGCCGGACAAACAATCCAAACTGCCAATTCCTCGAGTGGCACCTGCTCATAAAATAAAGACGGGTAAACGGAAAAAGACAGATGATGATGATAAAAAAGCCAAAAAGAAAGAATTAGATAGAGCCCGAAATAAAACGAGGGTAAATATCACTTTTCCGAGGTGGAGGGAGCTACGTGTCCTGAAAGGATTAAAAACCGATGCAGAGTTAGCCACATTTCTGTTTGACAAGTAAGTATCCCTGCTTGATTTATTTCATTTTTTAAGAACTACACAAATAAGATCATTTCAAAACAGGCCTGCCCGTCCCCTGCCTGATGCTTCCTCTTCTCCCCACCAGTTGACTCCTCGAAGTCGCTGTGGGTGTGAATTCCTCGTCGGAGCCCATTGACTCAGTGTCAAAACTCTAGCCGCATAACATACAGATAAAATGTCACGCACTGTGCAAAGCAACTATTGAAACCTACTAATTTACTGGCTTGTCATATTGCTGAAATAATGTACTAGCAAACCTTATTTAGCATTACATATCGATAGAATAATTACTTGCATACTGTAACGTTAGTTTACCGTTATATTATCTTACTAGCTATTTGTTACTTATAGAAATAGTGCAACGCCATATAGTTACATTACATGTATTGCAAAATACGTAATGTTTTGAGGACCAAGTTTGTAGTCAAAGTATGGGCAGGCCATAGTCAATGTAAATCATATTGTTGATGTTTCGTCTGTACCAGTGAATGTGCCATAACTGTTTATGCGCCGTCATCGGTGGCCCTGCTTGCTTACTAGCCTGCGCGTTCACGGCAGGCTCCGTTGTGATGGGGGAGGAGCTGTGGAGGAAGGGCTGTAGCGCAGCATAGAGCAAGGGGGAGTGACCTGTGAGTTGTGCTTGTTCAAATTTTCAGGCTAAGTCAATATTTTCTAAAAACTCCCTACTGCAGCTTTAATTCAAAGAACAATAGGCTACATATAATTTAATGAAAATTAAATAACGCTCTTTATTGCGATGCATTGTGGGATTAAATGAGTGCATTCAGTAATATCCACTATGGTTTTGGACACCACTAAAAATGGCTGTCCCCTCAAATAGTGCTTTATTTAAGGGTATAGGGGGCAATTTCGGACACAGCCAGGGTGTTCAACGCACCACCGTTTCCGTTTAAAAAACGTTTTGCAACGTTTTGTCGGGGCTGAACGCAGCCCAGTTAAAATAGGCTCATCCGGGTTACTGAAGTCAGCAACGCTATATGCTTGCGAGGAACGGTTTTTCCTCGTGGAAGTTTTGCCTTAGCTAATAAAATATTAAAAAGCAGTAGTTATTTAATTATGTCCTCCGGTATCGCAGACTCGCTCTCTCGTTTCATACAAACGCAGCTGCTGCCATTTTGCGACTATTATTTTGTTTACTGTAATGGATTAAGATAACAAACAGGTACGATTTTAAATCAGTTTAATCCCAGATCCCAATATCTTAACCCCATAATTATTTATGTGGCGAAATGCTGTGTAATATGCTGTATGACTGTACCGTATCTCTTAAATGTGTTTCTGTCTAGTTTGAACTTGCCACGCAAGCAACTGCTCTCTCCGCGGAAGTGGACTCAGAACGACTCAGATCAATATTTTGTGCCTAATTATTTACGTGTAATAAGCGGGATAATGTACATCCATCCAGTTGTTATCTCACAATAAACCCGCTCAGGCTGATATAAGACCTGATCCTGTTGGGGTTTATTCTGAGATAACAACCGGCTGGATGTACATTATCCTTTACTTGTCACCACCTGGTGGTGAAACAATGTAATCGATAAATGCATAGTTTTCAGTGCAAGCTTGAGAGTTGTTCATGCAACCGAACTTCATGTCTGTTTACATTTTAAATAAAATGTATTATTATTATTATTATTTGTAGTTGCCCTTATGAAATGTTACCATAAATCTTAGATAGAATCCAGAGTTTAACTGTAAGATCATGACACAGGTAAAAAGCAAGCTCCTCATTACCATGGTTTTATGATTTCTATAACAACAACAATAATAACACTACCAATACTGGTAATTGTAATGAAAAATATCTTAATAAACGCATGAATCTATAAAAACAACCTTTATAAAACTAACTTATTTTGCCCACTCATTTGCAGGGTCTGCTTCATTGGAATTAGCCACACACACATGGGATTTGATACAGTTTTTACGCTGAATTACCTTCCTGACACACTCACACACTCCTACGGCCAATTTAACATAGCCATTCCACCTAACCTGCACGTCTTTGGATTGCGTGTGGGAAACCGGAGCACCCGGAGGAAAGCCACGCTGCCACAGGGAGAACATGCGAATTCCACACAGAAAGGACCCTTGGCTCAGCAGAGGCTCAAACCGTGATCTTTTCTTGCTGTGAGGCAACAGTGCTACCCACTGAGCCACAGTGCCACCTTATATTGCCCTTATATTACCTAATATTTAATGTAAGGCTAATAATAGTAGTATTAATAATAAAAATCGTAATTCCATATTTCTACAGTGACACAGTTTACATGGTTGGAGCTATTCAATCTAATTTCAGCTAGGTTCACCACAGAACCTTTAATGTCATATTTGTTGTGCTTGTGTCTGGTTGACAAGCGAGTTCCCCAGCAGTGTGTGGGAGACTCCGGTCCAGCTGCTCTCACGCTGCAACTGCTGAATGCCCTGGACGGTTTAATCAGATAACGCTATTTCTTCACATAGCTTTTTATGTTAATTTCCCGTGTGCTCCAGTAAATTAACAGCGTTTAATAATGTGGGCCCACAGGGAAAAGTTCAGGTGCTCAGATGGTCAGTCAATCTACTTTTCCTTCCCTCCATAGCCATAGGCCCCCTCCATAATCAGGCCCTGAGGTTTCAGCCCCGGCTAGCCACCGGCCCTGCTTCAAAGGATCGTTCAAATTGAGATGTCTTTCAACTGAGCTTTATGACGTGGCAGATGAGGCACTAAACACAGAACAAACAATACGTGACATCATGACATCAAGTTCACGTGCCCCTTAAGCAAAATTCATTCACTAACCTCACAAAACCAGTTTAACCATCTGTGGGGCTAAATGTGGGGCTAAATATGAAATCACAGTTATTAAAAAGGCTAATTCTATTTTTAAGGCTAAAATCATTTTCCAAAATTAGCTTTCTACATCTGACCATCTTTTTTGGGTTTCATCACTTATAACTAACTAATTGTCCCATTAGTGTAAATTATTTTTGCCAAATTTGGCAAAACTTCACACACATTCAAATGGATTTTCACTATCTGAATAGTAGTGAAAAGGTGCTACTATCTTGAGCTACTATATTACATTTGGAACTTGCGTGTGAAAATGTCAAAAACTTTACACAAATTCAGATGCAACTTCACTGCCTGAAAGAAAAAAAAAAGTGAAAAAAGTTAAATAATCGTTAACATTGTTTCTCTCTTGGAATTCCAAATCAATGATTGTAGCACAAGTGAAAATCAACAAGACTCTTTCTTTGTCAGTGTAGCCCACACTTTCTCGATTTCGACCTGTTTAGTCATCAGTTTTGGAGCATTTGCTTGGCAGTGTCGTGAGGCCAATAGGCAGTGGCATCTTTCCTGACCTCTGGTTGAAGTATGGATCACATCTTCCAAACTGGCATAGGATAATGTACCAAAATGACTTCCACAGCAATCTATGAATTATATTCTTCATCTCTGCCATCACCTTCACTGCTTCTATTCTCCTTGGTCTTCAACTTCTTCCTTCTTTTCATCTTATTTTCTGATGCACTGGCGTCACTATCATCAATACTTTCTGGAAAAGGTAGAGCTTTTCCTCTATGTCTTCTATGAAACTTACTAACATCAACATAAAACACAGGCAAAAAGCCTATTATACTGATTGCCAGTACTGAACAATAGTGCAGCTATACAGAAAAAAATCTATCCCCTAAAAGGACTTACATAAAAAACATTTTTCTTTCTTTTTTTTTCTTTTCTTTTTTTTTTTTTTTTTTTGAGTTATTGAATTTACAAAATGTGCTTTAAAAACTTTAGAAAACACATTTGGATGTACAATGATATTTTTAAAAATTGAATTTATATGTATTTCTTAGTATTTCTAAAATGAACGCACAATGGAGTCTTGACAGCATGTGACCTAATGTGCTAATGCCTCCTTCACATCCTTGTTGCCACAAATTTCAAGCACATGGCACAAAGAGTTTAATTTCATTGGCTGAAGGGGGTGTTATATCCTAATACTAAAATGTAATTATATATATATTTTATATTGTATTTTAAATGTGATTTAGATGGTTAAACCACATCAGTTAAATAATGCAGTGTAAAATGCTATGTGTGGAATGTAGCTATGACAAGATAATATGTAAACAGGACATTTTGATCCAGCCTTGTCATTTTTCAAATTACATCCTTGAAGAACACATTGAAAACTGATTCAAGGGCAAGTTAAGCAAAAAAAAAGTTTAAAGGGTTAGTTCACCCAAAAATGAAAATAATGTCATTTATTACGTTCCACACCCGTAAGTCCTTCATTAATCTTCGGAACACAAATTAAGATATTTTTGTTGAAATCCGATGGCTCTTTGAGGCCTCCATAGCCAGCAATGACATTTCCTCTCTCAAGGTACTAAAACATACTAAAAGTACTAAAAACATATTTAAATCAGTTCATGTGAGTACAGTGGTTCAATATTAATATTATAAAGCGACGAGAATATTTTTGGTGCGCCAAAAAAACAAAATAACGGCTTATTTAGTGATGGCCGATTTCAAAACATTGCTTCAGGAAGCTTCGGAGTGCTATGATTCTTCTGTGTCGAATCATGATTCGGATCGCGTGTCAAACTGCCAATCACGTGACTCTGGCGCTCCAAACCGCTGATTCGACACACTGATTCATAATGCTCCGAAGCTTCCTGAAGCAGTGTTTTGAAATCGGCCATCACTATATAAGTCGTTTTTTTTTTTTTTTTGGCACACCAAAAATATTCTCGTTGCTTTATAATATTAATATTGAACCACTGTACTCACATGAACTGATTTAAATATGTTTTTAGTACCTTTATGGATCATGAGAGAGGAAATGTCATTGATCCCTAAGCAGGAATCACAGAGCCATCGGATTTCAACAAAAATATCTTAATTTGCATTCCGAAGATTAACAAAGGTCTTACAGGTGTGGAACGGCATGAGGGTGAGTAATAAATTACAGAATTTTCATTTTTGGGTGAACTAACCCTTTAAGGTTAAAAGTTAATTCTTCCCCTAAGCAAAATGTTTTCTTTAAATGTAACTTTTAGACATAACTGGTTTAAAGCATCTTAAGCCAAACATTTGTGATGTAGCATAAATGTAAAAATGCTGATAAGAATCACAAGATATCTCTAAAACCAAATATTTCAGGCTAGAATCTCATAGCTTCTAAAGTTTCCAAAGAAATATTTAACCTGCAGTTTTTGTTATTAAACATATTAAACACCATTCATATTAAGGTTAGAGCCAAAACATGTTCAGTTATACATCCATACATTCTCCATACCACTTCTCGTATATTGGGTTGCAGGGAGGCAGGGAACAGGTACTTCATGTACTATAGCATTAGGAAAAATATTGCTGTTAGTCCTACAAAGTATTAAATTAAGGATCGTATTACTTGTGCAAATGAAACGCATTCATTTTTTTCATAATTAAAAAAAAAAAAAAAAAAAGTTTCCAGTTTTCTCCATCAATACCATAAAGTTTATTCACTATTTGGTCAGGTGGGACAGTTTTCATTGTCTCCGCATATTATTAACTTTACAAACCTGTATTAAATATTTGTAAAAACATTGGTTTATTAATTTCCTATTTATTATTTTATTCCTATTTAGTATTTTGTTTTGTTTTAGATGAACTAATGAACCTAGCATCATAAACAATTTAATCATAACATCATAAACATTTCAGATCAACCAGCAATGACATCTTATTGCAAAAATACAATTTGTTTTTGCCAAATTCCTCATAGACATCATAACTTATCACTACCTTAGGAAGATCAAAGCAATAGTTCAGTGCAAAAGGTCAAAAATACACAAAACAAACAACCCCACCCAAAATATTTAGCTATAAATACAGACACAACAACACAGAAACCTGGTGTTCCAGAAAACACAGTTCCTCGCATTTGTTCTTCAGAAAATTTCCTTTGGAAAATTTGGTAAGTTTCATTGCCTCATGACTAAAAACAGTTCATATTTAGTAGTAGTAGTTGTTGTTGATGTTATTTATATATTTTGTCTTTTACAGACAACTTTGTGACAGACCAGCGAAAGGATGGGGATACCTGTCCCATTATATGTTATAGCACTGCTGTCATTTCTTGCCAGTAAGCCAGGAAATAGATATTAAATATGACAATAATTGTAACTCACTGGTGAAGAATTAAATTAATTAAATAATTTAATGACTCAGATTTGGCTGTTAAATAAAATATAGTTTTGTCATGCATAAAATATCTACTACTTTTTGAAAAAAAAGATTAAAATTAGCCCTGAAACTAACTGTTCTGTTCTCACTTCACCAGGTGAAATAACTGGAGGAAAAGGTAAACTTACTACTGTTTTTGTTCAGAATGTGCTGAATTATGATGAATGTGCTGAAGTATGATGAATCATGCTTTCTTTCAAATATAATGGACATACAAGCCCTCTAATAACAATACATGATCTTAAAAATAGCACAACTGTAGTAGAATAGGTTGTGCAATGTATAGTTTCATAGTCTAAGAAAGTACATGTTCAGGGACATGACTACATTTTGCTAACATCAAGAGCTGAGCCCTTGGTCCATTTTATTAGTTAGCAATATACTGAATATATTAATTTTGTTTTCAAAGAAAATGCTCCCTCAACTCTACCGAAATTCGTTTATGTCTGCGCGAATCATTTCACACCGGACTTCTTTGTGAACGAATGTCAATACAAAGGGACAATACGAAACAGAGGTTATGCTAAAAATTTGTTACTCAAGGATAGATCAGTAAACTGTTCGTGATCCAGCTTACAGTCTCCAGAGTGATACTGGATATGGCAGTAATGAAGGTGAGAGTACTTTATTACAGTTCATCAGGGTTGATTTACGGATATAAAGTTTACCAGTTTATTAAGCACCACCCGAAAAGGCATAAGGTCTTTATACTGTATATTTGTTTACTGTTATTTGTAATGAGTGTTTCTGTGTACTTCGCTGTGTATGTTGATGATAATGCAAGGGAGAGAGAGAGAGTTTATGGATAATATTTTAATGCACACTTGCACTGTTTTATTAAGCTCTTATAGTGATTTTCTAGAGTGAAAACGGACGCTTCGTCTTTTGTGTGAAGTACAATAAATGTCATAAAACTCATCTGTAAAGTCAAACGGGGTCCGGTACAACAGGCTTGTACTAATATAGTGGATGAAAACAAGACAATATAAGTTATAACCATAATTGAACTAAACTATACCTGTTCTATCTACATGGAGCATACATTTGCAGTTTCTGATATTATAGTGCATCCTGACTGAATCCTGACACTGGAGAATCAGCTCTTGAAGCTCTGCCCTCTTAGGCCGAGTGCAGAAGCTCATTTGCATTTAAAGGCCTCGCACTGAAACGGCGCGTTTTTGCTCAACCCCAAAAAGTGGCAATTTTAACATGCTATAAAAAATGATCTGTGGGGTATTTTGAGCTAAAACTTCACATACACACATACACACTCTGGGGACATCAGAGACTTATTTTACATCTTGTAAAATGGGGCATAATAGGTACCCTTGAAGGCCTGTTCACACAAAGAATGATAACTATAAGATAACTAACAATAACTATATTAGCGTCCACTGCGTCATGGTGTTAATGCTATGGGAATGCTTCCAGCGTGCACTGGTGTCTAAAGCACGTGTGAAATCACACCATCATTAAACATCATCAGATTCTAATTGTCTGAAGGAAGACGCACAGACATTCAACTGAATGTTTCTCTTGATGCGTTTTAATGTTCTCCTGAAGGTGTTTGTTCTTTTTTGTTTCTTTCATTTTAAAAAAAATGCAGACTCGTTCCCATCGCAGGGATATGGGTAACATTAGGGACAGGTTTGGTGGTATGGGTTTAAGGGTGGTGTAGGAATCAACCCAAATAATTACACTGAATAAGAACCGGATTAACCGTGAATGATTCAGAATCAGTACTTTAATACTTTATCAATTATTCGTCCACCGAGACATTGAGCTTAAAGTATTTTACCAATTCTGGACAAAATATTATCCCGTGGCCACTGAAATAATATTTTGTTATGATTATTAATCATGATTATGATCAAAGTAGCGCGATCTTTGTTTAAGGCAGCAATTTGGTAACCACAGCACAAGACACTGTAAGTATGAAAATCAAACAAGACTTTATTGAACTAAATCTACTAAAACAAACTAATTTTACAAAAAAAAACACACACACACACACACACACACACACACACACACATTCAGTTACAGGGAAATGGTGAGGTTATTGTTTGGAGGTGAATGGATTCCCCAGTTGTTTAGCTTTTAACAAGTTTCTCTGACCGTAACCTGAGAGAATAAAATACTGGCAAACATTCATCCATCACAACCATACCAAACAGTACACACTTCCTGTAATTGAGGTAGATTTCCAGTTTATTTACCAGTAATCAATATTTAAAACACACAGAAAGAATTACATAGGTTCCATGAACAAAATAAAACATGCTTAATACATGTTAGAGACTGCTTTTTGGTGATAAGTTCATATCTCTGGCAGTATTTTCTAAATTGTCTCTGTTGTCTCTGAAACTTTGGAATGTCTTTTGAAATGCAAAGCTGGGCAAAAGGGAATGTTTCCCGTGATGACCTGCTGTGACTTTCACCTCGAGATGTGTCACAAGTCCAAGTTTCCTGATAACAGTGGGAATTTACGCCTTGTATCTTGGGGTTTGTTGATCCATCCCCAGATAGCAAAATTGATGTGGCCCAGATCTGGCGCAAACTTGACACTTTCCTTTGACCCACTTTTGGCAGGAATGATGGCACTTGGGCGGTTCGCTCCTGTTTTCCAGATTTGGACCACAATCAAGCCACAGTAATGCCGCATGTCAGCCATGAACAAAACAAATGAAGCAGAACTGGCCCACATCTGGGCAACAGTTCATTTTAATTCTGGCCCAGATCCAACACCTTGCTGTTGCCCAGATTTGGGCCAGTTCTGCTTTATTCGTTTTGTTTATGGCTGACATGCGGCACTGGTATGGATTGCTTGTGGCCCAAATCTGGCAAACAGGAGTGGACCGTCCAAGTGCCATCATTCCATGCGGTATGTGGGCCAGAGCAAGGTGTTGGATCTGGGCCAGAATTAAAATGAACTGTTGCCCAGATGTGGGCAAGAGTCCACTAGGTGGCAAGATGCACAGTACTGAGCACAGTTTGCAGTCGTCGAAGAAGTGTGTGGAAAGAGCAATTCAAAAACAAGTGTAAACTTAGGCCCTGTCCACACGGAGACGTGTTTTTGAGAATACGCACAAATTTTGTAAGGGATAGGCGTTCCGTCCACATGGAGCCGGCGTTTTCGAAAGGTGAAACCGGGTCCCAGATTTTTGAAACCGGGTCCCAGAGTGGATAAATCTGAAAATGCTGATCCTGCCCAGTAAAATCCCGTTGATGACACGACTTGTGAATTAAATTGTACTGCACGTGTCGAACTTGGTCATCCGCGCGCATCCGTAGTTGAGTATACTTTGAAAGATGTGCAGACCTGACTGCACGTAAGATGCGTCTGGCCGCGGAAAGTGAAGTATACCTGGGCCTTAATACAGCTACTGATGTTTTGATGAAATTGATTTTTTTCCCCAATTTTAAACATGAATTATAGCCATTCAATATTTCAGTGTAACTGTTTTTTTGTTTTTTACATTTATTAGTCTCCAAAAATATAACAACTTTTAATTTAAGTGAACTTAGAACAATCCTCACATAAACCCATAATAAATGTCATATTTACCTGTGCCCTTCCTACCTGTCTCACAGGACAAATACAGAAATTGAGTAAAGTTACCAAACAGTCTGCACTGCATACTTTATAGCCTAAAGATTAATCATTATTAAAGCTACATTTAGCTTTAATTAAAGCTTCATTATCTTCATTGACATTGGTTGCTGTAGCTTTAAGAGCTGCCGCTGCTGCACATGGCGTGGATCTCACACATGTCCCACTTTCTCACAACTCTTTACTTTTCATTTAAGACTTTATTTAAAGTCGTCATGAAATCAAAATTGACTCTATTTACTTTGTTAGTGCATATTACCAGTCTTGTGGTGAACAATTAATCTTTCATTAAAAGTTAATATTCAGAAAAAAATTGTTTGTCGTGGTAATCTTTAATCAAAATCTGAAAAGTTACTTCCGGTCTGAAATGGCGTTCCTTCTCTGATGACATCAGTTTGACGGCTTGGGTTGAAAACGCTTAAACCACTTCCCTCCAACCATTAGTCTGCTATGAGCGAGAGATGGAGAGGAGGAGCGCTAAAGTAAAACTCTGCCCTCTATTCAATATTCCGTTTCACTTGGAAATACGTCACAACACTGGAGAAAAGACGTTTGCAACTTCCAGTTCACAGGGACTTGGTGATGTTCAACAAAACAGACATTTTTGACATTATTGTGTGTGTTATTGTTTGTTCAAGCATGACAGAGAACTCGATACTGGTGTGCCGTCCATGCTCACTATACTGGCGCGCATCTTTCTGTGCCTTGTGTGTGTGACAGGACAGAGCACAGACAGAGTGTTCTCTTTTTCTCTTTTGGCGCGCTTAAATAGTTTAAAAGCATTAGCAGAAATAAGCATACATACATTGTAATGCTAGCCAAAGGATGAAAAAAAAAACAAAAAAAAAACAGATGTTGCATTAACTGTGTTAAATAATTTAACATGTTAAACTGGAAAAATGAATTGCATGCATTAACGTTGACAGCACTAAGTATTTTAGTTGATTTACTCTTTCCAAGCTCTGATTTCTGATACATGGAGAGGCAACAGCAATATTTGATTTGCGCTCATTTCATTCATAGAGTTTACATTCATTCACTTCACACACTCATTATTGCATAGTGATTTTGGAGGTTTAAGTATAATATCATTCTTTCCTCTGGCTCACCCGTTATCCAGCAAACACGAGGAGTAACTGTATCAGCCTCAGCAAAATATTATTTGGCAGAATTTTTAGATATATATTTTTTGAAGCCATTGTCTTTCTGAATCAGGTATTTGGCTTCAGGCACACCCCTAATGGAAAGTCATGGAAACCCAACATGAGTGTGTGCCTTAATGAAGGCAAGCGCATTAATGTAGAGTGGTAATTAAACTGACTAAACTAAACTACCTGTACATTGATAGCAAAATTGTAAGTTTATCTGCTTTAAGAACAGTGGCGTTACCTCGCTAGTGAGAAATGTCATGTAGCTTTTAAGTTGCTAGTTCAGTTTTTACTAATAAAATAGAGCAGTCCTGACAACAGGTTTATGTGCAAGACAAGTGTGTTTCCATTAGGGGTGGGGGAAAAATTTGACTCTTAGATGCATTTTAAAAAACAACCTGTTTAACACAAAATACTATTCTTCTCATTTGTTTTACTATATTTACAGTCCACAAGAGAAATAATGGAACAAACAAGGACAGTTAGGATAGCCTACCGTTATCAGCATATTATGCTGAAATTCATCTCTTGAGAAAAGTTTGCACGCTGCTTTTTGTGTGATATACACTGGCTCGCCTTCTTGGTTTAAAACGGAAAGATTTCCCAATATCGCAACGTAACTATTTCGGCTCGCCGGGGGCCCCGTGGATTTGCACTGTGTGTAAATGAGTGAGTGAAGAATAACGCACACGGACAGTGCTTACATCTACTGTGTTTATGTGAATACTCACCAGTGCAGGCATTTTGACACATTTGACCAATTAGACGAGCAACCGAAAACAGAGGCTTCAATGTTTGTCCGTGTTACACTCGGAGCACGCGCACAGAAACATCCTGCCAGTATTGAGTTTTATTTTTAATATCAAGCACGTCATGCTCTTTACTTTCTCATTAATTCATGTTTTTTTTATTAATGATGCCAACAGTCCCGCCCACTGAAAGCTGCGTGGACCGTCACACAAATACGAATATGACACATTTATAGGACATAAAGGTCTATGCGGTAAATTGAAAGTAACCGGTGAAATGTCTCGAAATGTCCCTTAGCACAGCAGAGCACCAAATTTAATAAAAGTATATGTTTAAGTTCAGTAACTATTTTACATACTTTAACATTTTCACGGATGTTCAACAAATCATTATTTTCGTCGTTACCACAAACAAGCCGCAGCCGCATGAATCTGATGAGTGCAGGAGCTCTTGATTACCATAGAAACGGAGCGGTGATAACGGTGATGGCCTCAACATCGCGGTAGGCATCTCATTACTGTGGTATTGCGGTTATCGTCACACTCTAATTCAAGCATTCAACAGCCTCGTAGTATAATACAAATTATTACACACATATAGCAAAATATACAGTGTAACTGACTTACAGGTTTCTTAGACAGTCCATCTTCATTAATCTTTTTCTCTTCTCGCTTTGTCTCACATGCAAGTTGAAGCCATCTTTTGATGCAGGATTCTTCTTCTTAATGTGTTGCTGTGAGCCTGATGTTTTTGACAAGTAATAAAACTAGTTAGTGCAATATAATGTACAATGAATACATAGATGAATGTCCAATTGAATTATAGTCATAATTTTTATTTTACTGTTATGCCATAATAAAACATGAGTAAAAACACTTGTCTACAGTACTGTGCTGAACTGACTGCAGGTTGGTAGACAGTGAGTGAAAGGGAATTCATGCTGGTCAATGCTGGTTTTTAGAGCAGGACGATCTACATTGAGGAGACAGGCAATGTATCACTTCAGTATTATTGACCACTGGATTTACAGTTTAACTGGCTACATGCTGCCTTCATGGGACTTAATTGTAGATCAGGCCATGTTACTGACTATTTATTCAAGTCATTTTATCCATTTGAGCTGAATTACATTAAGTGATACATTTTCAATACCCAGATTTCCCTAAAACATCTACTTGCACAAACTTTGATCATATTTAAAATAAATAACAAAGTAATGATAAACAACAACTAATAGATAAAAAGCTATTGCAATAACAAATTATAACAAAGATAAATTATTAATTTAGGGTCTTCAGTTAGGCCTTGTTCATTCTTTTGAGCCTCAGCTAACCCTTCTAATACCACGGCCATGTCCAAGGCCGGAGTTCTTGTACGTACTGAAGGCCTCAGCCTCAGAGTACCACGGAGGAAGCGTATAAAAAGGGGGTCTCAACCTACCGAGGAATCCCCCAGAGGAGCATGGCCGAAATGGCCGCATACAATTTCCTCGTGGAGGGAGCTCTGGAGTGGAGTATGGTCTCCACAACCTCAGTTGGTAGACCAGCATCTATGAACCTGGCCCCCTCAGAGGCCAGGCCCACAGTCTCTGTAGTTCTGGGCGTGGATGAATTATCATGCCACCCGCTTGAGACAGGAGGTCCTGCCTGAGAGGAAGCTCCATCAGGGAGCCATCTAGAAGTGACACTAGGTCTGAGAACCATATTTTGGTTGGCCAGTACAGGACTATCAATATTAGACTGACCCCTTCCTGCCGTACTTTCTCCAGAACTCCCGGGAGCAGAGCGAACGGGGAAATGCATACAGATGCAGCCTCGGCCACGTCTGTACCATGGCATCCAGACCCAATGGTGCTGGATGAGATAGGGAGAACCACAGTGGACACCTGGTTGATTCCCCTGAAGCAAATAGGTCGATTTCAGCTTGACCGAAGTTTTCCAAAGTGAGCTCCACCACCTCGGGGTGGAGACTCCATTCCCCGGGCCTCGGCCCCTGCATCTGCTCCCACATTTTGATGCCCTCAGGTCTGGGAGGAAGTATTTTACTACAAGAAATACCGCCATCATTTCCAGCCGATTTATGTGCCAGGAACTCTGATGGTCCTCCCAGAGACCCTGAGCTGAGCAACCACTCATAATCGCCCCCAGCCCATGAGGGAAGCATCCGTCGTAAGCATTACGTGATGACGAGAAGTCCCCAACACGGGTCCTGGGACAGGAACCAAGGCTTTTTCCACATGAGCAGACAGTGAGTGACTGGCCTAGTTTCACCCCATTCATTGAGGCATTGAGAATGGAACTTGCACGAGCAGGAGACAGATGTGCCTGCATCGTGGTGGAGTCCCAAACTACCCCTAAGTAGTTGGTAATTTGAGATGGAACCAGCACACTTTTGAGCCAGAACCAGCATTGAGCCTCAGCACAAGCCTCTTCATGTGTGACAGAACAACATCTCAATGTTGAACTGCCAGATGTTCTGTTTGAGCTATAATCAACCAGTCGTCGATATAGTTCAGTACGCGGATGCCCTGGAGTCTCAGTGGAGCCATCTCAGTGGAGCTGCATCCACGCACTTCGTAAATGTGCGGGGTGATAAGGCTGAAGGGAAGAACCCTGTACAGGTAAGCTTTGCCCCCGAAAGCAAACCTGAGGAACTCCCTGTGTTGAGGATGGATGGATACATGAAAGTAAGCATCTTTCAGGTCTATCACAACAAACCAGTCCTTGAACCTGATCTGTGGGATAACCCTCCATCCTTCTTTGGAACAATGAAGCATTGGTTGTAAAACCCTGACAGCTTGCTGGGAGGAGAACCCCTTCTATAGCTCCTTTTTGCAAGAACATCATAATCTCCTGTTCTATTACCAGAGAATGCTCGGGGCCACCACTGTGGGAAGGACCCCATTAAACTGGGGCGGGCAAGACCCGAATTTGTAACCCTTTTCTATTGTGAGCAGCACCCATTTTGAAATATTTGGGAGAAGTTTCCATTCTGCCAGAAAATTTACTAAGGAAACCAGTCTCTCGAGACTGGCCTCTGGTGTTTTTTGAGCACTTGACTCGGTGCCTTGAAGCGGCGAACCGGCAAGGAACAGCCGAATCAAGTGATGACCGGCCCTCCTCGGAGGGTCGGTGGAGACCGCTGCGCCCTGAAGCACACTGGGTGGCAGGGTTAGCAGAACGGCCCCCTGAGGGCACCAAAGAGGGATGGGTACCAAGTATTTTAATACCCAACCATCTCTGGAGGGGGCTGCCCTCCAATGTCCCACGCCACTGGCATCAGGACCTCTTCGAAGCCTTCTTGGTGATAATTACAGTCTGCAGATCTGTGTTACCCCACAAAGACTTCAGCTGTGTCTAGGGCTGGGTACCGAACTCGATACTTTTTAGGTACCGATCGAACTGCCTCGATACTACCGAGTATCGAAAAGTGTCTTGTCATTCGGTACCAAATTTCGGTACCTCAGAATGGAGCCGAGGAGAGGGGCGGAGAAATGCTTTCGCTGTCTCGTTGAGGAGCAAGTAACGTTGCGCTACATTGTTATTTATATCTAAATATATAAAACTATACGCGCGAGAGAGACCCTGTGTGCGAGAGGGCGAGTGAATCAACGGTTTCGTTTTCAGTTTATCTCCGAATGGACGGGTGAGAAACGGCTGTTTATGTGAGCAGCCGGTTCACTACAGATACTGTTAACAGAAAACAAGTGTCGCACTGCCTGCAGAAACAGCGGAACGCGCAATGTTTTATAGTCTAGTTATGGACAGGTACAACACACAGCAGCTTTACATCAGTGTTCGTCCCTCAAGTTTATGGAAACTCGCGACCGGTTCGTGACAGGCTCGTTCGCCTGCACGAGCACAGGCTCTGCCTCTGGCTCCAGAACGCGAACAATTCTGCTGAAAAAGGGGTATCAGCGTCCTCCTGATACTGCGTATAATTTGCGGGTCGGGCCAAGTAATAAAAAAATAACATTCAAATTAATTGCAGGTAGATGAGAGATGAATCATTAATCTGTTGATTTTAATAAAGACGCATAACTCTTATTTCACGGTAAGACGCAACGAACTTGCGTCACTCTTACTTCCGCTTTGATCTTGTTAATAATAATTAATTTTTTGAAGAAGAACAATTGCTGAGTGATTTAAAAAGAGCCTCACATACTTAATTTTTGCATTGAAAACTAAACTTTATTAAAACTATTTGCACTGATTTATTGTGTTGGGTAAATTTTGTTAATTTGTGCTTTTTTTATTCCCCGCAGTGGCTCTGGAGATGAGTCTTTGAGTCTGAAAAAAAGTCAACAAAGTTAAAATATAAAACCATTTTTTTTGAGGTTATGTAATCTTGTTTAAACAGATTTTATAAAACTGGTATCGAAAAAGGTATCGTTTAGGTATCGGTATCGAAGTCAAGGTATCGGTATCATCTCGGTATCGAAAATTTTTGAACGATACCCAGCCCTAGCTGTGTAGCCTGTCCCGGTCCCCAAGCTTTCTGCGGGGGAGCACGGGTGGCAACACTTTCTTTGGATGAACGGTCAGACCAGTGCCCTGAAACGGCGAACGGGCAGGGAACATCTGAACTGACCGCTCTACAATCCTCCTCTTTCTTGGAGGAATACTGGAAACCACTGCGCCCTGAAGCACACGAGGTGGCAGGGTTGGCAGAACGGTCTCCTTTATTTTCTTTTATATTCCTCAGAATTTAATGTACACAATATTTCATTTAATCCTCAAATTAAATGCAGCCAGATCTTATATATATATATATATATATATATTTTTTTTTTTTTTTGAACAGACTGAATATATTTAGAATACAAAAAAAAGAAAAAAAAAGAATTATAGCTCGTAATAATTTGCAAGGTATTTTAGGGAAAGAGAGAAAGGGAAACTCCCGTCTACTCAGATCCCTCAATACATTAATACATATATATATATATAATTACGGACACGTGATCTATGCGCAGCCTCGGCAAACGCAAGACCCGAGCCGTATATTCATTCTTGATTCGAGATCAGCCACCTGAGGCAGCCAGCGCAGTTTCTAAAGAGGAGCTGCACGAGCTCCGATGATGACACAGCTGTTTCATGATTGGCCGGATTCACCGCATGACAACGATCACGTGTGTTTCGTGTTTATTGTCACGCCTTCAGTTCCAGTAATGCTCAAAAATCTGTGTTTTTATAACAGTTAAAGGTCCCGTTTTTCGTGGTTTTTTGAAGCTTTGATTGTGTTTATAGTGTGCAATATAACATGTGTTCATGTTTCGTGTGTAAAAAAACACGGTATTTTTCACATAATTTACTTATCTGTATACCGCTGTTTCCACTGTCATAAAAACGGGCTGATGACTTCCTTGTTCTATGAAGTCCCTCCTTCAGAAATACGTAACGAGTTCTGATTGTGCCAGCGGTTCCTGTGTTGTGATTCGACAGCTCTGAGCGCACCGTGCCCGGAAAAGTCACGCCTCTTACCATAACGTGGAGATGCATGCGCTCAGTGTTATTGTAAACATGTCTTTAATTTTACCCTATCAATTTGAGCCGGAATCAGACCCGGTGATTGAACTGCAGGATGAAAATAACAGCGTTTCGACGACATGGCGACAAACACACTCTACAAACGCAACTCTTGTGTATTCCTGTGGGCGGAGGTTAGTCAAAAAACTGTTTTAGTGACGTCATTAAAGAAGGAAGTAGAGGGATGTAGTCCAAACTGGCCGTTCGATGTAGGCGACTTCTGTTAAATAAAATATCTCGCTTGGCATTGAACTTTGAGCTTTAAAATTTTACAGATTGTATTTATACTCTAACAACAACATTACACACTAACTAAAGTTTGAAACATGGGATCACGAAGAACGGGACCTTTAAAGCTCTTTTCATGTAGTCGTGATGTTATATTGTGTCATGTTTATCAAAATAAAACTGATAAAAAACGTAGACCCCACTACATTGGCATTTAAATAATATATGCTTATGTTGAACTTTATTCTTGTAAAAACAGACGCTGTAAGTAGCAGTACATAAAGTATTGAATGAAAATGTCTCTGAAACATCAGTGTATTAGTCAAATATTGCATTTATTTCACTTCAGCTGTGATAAAGTATGCAAACGCAGTGTGAGCGTCACTACGGGAAGCAGAAAGTGTCCGACTTCATGTCTCCGTTTTCAGCTCCTCCCTGACTGCACGCGGATACTCTCGCCGATCGGTTGCATCCGGCCGCAGCCGATGTCGAACACACCTATAGTCATATATGTCTGTTCCCTTTCATGGGAACTGTCGACGCTACGTCATATGATGTTATGGGAACCCTCTGCGTAATTGCGTCGTGAAGCACTCTTGTATCCAACCAATAATGTGATGAGACGTCAGAGGCGGGTGACGTCACGGACCAGGAAACTATAAAGCATACCCGGAACAAAGAACGCTAGCTTCTGTTGTCTTCAGAACCAAAAATATTCTTGTTGC
This sequence comes from Ancherythroculter nigrocauda, assembly GCA_036281575.1. Taxonomy (NCBI): domain Eukaryota; kingdom Metazoa; phylum Chordata; class Actinopteri; order Cypriniformes; family Xenocyprididae; genus Ancherythroculter; species Ancherythroculter nigrocauda. The sequence goes on from VTFQ01000020.1 coordinate 8,349,378, forward strand.
TTTATAATATTGATATTGAACCACTGTACTCACATGAACTGATTTAAATATGTTTTTAGTACCTTTATGGATCTTGAGAGAGGAAATGTCATTGCTCCTTATGAAGGCCTCACTGAGCCATCGGATTTCATCAAAAATATCTTAATTTGTGTTCTGAAGATTAACGAAGGTCTTACGGGTGTGGAACAACATGAGGATAAGTAATTAATGACAGAAATTTCATTTTTGGATGATCTAACTCTAAGATTTTTCAGATTCTGCAATGTGATGTAAACTTTTGAGCACAAAACTGTATGTGTGTGTGATACAGTCAGTACAGCAGGCTAACATCAGTGAGATATCAATAGGGGTCTATCATCCTCTACCATGTCCTTTGTCATCCGGTGGAAACTGCCACTTGTGGTTCAAAGGGTTCCCATCACCGCAGTCCTTCAGATGACTGGTTGGAGCTGGGAATGGAGGATCCTGTGACCAAACAATTAAAATAAAAACATTTTCTTTAAATACATTACAGTTCTCACTGTTTAAGCACAGGTTACAACATTACATGTCACAGTACAGTTTAATGATAATACAAAGCAATTTTGTTAGTTAGACAGCAATAATAATGGAAAAAATAAAAACAAGTAAAAGTGCTTTCTTGTCGTTTCAGTAGCTGAATAAAATACAAGATAACTTGTGTAACTGAACTGTATTCAAACAAAAGATTTTCAGTGTGCAAGTTACCTGATTGATGACCGTGTTCTTTGAAGAGCAACAGTATTTGAGAAGAATAGCAGCATTTACTACCTGGCCTAAATATATATATATAGTGAGAGAGAAATTACATAATAATATGACAAAGTAAATTTCTACACTTAAACATGAATAACAGGAGTGAAATTTACACTTAAAAAATATGATTTATTTTATTGTAAGTGTCGGTAAAACACCTTTTCTGTCCTTGTCTGCCTCGCAAGAATCAAGTCAGCTGCAGCTCTTCCTTCAGTGCTGTATTTGAAGCATCTGTGACAGGGTTTCTACAGGTTTCATCAAATCTAATTTAATGCTTTTTAATGCCTTTTTAATGCCAATTTTAAATTTTTTAATGCCATATATATGCCGCTAAATGTCAATAGATGACGACATACGGCAATTAGAATATTCATCATGTCATTGTTGCATTCGCATTCTGCCAAGTGTCAGCCCTTTACATTTGTTTGCTTCTCTGCTGCTACACTTTTGCTCACATAATATATTTTATCACAGCCAAATTCCCAGTAAAATTGTTTCATATATTTTTTCTGTTTTTGTTGTCAGACAATATGAAATGGTGACTGAAACGCGGCACATTAAGATTACACAGGGCTCGACATTAAGCCTCGTCATGTGGACAAGAGTAAATCAGTCACTTGTACGAGTAAAACATTAGCTTGTCTGGAATTTTTTTTTTTTTTGTGTGTGGTAGAAATATAAATTTGTTCTGAAGCAATATCCTTTCAGAATATTGCAGCTTTGACATATGTAAATCTGCATATTTTTGATTGATTACAACTGCATTAATTAATGTTATGGGATTGTTTTAAATACTTTTTGAAAATACAAATATGAAATGTTGGAGTGGAAATTATATTTTAAAAATTAAACTAAACCACCAGTAGGCGGCGTCAAGTAACCGTCTTATTGAGTGGGTCATTGATTGAATCATTCAAACGATTAATTCCAAAGGCTGATTCATTCAAGAATGTAGCAGTTGTTTATGAATGGGTCATTTAATCTTTGACTCCACCGATTCATTCAAAACGCTGAATGATTCAGTAATGAAAACAAGGCTGAGTGTTGTGCTTTGCTGTGATCTTTGTTTGAAACTATTTTTGCTGATAAAATAGAACAAAAACAGTCGATGTTCCTTCTAAAATGTAAGTGGCTTAATATTAACTACTTGTTAATTGAACAGTTGTATGAAATCAGTGTCACGTTTTTAATCGTGATGGTAGCCTGTAAACAGCATTCTTTGTTGTGTGGTTTTGCTTACCAGTATCAAGTTATAAAAACTCCACATTTTGAATTTTTACCGCAGTATGTTTAACTGAGTTTCTTTTTGTGTGTGCTTCATTCCATTTCTCCTCGAGATGCTGCGCGAGCCTCAACAGCGCAACATTGTTATCGTCACTACATTATACAGCCTATTATGATCCACTATCGATCGCCACTAACACTAAATGTAATAAAATCAGTCACTCGCGTTTTGGTGATTCCCAAGTTGCTGTTTTTTTTTTGTTTGTTTGTTTGTTTGGTTTTTTTGGTATTTATGTTTTAATCAGGTCCTTGTGCGGTCGGGAAAGTTCGAGCCCTGACTTAATCGAGACGTTGTCTGACAAAATCACCATACACATAAGATAGACATTTGCTGTGATTTTGGCTATATGTACACGTAAAATGATCACTCAAGTTAGAAGCAATAGTATCTATTTTATTTGTTCTCCGAGCGCACATCCTCAACGCTGAACCAGAGAGGCTGAACGGCTGCGGCAGGAAAGCAATATCTTGCGCTCGTGCGGCAGTACCGGGGAGTCTCGGAAGCTGGATCAGGTTAACAAGTCGCTATATTCGTCACAACAAGCTTTCTTAGAAAAAAGTCGCAAAAGGGGCCTGAAAAGTTGCTAAGTTGGCAACAATGATGCAGCCTTCTGTCTACAGGTCCCAGCCCGCGGCTGTCCAAACCGGCGTTACGGCAATTTTGCACCGGCCGGAGACAATGACCAAACTGGTTCCGTGTGCGTATCACACCAATGTATATATTTTGCGACAGCAAATCAAAGTTATTAATTATTTAGGCTTTATTCAAAATAAACTGGTAGTATTCTTTTTCTTCAAAACTATCTAAAAATTGAATGCCTCCAGAAATGAAATTTAATGCTTTTCAATGCCATTTAAGGCCTTAATTTTCGCAAAATCCATTTAATGACTTTTAATGCTTTTCAATGCCCCGCGGATACCCTGTGTGAACAGTTGAGAGGAAAGTGTCTGCTGATTTGTCAGAGAAATAAGATAACAACTCAAGCACACTAGCTAGACTAGAGTTAATTAATAAACGTGAATATTTTACTAATAGCTAACTTCTTATAAATGTAAGTATCAGTTAGCACTTTACCAAACTAACGTTAGTTAATTTTATAACATGCACACACTCAATTTATATCATCAACGCGTAATCTTATGTTTTGGTAACAACTCTTAAAATTGTTTTATGAATTTATCGCTTCGTCTGATATTTACCTCTGAAAATACAGGACGCTGTCAGCGCGCGCAATAACTGAAAGACAGCGGCCTAGAAAATGCGGTTCACAAAAAAATTATATAACGAAAACGTTATTTACAATTATTTTCTGGATCCACACTTACCTTCATGATGTAAATCCTATGTGTAATCTCTTTATGATGAAAATACCGGACCCTGTCAGCGCGCGCAAGATTTGAATGGAGCAGGAGCGGGAACGAACGGCTCGCAACGTCAGGCTAAAAAACAAACAGTTTGGAAAAAAGAATAAAAAAAAACATACAACATTGAAATTCTGATGTTATGTTCTGGCATATGTGTTATTTAAAATAGTATTATGAATTCATAACATACCATTTACGTTTTCTCAGCCTCAGAAAATAACGGACGCTGTCTTCCTCTGCGCGCGCAAGAGAAGAGCTGCAGTGAGGCAGTGGGGGAGGGGAAAGAACAGACTCGAGAATCAAGACAGTAAACGATTCCAAAAAGATTCGATTCAGTGGCGTCAGGAATTGAGAGTCTGATTCAGCTCAAAATGCGAGTCCTGAAATGTCCGTGCGTGATATATTATGAGAACATAAATACTAATAACGTTATAAGGACGTTCTGAGAATGTTGTTCTAATAACGTTTTCTATCAACATTATGCGAACGTTCATCAAGTACAAATAACGTCCTAAGGATGTTCCAAGAATGTTGTTCCCAGAACGTTTTATAATAACATTATGATAACATTCAGAAAATACTAATAACGTTATAAGGACGTTCTGAGAATGTTGTTCTAATAACGTTTTCTATCAACATTATGAGAACGTTCATCAAGTACAAATAACGTCCTAAGGATGTTCCAAGAACGTTGTTCCCAAAACGTTTTATGATAACATTATGATAACATTCAGAAAATACTAATAATGTTATAAGGACGTTCTGAGAATGTTGTTCTAATAACATTTTCTATCAACATTATGCGAACGTTCATCAAGTACAAATAACGTCCTAAGGATGTTCCAAGAACGTTGTTCCCAAAACGTTTTATGATAACATTATGATAACATTCAGAAAATACTAATAACGTTATAAGGACGTTCTGAGAATGTTGTTCTAATAACGTTTTCTATCAACATTATGCGAACGTTCATCAAGTACAAATAACGTCCTAAGGATGTTCCAAGAACGTTGTTCCCAAAACGTTTTATGATAACATTATGATAACATTCAGAAAATACTAATAACGTTATAAGGACGTTCTGAGAATGTTGTTCTAATAACGTTTTCTATCAACATTATGCGAACATTCATCAAGTACAAATAACGTCCTAAAGATGTTCCAAGAACGTTGTTCCCAGAACGTTTTCTCTAAACGTTATAAGAACGTTAATAACGTTATAAGAACGTTCCAAAAACATTTTAATAACGTTTTGTACTAACATTCACACAACTTTTAAAGAACGTTGAATGTTTTTGGGAACGTTCCCTGTTTCCCTGTATTTCTCTACACATTCATATTTTTAAAAAATCCTGAAAATCCATAGATAGCAAAAGCTGAAATGACTAACGTTAAGTAACTTATCTTCAAATAGCCTTAGCTATGTGTTTGCTTGCTAACAATTTGTTAAGTTAGCATTAGTTAACTTTATATCACATAAACACTCCAATCAAATATAACGAAGCAATCGCCAACAACAAAAAGACATTGTTTAAATCCATTATTTTTTTTTATGAAATCTTACCTTGACTTTACTTTATTGTGCAGTTTTCCACCATCAATTCTCCAGCTGATCGTCTTTTGGGCGCCTTTCCGCGCGCCTACTTTTAAATTTAAAGGGCCAGAAATAGGAAAATTCGAACCAGTTTGAACTCTGATTAAAAATGATCTTATCTCTAACAAAGTTAGCTGAAGCCTATAACATGATAATAATAATAATAATAATAATAATAATGTTTGAAAAGTTAATAATATCAAAATAACAATGTTCTCATTGCAGTTTGTGTTGATTTGTGCTGATTTACCCACTCATAATTTAATTTATCAATTAATATTATGAAAGGCTATTTTTATTCATAAAAAAGTCATTTATAAATGTAAATGTCAATATTCAGCTAAAATGTAAGGCAAATTAAATATTTTTTTTATTAATGTTTGTTTTGTAATGTTTTATTTATTTATTAGTTTATTTATTCATTCATTCATTTATTTACTTATTATAATATCAGGGTCACTTGAAGCAGTTTATAAAATGACACTGCCTGCTTACATTGTTAATCCTGCATTTCATTCAACCAATCATATTTGAGTGACAAGTTACAGTTTATGTCAAGTTGATGCATACAACCAGGGTTTTGTGCTGGTTATCATTTCTTACTTTAAGGATAATGGGTTGGGTTAAGTTTAGGGGTAGCGTTAGGACTTACTTGTCCTTGGGATCTTGTGACAAGATCAACAAAACATGTGGACAGAGGAATATGTCCTGCTTGAAACCATGGCAAAGGTTTTAACATACAGCAGCTCAAAATGTCTCCCTACCAAACATATGTTCCAAGACCATAAAAACAGTTCACTAATTTTAACTATGTTGTACACGTTTCTCAATCAGACACTTTACATGTACAGCATAATAGACTGTAAGAGCTGTAATAGTGCATATCTGTGTTTCTGCTCTACAGTACAGACACACACACGTTGTGTTTTCATGTTTTATGGGGACTTTTCATAGACATAATGGTTTTTATACTGTACAAACTGCATAACCTATCCCTCCATGTTAAACCTACCCATCACAGAAAACTTTCTACAATTTACATTTTTACATAATTTATTATGAATATTAAGCTGTCGTCTTAACCCCAGCCCCCCAACTCACACACACACACACACATTCTGTGCATAGGCGTATGGTTTTTACACAGTACAGAGTGTATATTGTAGCCAAACCTGCCCACCACACAAAACTTTCTGCATGTTTTGAATTTAAAAAAAAAAAAAAAAAAAAGTTTAGTATGTTTTTAAGCCATTTGGTTTACGATGACAAAGTGTCCTCATAAACCATGTTTACATTGTAATGCATATGTCATTATAGATATTGTGTCCTCATAAACCACATATACCTGCACACACACACACACACACACACACACACACACACACACACACCAATAAAGTTATGTTAAAAAAACTGAAATGGCTGCCTTCTCCAGATTAGCCTGTACAATTAAGTGTTGCATCCTATATCAAATTTCCTGAAAAGTATTAATGCTATATTTTCAGTTTCATTTTTAGCTATACATCTAAATTAACCAGTTTTTAAAGGTGCTCCTTCCAAAGCCAGAAGTGGCCTTGTTTTTTTTTAATGATATTTAGAGCATATTTGCTGTGTCAACTGTACCGTATATTTACCAAAAGTGGCCCTAATTGTTATTAACTATTAAATGGGCTCTATGTAAGATTTTTACTTTAATAAAGCATAAAAATACCCCAATATGTTTGCAGATATTTAGGAAACATGCCAAGTTCACCTACTTGTTTCTCAGAAAAACATTGCTACAGCCAAATATTCTACTTTGAAAATGTGCGTGTCGGAATGTCTGTTTTTGTTTTGGTCTGTGCGAAACCTCATGCTGCAGTTTATCCAATAGTATTTCGACATCACAGGTTGCCAGTTGGCGGAAAACACCGCGTATTACAACCATGGAAACCAGCAAACAAACTGGGTCAGAGAATCAGGCAATAACGTCAGCTGTGCGTTCTCACTCGCTTAGCTGTCACGGTGAAGTGTGACACACACCCGCGCGGGCGCCTCCTCTCTCTCTCTCTCTCTCTTTTGTCTCATTCGCTCCGGTAAGTAGTGCTTGTATTGCACATAATTTTAGTCATCCCCGCAGATTTTGCGGTCACACCAAAAGCGCGCGCACCACTGAGCGGTGGAGCGGACAAGCCACGAACAGAGACAGAAGTCAAACAGAGTCACAAGTAACGTACCAAAATGAGTGGCTTCCTGCGCTTAAACTGTCACACACATACAAAAGTATGTCAAAAACCAGCGGCACAGGCAATCTTGGCGAGTACACAGATAAACATAGTCAGTTTTTAATCGTTAAATAGCCAAGAAAGTGAAGTCATGTTGTGTGTAACAGTATTGGGTCCGTTGAACACCGTTCATAGACTCTTAAAGGGACAGCAGTCCAATATTCCTGCTGTCTATCATGTTAATCAAAGAACAAAAGACAAAAAAAAAAAATCACTTTCTTCTCTTGACTGAATACGTTGTATAACTTTAATGGTAAGAATTATTTGCAATAAAGACTACAGAAATTAAGGTAACCAATGCAAAATAACACAATGTGTTATTTTACATTTGATTACTTTAATTTCTGTAGTATTTCTTACCTGAATAAAAACCCAGTTAACCCGAAAAACTTAGTTTCATAGCTCTTATTCTATTGCATTTATTTGAGCTGTTTATATTTTATTACTGACTTTTATTTGTTTTTGTTTTTTTAATGAAAATAAAACTCTGCATTGAAGAAAAGTAGATTTTTGTTTGTATATGTTGTCATTTATAGTTCTTAGAAAGAAAATCGGCATCGGCAAAAAATAGGGATCGGCCGATCACACTAACAAAAAATCGGAAATTGGAATCAGCCAAGAAAATTGCAAATTTTCGGTGCATCTCTACTAAAAAGCCTCTGAATCCATCTAAATATCTCTATGAACAACAGCATATCAAAACAGATAAATCAACTCATCAGCTTACAGTGTTTAAGTCTCCTCAGCTTTCATTGTCAATTGCGCTTCCTATTGTTGCTGGCAACCATATGCTGTAAAAGCTGGCAACCCCTGTCTTTGAACGAAGGGGCGGGCCAAACAATATTTTGAATTTGGACTGCAGTACCTATTTTGAACACTGGGTGTCATTATTACATAGAGCCCCTTTAACTTGCTTACTGTTCCATTTTGAGCTTACACCCTGGTTGGCCAGTGCTGACTGTGTCATACATATGCCAAATGTGGTCCAAAGTTGGAGTAATGGAGTACAGTTGGAGTTCACATTCAAAATCGCCAGTGATTACACTCAGTCATCTTTGCCAAAACTGGCCCAGATATGTTTTAAAATAACCACATTTGCTGCATTATATGTGGGCCAGTTTAGGCTTACATCCTGGTTAGCCAGTGCTGAATGTGGCGTACATTTGCCAAAAGTGGTCCAAAGTTGGAGTAATGTATCCGGGCCATATTTGCTATGCTGTGTGTGGGCCACTTTAGGTTCACATTCAGATTTGCCAGTTGTTACTGTCCCTCATCTTTGCCAAAACTGGCCCAGATAAGTTTTAAGATAACTGGGCCACATTTGCTGCATTATATGTGGGCCAGTTTAGGCTCACACCCTGAGTAGCCAGTGCTGACTGTGCCGTACATTTGCCAAATGTGGTCCAAAGTTTAAGTAATGTATCCAGGCCATATTTGTTATGCCATGTGTGGGCCACTTTAGGATCACATTCAGATTTGCCAGTGATTACTGTCCCAAATGTTTGCCAAAACTGGTCCAGATATGTTTTAAAATAACCACATTTGCTGCATTATATGTGGGCCAGTTTAGGCTTACATCCGGATACACTTTAGGATCAGATTCAGATTTGCCAGTGATTACTGTCCCAAATGTTTGCCAACACTGGCCCAGATAAGTTTTAAGTAGTGCTGGGCAACGATTAAATATTTTAATCGCGATTAATCGCATGATTTTTCTGATTAATCGCGATTAATCGCAGCATGCGCAAAATTCAATAATGAAATCAAAAGTAGTGTATTGCGTAATTTTATTCTTTCAAAGTACTGCTGTATGAACAAAAGTGCAATAGAGAATACGAACCGACGTCACACCTCGTTGCATGCCGGGGCGGCGCCGCCATTTTGACAGGATCGCCCTCTATTACTCGTACTGAAATTAATACGGATTCTTGCTTACCTTTTGTTTTGTTTCTGCCATTAAGTGGAACATTAACATTTTTAATGGTATCGTTTGCAGGGAATAGAAGCTATTTTATCGCATCGCATGATCATTTTATTTATTTATTTTTTTTTCACTGAAGTTTTGTAGAATTTCGTTTACAGTGTTGATCTGTTTACCGTGTCGCACGCTGGACGCTCACTGCTGCTTCAGCCATCGTATGAATATCCAAATAAATCTATGTAATTAACACACTGAGAAAAGTCGATTCATTTATTTGTTGGAAACGTTTAAATGATGCTTAAACGAGCATATTGAGTAGGCCTACTTGTCATTGTAATTCCTCTTTTCCATGATCACAGATGAGGAGAATCAGAGATTATGGGTCAAATTCAGCGGACAGACGGACACGAACACACTGTATTTTTATATTTATTTTAACAAATGACAACCACACTAAGCAATTTCCTACCTTTATAAAACCGTTATGAAGAAAATTTATAAAATGCTTACATTTTAAGTGATACTGAAAGTTTATATTTTGGTGTCATCCGTTTTTCTGCATGTGCTTTATTTGTAAATAGAATTTGGTCTCTTTAATATCAGTCTAAGTGCATTAAGCGTTTTCTTGAGAGGACACGAGAGGAAACCGTTTAAGATATAAACGTGTTGCATTCATATTTTGGGCTCATTTGCGTATCTCCACACAGTATGCTTTAATAAACATGTACAGAATTGTTGGTCACATGAAGCGTTTGTTAAGCATTTGAATGTCCCCGTCAAGTTCTGCTAATTCACGAGCGCAGTGAGAGTCAGACTCGCAAAGGTAATGTTAATTATTAAACCAAACAAAATCAAAACGTTCAAAAACACTTAGCAATGTGATTCTTTTATTGAGTGATAAGCAGTGGGTACCTTTTTCCATTTTTCTGTCCGCACCAGATATTTTCTTTTTCGCGCTGTAGCTCTCTTAGGCACACAACAAATGCTTTCATTGGTTGAGACGCGTGATGACGCTCATCCCAAGCAGCCAGTAGCCTACTGATAAACATCCCACCCCTCCTGTGACCCATGGTTTGTGTTGTATTCGGTTGTAGTCTATCTATGTGTATTCAAACGCAGTGAGCAAAGGACTTTCAAAATAAAAAGTACTTTAACGCGCGATAAACTAATTGTCGGCGTTAATTCATTAATGCGTTAACGCGATAAAAACGCGTTAACTTGCCCAGCCCTAGTTTTAAGATAACTGGGCCACATTTGCTGCATTATATGTGGGCCATTTTTGGCTCACACCCTGATTAGCCAGTGTTGACTGTGCCGTACATTTGCCAAATGTGGTCCAAAGTATAAGTAATATATCCGGGCCTATATAATTTGGTGGGCTTTGTTCAGGAATAATCCTACAGTGGGTTAAGGTGTAAGGAAAGTGTGAACAGTGTAATTATACATGTAATTACAGAAATTAATTACAGATATAATTACAATTAAATAAAATTATGTATAGTAGCCTATATAAAATTACAAAATAAACATTCATCAATCAGTACTTTTTACTTAAAGGGGGGTATAATGCTATTTCATGTATTCTGACTTATTTACACTGTTAAAGAGTTGGATTCTCATGCTAAACATGGCCAAAGTTTCAAAACATGAGTTGGATGTATGGCGGAGTATTTCTGTTCCAAAAATTCTCTTCCAAATCCTTACAGGATTTGGGGTCTTTTTTTCGAGTATGGGCCTGAGTAACGTAAACGGGGCGGAATTCCTTGTATGGGCACTTCTCCTGGAATGGCGCGCGTGCACACGTCGACCAGAGCGAGAGAGCAAGAGCACACCCATCAACGTGCGTTCGAGTTTACAGAAGTCGTCGGCAGCTCTGCACAGGTCACAGGACTTCACGAAATTAACAATGTCACCAAAGAAGTGTGTTTTTGGTTGTGAGGGAAAGACAACGTTGCTTCCCAAACAACACAGTGTTCAGTGGAGCTGAGAGTATTGTTCTCACGCATTACATTACATTGATTACATTGACGCATTACAAACTGATAGTTGCAATTACTTTTTTATTGGTTAAAATGAATGGAGAATATCTCGTGGCTGCTCGAGCCCTTAGGATCAGCGCTTATGGTTTCATAAACAAGGCCCAGTTCTACACTGGATTTACAGATCATTTGAAACTGAAAGATGGAGCGGTCACAGCTGTAATGATCCTAGTCATGAGTCGGAACAGCAGGTGGTGAGTAAAACAGCTTCAAATGTCTGTTTTGTTGGCAATAGGCACCTAAGTGCATATAATGTAAACAACACGAACGTAGTGAATTCATAAATTATTCATCATTCACTATACGTTATATTCATTATAGTGATTCAAAAGTTATCCAGGGATAATGCGATGGTGTATTGCGTGTTTAAATATATTTGTTTAGCTGACCATTGATAGCTTACAGCCGATCTCTACACAAAAGCTGCGCGTGCTCGTGATAGCTCGTCACTTTATCTCCGCTCACACATCACGCCTCCGGGTGCTTGGCTGTTTTCAGAAATACTCGGTACAGCGTATGTATCTTTTATAAATATGATAAAACTAAAGACTTTTTGGAGATATGAAGGATGCACTACTACTCTATATGTACTCAAGATTAACATGAGATTGGCAGAAACTGTGTGTGATACCCCCTCTTTAAGTACATTAAAAATCACATACAAGTACTTTTGTACTTTCATTCAAGTCAAAATTGAAAAGGAGTACTAAATACTTTTACTGTAAGTTTTTTTACTGTACGTATCTGTACTTTTACTCAAGTACTTGATTTGTGTATTTCGTCCACCACTGTCAGAAACTCGCATGCCCCGAAATCGCAAAATGTTGAGGAAAACATTTTACTGTAAGTTAAATTAATTAGATATTACATATAATTTGATAGTAAAACATTAACTGTTGCACATTTTGTTTGTGCAAAAATTAGTGTATTTTGTACAATATTTGCAACTGCTATTTATCACTTAATTAGAAGCACCGTAATTACTAAATTGTGTTGGCTGTTACATAGGGAATACTGAACAGACATAGAAGTTTATGATAAAATGCAAAGCATTGGAAATCAAAATAAAGCTCTTTAAACAACACAGACATGTGCCACATCGGGTGATCAAAAGTTCTGTACACACTTGCGGTCTTCACGCATGTCATAAATAAACAAGTGGTCAAGGGCAAAGATTGCAAGTATGGGTATTTGGACAAGCCCAGTGTGTCACAGTGTGGCTGTGGTGAAGTGCACAATGAAGGAGATTAACAACAGAAACACTCTTTATTTTATCCACAAAAGAAAACTCAGGAGATTGAAAGAGCAACAAACACAACTATGTTAATACTGACGACACCGGACACTGAACAGAAAGAACTCGAGGCTTAAATACACAAGGAACGTAATCAAGGATAAAACGGAACAGATGTAGGAACTGATTAACAACCAAGGACTAACTAGAGAACTAAGGCAGGCAAAACAGGAACAGAACACAGTGAACATGTAACAGTCAAACAGACAAGGGTGGGAGAGGACTCAAGTGGAGGACGTGGAGCTGGAGAGGGACATAACCAAACAGGGGCAGGCAGAACAGTCCATAGGGAAGTGGAAGGAAAGAAGAGCCAGGAGCATGAGGAGCCAGGCGGGGACCCAGACCACAGCCAGGACGATGGCCCATGGCAGAGTCGAGGGAGGGAGAAGCCATGGTGGAGACTTTGTTGATGACTCCAGGGGGACAGATAGAAGAGGAGACCAGGGTGCAGATCGCTGTATGAGGTGGGCTCTGGCGTTTTTCATGCAGTGTGTGGGCAGTGGCTGACTGGGCCCTGAGGTGGGGCTGGCATGCCTAACGCTAATCTGGGGTTTGTTTCCCGTACAACGATGCAACTTGCTGCTTCACTATCATAGTACAATCCATCATTGAACAAAACAACTAGCTATTCATGACTGTTTCCCGAAACTAGTCCTGCACGATTAATTGGAATTTTATCACACGTGATTTGGCAAAGGCTGTGATTATTTAATGTGCAACGCATAAATAAATAATCACAGCTTTGCGATTTCATAATTGCACTAAGCCAAATTGTTTAAGCGTGATTTCAATGTTATTTTTCTAATCGCGCGATTAATCATGCAGCCCTACCCGAAACCGTAATGTTGCAAACCTGTCATTCAGCCATCTTGGTGAATGATGTCACACAGGTGGTGGAGTAATAACTTCTTTAAATTAATCTGTTTAAGATCTAATTAATCCTAGATTTTTGCCATAAATTACGGACATGGCATCTGAGGACTAATTCTCATTTTTCTCAGTTATTTTGCTTTATTTCCAGATTCAATCATAGGCTCGTTCTTTTGTACTAGAGCATGTATGCACATGTGCACTCTTTAAAAAATTATGCTTAAAATCTTTTGACAAACTAAAATATGTAAATGGCATTTGTATATACTTGAAATAAAAGATAGTACTTAATGTCAGAATGTTTATTTTGCTCAAGATAACGATTAATTAAGTACACGTCATAAAAACAAGAAACGTCTCAGGTTACGTACGTAACCATGGTTCCCTGAGAACAGGGAACGAGATTCTGCGTTCGAAAACGCTATGAGGAACGCCTCCACGTGAACCGGTGTCTGAAAACAATATCAACTCACGACAATCCTATTGGTCGGCGACAGCCTATGACGTCATCATAGCGCGACCCGGAAGTATATAAGGAGCACCTAGAGAACCAGTCAGTATCTTATCGTCTGAAGG